>OY720441.1:57599683-57971244 GCA_963082915.1 Dolichopus griseipennis
ATTATATATATATATATAAAAGGTGACATAATACAAATAGATTAGAATTTTAAAATTGATTCTGGCCGTTATTAAGATAATCTTTATAAATATTATGATAATTTTAAAAACAATTGCAAATTTTGATATAATATTATGATATCTAATACCTATATCTTTGACTAATTTCCTTTAAAGACTTTTGAAAATTATATTAAAAATACATATAATGTATAACAAGGGTAAGCCCCTGACGCTTATGTGTGGGGATCTATTTTATAAATCCCTCAAAATACTGTAGAGCCACAAGATCTTCATATAAACACAAACTGAAATTTTATTTTATTGTCATACTATTTGCAAATTAAGTTGACAACTTGTTGGTGTCATCCTTGATAATTCCACCGTATACCCAATTTTACAAAATTCTGTTATAAATTATAATGATTTATGTTTTATGATTAATACTTCGGGTTGCGGTCTGAAATCTCGGTTTAGTTAATCTCGTTTTTAGAAAATCTCGTTTTAGAAAATCTCGTTTAGAAAATCTTGTTTAGAAAATCTCGTTTTTTGAAAATCTGGTTTTAGAAAATCGTATTTTTAGAAAATCCCTTTTTTTATATTCTGGAACAAGCTGATAATTCAGGTTTTGTATCCAACCCAAAAATCCTTAAAAACCAGATTTTTCAATTAAAAAAGAAATTTTCTTAAAAAGCGAGATTTTCTAAAACGAAATTTTCTAAAAACGAGATTAAAAAAAAAAGATTTAACAAACCGAGATTATGGAACGCTCCCTAATATTTCATTTGCCTGAATTTCTATCAACTACAATTTCAAGTTTGCAGAATTCGAAAGGATGTCTTTAAGGATAAGAAATTTTTCTGTGATAACACATCTACTACAAATAGATTAACCAGAATTTTAAAAGAAAATTAATAAATTTATTCAAATAGATTTTTAAATAAAGTTTTATTAATAATTTAATTAATAATTAAGTACCATTTAAAGATTTTTTTAATTTACTTTATTTGCAATCAATCTTGAAAAAATATATTTTATAACTATTTTTAACCAAATTATTAATATTCTTTTATTCATTTTTGCCATATTCTTATGATTACTTGCAAATTTATTCATTAACTGGGGCAGGTGCTAAAGGCATACTAAAAAAATTCCAATGAAATAATAAATTATTTATTTCCTCATATAATTCATCAAATTTTCAAAAGACATTGAACTTTAATTAATGTATGTTACAACATAAACTTATACAAAAATATATTTCAATTATAAAAAACATGTTAATGAATTATTAATAGTTTTTCACCTCATTTTGAATCATTTAAAATTCATTACTATGTAACTTGTATCTTTGTTAGAGATCAATTTCTTTAAAATTCGAAAACTTTAAATTTTTGTATATAATTTTTGGTTCAATGTTTAATATAGGACAGGTGTTTTACAAACAATACAACAAGATTCATATTATGTATAACATATATATATACAAACCAATCCTTTTCTTAAAAGGATGTTAAAGCTGTAAAGTTTAAGGAAAAAAAAATATCTGATATAAAAAATCATTTGTATATAAGCACCTGTTTTTTTGATCCTTCTCTACATCTTTCATAAGTCCAATAAAGAGTTGAAAGTTTTACATCTGCTTTTTTTTTTCTTAATTCCATCTTTCGTTTGACCATTTAATACAAATCTTTCAAAGACCTCATTTTTAACCCACAATAAATTATTTTTGAAAAGAATTCGAATATATTTATAAAAATATCTATAGATACAAGTATTCTACAACCCTTTTCCTTTGAAAATTACCATTCTGTAGGTTCTAAAAGATTATTTTAAACAAAGTCTTATTAAAAAAACCTTTTTTTTTTATATTTTTCTGTCACATCCTTTAGATATTTAAAATTTTCATTAAAAAACAAATCCTTTAGATACTATTTATAAGTTATTATAAGTGTTGTATATATATTTTACATTTTAAAATAAACAATAACAATTACTGATATAAAAAAGAGTTTCTCATCCCTCAGGATTATTATTTTTTTTTTTATCTTTGAATCGCGAAATTTTCTAATCCGATAAGGAAAAAAATAAAATAAACTTTTCCGCAAAAAACAAAAAAAAAAAACAAATAAATAAAATTGACACTAAATTAAAAAGTATTTCGTTCTAAAACCACAAACACAAGTGTTTAAATCCCATTCATTGCTTTTGACTACAAAAAAAAAACCAAAATAAAAAAAAATTACTTCACATTGTTGGATTAAAAAGATATTTCCGGCCTATGATCTAAATCTGAATTCTATATTTGGGATTAAATCAACTAAAAATTCTAAAAAAAAAAAAGAAAAAACCCGACAAAAATAATTCTGCAATTATGACGATAGTATGCTGTACTGTAGTGCGGTCATTTAACACAACTAAACCAACACACAAAAAAAAACTAAAAAACAAAAAGAATCAAAGATTTTTAAACTCCCAGACTATCTCAAAGCAATAAAACATCTGCTAGATGTTTAATGTGTATAACTATATGTATATATTATTATATGGGGATAATATGTACATATATGTCGCACTGCTATATTGCTCTGTGGATTTATTAGCACATTTTCAAAAAAAAATTTTGAAAAAAATATGCCTATAAATGTATAGTTTAATTCATTAGTTTCATTTGCCCTCCGTCCGTCCGTCCTTCCGTTAGTATGTTTACAAAACTTTTACACCGTTTGAAATATTAAAAAAAAGTTGAACTGCTAGTAGGTACCTATAGTAAAATAATTAATTTCATTGACTAAATTTATTCTGTAGCCCCACCCACCCTTTACGGAGCTACAGCTGCCAAAAATACAAAAAAAGACCTATATATAAATTAGTATAACAAGGTTTCTATAGGGAACATTTTTTAACTGAAAATGCTAAACGGTAGCTGTTTTTATGAATATGTATAATAAACGTATGTATAAGGTTGCCAAACGGTCCTTTAATTTACTCATACAAAATCTTTAAACCCTTATATCTTCGTATCCTTATATCTTCGTAAAGAAGTATGTATCTTTTAAGAAGCGTCTTTTTAGTTTGACCCCTCATTTAGGAGTTAAATAAGGAGTCAAAAATTAATAATTGCTAATTTTTAAACATCTGCCATTTGAGTAAATGAATATAATTTTTTTGACACAATATGCATGGAAAAGACAGAGCGACAACACTATATTTTAAAATGTGTTAACGGTTTTTTTAATAATTTTAAAGGGTTTCCTTATAACCTATCTAAAATGACGCTAAAATGTCCACAATGAAATGTACATGACAGCGTTTTTTGACATTGTTTTGTTTACAAATTTCATGAATTAAAAAATATTCAAAAGTTTAAAGTTTATTGTATAGCTATTTTGAATAATGGTTTGATATTATTTAACCCAATATATAGAATTTATTGAATGTATTCTGATATATTTTTTTTATTTTTCAATAAACAAATTTTTTAATGACTGCGACATGACTGCGTCTATTGCAGACACACACTTTCATTTAATTCAATACATTTATCCTAGTTTGACAGATAGCTACGTGTAGAGAGTGGATTGTAGATAGGTTATTACATTCTTTACCCAAAAACTTATCCATTATGGTAAATTTTTTAATTTTGGAAACGTGCTTTTTTAAAAACCCCTGATTTTTTTCATTCCTTGTTTAATTTTGTTTGCCTTACCGATCACAATAATGATGACCCAAAAAAGTTTTTTTTTTTTTTTTACTAACTGCATAAAATTTTGCGGGTCGTTAAACCAAACCAAACAAATTAAAAATTTTATTTTGTTTTTATAGTTTTTTTTTTTTTTTTTTAATATTTATGTTCACTTTTCTGCCATAAAATAAAACAAACAAAAAAAATTGTTATAAATAAATTTTGAAGCCAAAGAATTTTAAAGTTTTAAAACAGATCTAGAGCCTGGAAATACACTTTTTGTATATATTCTTTGTTTAGTATTTCATTTGAAAATTAAATAAATAAATTTTATTTTTTGATTATTTTTAACTTAATTTTTTTTAATTGAAAAAAAAATTTGAATATGAAATTTTCCTTAACCATTATATTATTTTAATTTTTAATAAAAAAATAACAGACATACACAGGTTCAATATTAGTTGCTGTGAATCCATACAAAGAATTAGATGTTTATACAACGGTAAGTACCAATTTTTTTATATTATTATTATATTATTTTTTTTTTAAATAAATAGAAATATTTTAAAAATCCTATTTTACTAGAAAAGATTATTAAATGGCGGTAATAAGCAATTAGTGAAAAATTATAAGTATATTTTTAAAAGAAATCTACTGCTTATGTATTCATTATAATTTAAATTGTAATAAATGTAAATTAAATAAATAAAATAAAATATTAATAATAGGATGGCAACTCCTCCTTCTATTTATAAAAATTCAATACAATTTTGTCCTTTTAATTGCATTCAAAAACCTTTTGAATGTAAATTCGACCTTTAGGGAACTCGACATAAAGTAGTTGTGCTTTTGAATCGAAACATAAGCTTTTGTTAAAATTGATAAACTTTTAAATTTTCAAATTAAGCCACTTTATTTCTGATTTTGTATTTCTTGTAATGATTTTAGGTTATTCAGAGTATTAGGGCGCTATTGTGATTTACAACACAACCTAAAAAAAGGGAATCACTTTGTTGTGATTCTCTATTATGATTGACAACACAACCTAATTATCTGTCAAAATTACACAACCTATTCTTTAAGTTGAGCTGTGTCCAAATATAGTTACATATTGCCATTGACAACATTTTACATTTATCTTGTTTGAGACAACTTAAAAGAGACAACACCTTAACACCAGTTTCTGTACATACTGTTAAAGTCATAGAATTACTAGTTCTAGAATGGCAAAAGAATGTTCCCGACTCTTTTCTTCTAATGTGATTTCCTATCCTGAGGTATTCAGACAAAAAAATACATATGCAATTTCGTATGCGTATACAAATGGTACGGCTACTTCATCTGTCATTGCTTAAATTTGAGTAAATGAGAATGTTTATTAGGCAGTTTCTCATTAGGATTGGGCAGTTTGTATATTGTAAGTTATTTCGAATAAAGATTTTTACTATTTAATTTAATTTACTTTTATTTTAAATATTTACTTTTTAATATTAAATATATAATTGAACAAAACATAAAGAAAAAAATTTGAATAATATTAGAAGAAATTGCAGTAAATTATTTTTAAAAATAATGGAATCTCCAACAAGTATATTTTTAGTTTAATTTTAATTAACTTACATATCCATTTTGATTTATCTTAAGGTTTATTGTAGGTTTATTTATTCATCGTAGAAATGAAAATAAGTAAATCAAAAACAAATCATAATTTTTTGAACAAAACAAAAAGTATTTATAATCTTGTGAATATATAAACATTTTTAGATATTTTTAAATGTGAACGAACCTTTTGCAAAAATGAAATCTACATTTATGTTAACCGTAAGGAGAGTTTTGATTTCTGTTTCAAATAACTTAACGTTTCCGAATAAAAAATTAAACGTGTTTTCTTTACCCTTTTTTTATTCAATCAAAATTTTTATCAATCAAAAAAATCGGCTTATTTGAAAAACCTCAAGAAATAAAAAAAAATCTTTAAGCAACACTTTCTTCCCATCTTAATAATCCTTTATTAATTTAATGTTTTTTAAAAAAACTTCAAAAAGCACAACAACACACAAATTTTTGGAATATAATATTTTATAATTTGTTTTCATTTACTTTTAACTTTGAAATCTTACTTAAATCGTACTAAAAGTTTCTTTTATATTTCACTTTCAAAATGAAATGAATCTCGGAGAAACTAGTAAATACATACAAACGGTACACGTACCAAATTTTGAAATTTGTCTGAAAATTTTTTCTCTATTGCCATTCTAGTATTAGTAATTCTATGGTTAAAGTTAAATATATAAAAATACTTGATTTAGAACTGTAAAAGTGAGAAAGTAGCTAATAAAAAAATGTTTGTCCTTGTCTAGTAAATAAAAAATAAAGGATTCATCAAATAAACAAAGGAATTCACCTTTTAAAAATATCTTTGGTATGTTATATTAACGGAGTAAAGATATTCGATACGTTTTTTTTAAAACAACTTATTTTAATTGAAAAGGTATATAAATTATTCAAACTTTGACACTTCAAAATCAGTTTTTACAATTAAAATTGTAACGTGCCAATGGCAGCACTTTTATGACATGCAAACTATTTACAACTGCTGAAGTTGTTATTCACAATAAAAGAATTTGATTGTGTTGTGTTGTACATATGTAAATTTCCACTAATGGAAAAACAATACAATCGCCCAAAACGACATAAGGCTGATTTATGTAAATTTGTTTTTGTTTTTCATTAAGTATTCGTTAAACACAAGAAAGCTATGCCAAATTCGAAATCTTTGAAAATTTACATATGTAAAGCGTCCATTGTAAAGTAAACATTAAAATTTTAGAGATATTTTTAAATAATTTCCAGTTTTTTTTTAAATTAATTAAAAAAATTATATAATAAATTTTTCATTTAATTTTATGTATGTACATATTTTCAAATTATGTAATTTACGCTATGCATTCTATGTCATTTTGGGTGCTCTTATGTTTAGTAATGTTTTGACATTTAGCTTTGTTTTTTCGTACAAAAAATTGACATTTACATATGTTTTGTTATGCCATTATACTCGTAGTAAGGCCTTAATATATTAACTTATTTGATATAAGACGATATGAGTTTTAATATTATAAATCGAATTAAATTTTAAATACCAATGACGTCATTATTAAAATTTTTATTAATTTTTCAATAATTCATCATAACTATGTACTTTATTATAATCTAAATAAATTCCATTGCATGTAAAATTTAATTCTATAAAATTTATGAGTTTTTATTTCTTTCTTCCTTAAATATTTCAAATGAATTTTAAAGTATTTAAAGCTTTTTTTTCATCTGAGTTCTGTTATCAAAATTACATATTATTTTGCTTTGTATATATACAATTAGAACAAAGCTTCAAAGTTTTCTTTTCTACTTTACCGACTATATAGCGGTACTTTTATAACTAAATCAAATAAATTATTATTTTTGTGTTTGTTTGTCGTTTTTTCACTAAAAAATAATTTCAAAAAAAAAGGAGTCATCATAATATTAATAATACAGATGGCGTTTTATATCAAATAATTCTTTTCAATATAATTTAATAATAGACTAATCACTAAATCATACATTTTAATTCAAAAATACAACAAAAGTAACAATAATAATAACAATAAACAACAACAAAAAAAAAACCCATAATTTGTGTCTTTTTTTCCCACCTATTAAGCAAATCGGCAACGCTGACCAAAAGAAAGCAATAATTTTAAAAGTAATTGAAGCATGTACATTATATTTATATATTTGTATTTGTTTAAAAGTATATATGTATGCATAAAAAAAGTCATTAAATAATAACAGCATATTATAAAAGATGCTTAAATTTTTATATTACGTTTTTATACAGTGTACCACAAAATGATGGAAGCATTTAAATATAAAAATAAACTAACCTTAATTGAAGGCTCAGTTAATTTAGAAGATAGGGAAAGTTTAATAATGTATGGTCAGGGGTTTTTGACAAAAATGTGATAACTTAAATTGAAGCAGAGGAAATGATAACTTTGAAAGTTAAATAAAATTATTGATTAATTTACCTACTATTATGTACTATATGATTAATGTACTTACTGTTATTTAATAAAAACAGTGAAAACTATCAAAATTTTTCGGATTTAAGTTATTGTAACCTTTTAACTATGAAAGATAATAAAAATGTCACACTCATCACTCGACAATCTGCTCTGAGCATCTGAGCATAGACCTGTTCACAAAAATAAAATTGCTAAATAATCCCTTAGTTTTGTTCAATACTGTATACGGTTATGTTAAAACATAAATGCCTTAATGTAAACTAGTATCGTCCTGTGCTCGAAATTCGAGCTATTTTTTCTTTTAACATATAAAATTCGTTTTGTGTAAATTACATTAGACTATATATAATAAAAATTATACCAACAATGTTGTCAACAATTCTTGCGCTTAAAATTTGCTTAAAAAAAATTTATAATTTTTCTTAATTATTAAAAC
The DNA here is from genome assembly GCA_963082915.1 of Dolichopus griseipennis. NCBI lineage: Eukaryota > Metazoa > Arthropoda > Insecta > Diptera > Dolichopodidae > Dolichopus > Dolichopus griseipennis. The sequence goes on from OY720441.1 coordinate 57,607,869, forward strand.
GTTGTTAAGTACCGATTTTTGATACCTATGTTGTACGTATTCTGTATCCTAATTAAAAAACTCTATGAATACATAATAATATGTACAACAAAATTTAACATATCATAATTCATAAGTTTAGTATTTAGTATTATATTATATTGAAGCTGCCAGAAGTACAAATAATAGTCAAGTTAACCAAAGTCTTTTTTTAAATCTCAATCTTAAGATTTATAGGAAAAAAAAAAAGTTTTTCAATAAATCAAAGAATAAATATTTCCTACCCTTTTTTCATTTTTAAATTTAATAGCTACATAGGTAAATTTTACTACAAATGTATGCCTATTTAAAGTTCTGAAAACATGCGAAAAATGATTCTGAATTCCTTAGTTTACCTTATACATTTTTGTCTAGTTTATTTATTTAATATTTCCTAAGTTTTTTATTGACAAAAATATATTTCTATACATGGTCATGAGCCATGACTCATAAGTAAATACACAAATAAATATTATTGCTTTTATTCCTTTATGAGAAGTAAACTCTTTTCTACTCTCAACTATTGCCAGCTACTTCAGCCCTTGTAAAAGAGTATATGACAGAGTAGGTAAATAATTTCCGGCAGATGGCTTTAATTAAAGTTCTCTTGAATAGGTTATGTTAAATCATATTTTTTATTTGATAACCAATAAGCACTCACCCCCTTCCATTTTAAAAAATATTCTTTATATTTATATCAGCAATAAACCTTAATTTTTTCACTTTATTAATATTTAAATACTATTAAATACAATTAACTTCTCAAATGACAGGTAGTTTTAAAATGTCAAATATATATATGACGATTAATCTGACAATTATGCACTCCTGAAACAAAAATTAGCGTTCAAACTACGCCTATCTAATCTTCATGTACACTTTTTGATATATAAAATTCGTTCGTTTTGTCAAAGTAAAACTAAAAATAGTTTTTTTTATTATAAAAAAACATTATTCGATGTTGAAAGTGTGAAATAAACTTTTCAATTATTAGAATGAAATCAAAACATACGACGTACAATTTTTATACGGCAGTACGTCAATACGTCTGTCTACATATCCATTATCGGTAAATCGATACGCGCGTACAATATTTAATTTATCAAAAATATTTATTTGATTTCATATTATAGGTATTTTAAATATAAGATATTTTTTAATAAAAATTATTGTAAAAAAATATTATTTTTAAAAAATAATATTAGAAATATAAGAAAAACCAATAATAATATTTTTATACATTTTGTCAATATTTGTAAATTTTAAAAATCCGAGAAACGGTACATTGAGTTACGCGTATTTTCGCTGCTCTAATGTAAATTTATGTACCTATTTATTTCTCAATTTTTTGACAGAAATTATACGCTGCACGCTTTTATTTAGGTTTGGAAGTAAGGGACAAAAAACTTTTTTTGAGAAAGATAATTTTTTTAGTTTTGCAAACATATTGTACTGTAGATATTTTCAATTTATTTGAATATTTGTATGTTTTAAACTAAATTATTTAAAAAAAATGTTATTTTAAAATATTTTATTTTTAAAATTTAATCGCAGCAGCATAAGAAAAAACAATTACAATATGTATTTTTATAATATTGTAATTGTTTTTTCTTATGCATATGTTCATGTAAATTTTTTTACATAACTAATTATTTCAAAATTTTTTGACAGAAACTGAATGCCCACATGCTGATTTTGGCTGATCCATAAGAAACAAATCATTTTTCTTAAGAGATTTTTTTTTTTTTTTTTAAGTTTCTGCATATTTCAGAATTCGGTTTTTAATTTTACAAAAAACTTAAGAAAAAGCAACAACAATTTACGATTTACAAAAAATTTTTTTAAATTAAATTAAAAAAAAATGGTTCTGAATTCTTTACTTTACTTTATATTATACCTATTTGTATAGGAGTGAACCCCTCTTTTTACAGCTACACCACACCGCCTCTTGAAGAATAGTAGATGAAAGGAGTAGATAATTAAATATTTATTTTATCTAAATTAAAGCATACGACGTACAATTTTAATACGGCAGTACGTCAATATGTCTATCTATATATCCGTAAATTGATACACGCGTACACACAAAAATATTTATTTGAATGTTTTAATTTACAACAAAAAATTTTATTAATTTCATATAATAGGTATATTTAGAATTTTTTTCAATATAAGGTATTTTTTAAAACATAATCTTAGAAATATAAGAAAAACCAAAAACCATTTCTCAATATGTAAATTTTAAAAACTGATTACAGTACATCGCGTTACGCGTATTTTGGTTGCTCTCATGAAAATTCATGTACCTATTTATTTGTAAATTTTTTGCCACAAATTATACGTCAACTTTTTTTAAGTTTAAGATTATTTTTTAGTTTTTTTTTGCGAACATATTATAGGTATTTTCAATTATTTTGAATGTATGTTTTTTTAAAAAAAAAATATTATTTTAAAATATTTTATTTTGAAATCTAAATCGTAGTAACATCAGAAAAAACAATTACAATATTATAATACGCTTTGTCAAATTTTAAAATTTTAAATTCCGAAGTACAGTACCCAACATACCTACTTATTTCAACATTTTTTGACAGAAACTGCATGCCGGACGCGTTTATTCTGGTTGATCTGTAAAGAACACATAATTTTTCTTAAGAAATGTTATTTTTTCGTTTCTGCAAACATACTATACGTATTTCAATTGTTTTGAATATATATAAAGTATTTTTTAAAAAAATATAGGTATTTTTAAAAACAATATTATTTTAAAATATTTTATTTTTAGAACAATAACAACATAAGAAAAAACAATAACTTTTTTATATGCTTTGTCAATGTTTAAATTTTAAAAATTCGAGGTAGGTAAGTAAGTTATTCTCATGTAATATCATGTGCTTAACTACTAATTTAAAACACCATAAGCGTTGATTTTGGTTAGGCCCAAAGGAACAAATCATTTAAATTGCAAATTATTTTTTTAAGAAAGATTTTTCGTTTTTAATTTTTTGCAAACATATTTCAATTATTTTGAATATATGTTTTAAAAAAAATTATTTTAATTTTAAAATATTTTATTTTTAAAATTTAATCGTAGCAACATAAGAAAAAACAATTACAATATTTTTATTCGCTTTCTCAATTTTTAAATTTTAAAACTCCGAGTACGTCGCGTGTGCTTTCATGTAAATTTATTTACATAACAACTTATTTCAAAATTTTTTGACAGAAACTGAACGCCGTACACGCTGAATTTGGTTGACCATAAGTAACAAATCATTTTTCTTAAGAAATATTATTTATCAGAAGTTGGTTTCTTATTTTACAAAAAACTTAAAAAAAACCAACAACAATATACGATTTAAATAAAAAAATTTTTAAGCAAACGAAAACAAAGTACAGTACTTTTCGGTTATAACGACCATGAAAGGACAGAAAATATTCGTCGTAATAAACGAATGTCGTTTTAAAAGAATGCTGTGAATTTTGAAAAATTAGTATAAGACTTGAACATTGTAGAATATGCTGATTCTAGAATGGACACTTCGAACTCATTTGCTAGAATTTTATTTGATGTGTCAGCCTCAAGCCTAGGTATAGTCAGAGACAATATAATTACTAAGATGCAGCATTTCATTGTTCTATGAAAATAATTTCTATGTTGCATAGTTTTATGTATACAAAATAACTCAAAGCATTTATCAACATTTCAGCTGTTAACAACATATTTCTAGTTACAAAAACATTTTTTTTGTGTCTTTTTTCGTTGATCTACTAATTTGAAAGGTACATACACAAAATAAACAATAAAAATAAGAGCATACATACAATTCCAATAAAAAAATGTTGACAAATTTAAGTTGATAAAAAATTATTAAAATAAAATATTTCAACTTTTAAAGCGATAACATGATTTTTTTTTTAGATATTTATAAAGTTAATTAAATATTATAAAAAAAACTCAGTGAGAAGGGTACTTTTTGATGAGTACGTCAAAAGATATTAGTAGTTTTATAAATTCTTAGTTGTAAATTCGCTATATAAAATATGTTGCTGCACCCAGGAATAGTTGCTAAATTTTTTGTTGCTAACATTCACACCATTTAAAAAAATACATAATAGAAAATATACCAATGACACTGATTATGATCGTTTAATTTTTAGCAAATTTATGTATGTATTTGTAGTTCTTCAATCAAAATTAGATAAGTATAATAAACAAGAGTTTTAAGGAGGTATATGTAGTAAGTACGCATACTTTAAATTTAATAAGCGACAATTTTTTAAAGTAAAAATTATAAAATATAAAAAATTTTAAACTCGTAAGTAAAAAATGAATTTGGAGAAAAGAAATTGGAAAATTTGTAGTTTGCAACATTGCAAAAAATCAAGAAAAGAACATCCTAATCTGAAAATTTTCAAATTCCCATCATCTGATTTACTAGTCGGAAAAATTTGGAGAGAAAGATGTGGTTTTGATGAAGGTAAGGATAAAGTACCTACGTTCTAGCATTTGTAAATATTTTAAGTACATAGTCTTTATTAAAATAAATACAAGAAGCCAATAAATACAAGAGTATAAATAAAAGAGCCAAAATAGAAAACTACCATTATATCCAAAAAAAAACCGTTACAGACAAAACTTAAACAGAGAATACAAAATAGAGAGAAAAGCGATCTTATGTAGTAATTTTTGTTTATTTTTAAATTTTTAGGTAAAAATAATATTTATTTATGTGAGGAACATTTTCCAATTGAATTTATTGGTAGAAAATACCTTAAAAAAGAAGCTTTACCCTCAATAAATTTAATAACCGGTAACTGCAGTGATAATGAAGAAAATATTCTATTAAAATCTCCTAAAAAACAACGTAGTGAAAATGAAAATTATTTTGAAAATAATTGTTGCTTCTATTGTTTGAAAAACGAAAAATTGACTCATTTTTATAAAAAAAAGAGTGCTAATTTATCCAAAAAAATAAAACTTTTACAAGAAAAAAATAGAACAATGAAAATAAAGTATTTAAGAGTATATAGAGCAAACAAAACGAAAAATGGAAAAAATTACAAGAAAGATTTACAACAATCTCATATTTCGGGTAATTCTAAAACTTTTTGCACTATGTTAATGAAAAAAGCAAATCACTGGGATGATTCCGAAAAAAATCTTTCTCAAAATATTTATTATAGATCCCAGTTAGCATATAAATTTTTAAGAGAAAAGTTATTATTTCATATGCCTCATACAACAACACTGCAAAGATGGGCTCCAGTCAAAAGACTTCAACCTGGATTTGTAAATTCTGCTACAGAACTCATTCGCAATAAAATTTCGGAAATGACAGAACGAAGCAAGCATGTTATGATAGTTTTCGATGAAATGACAATAAGAAGCGAGTTGACCTATAACGAAAAATTAGATATCATCGATGGATTGGAAGATATAGGGTTTGAAAGGACATGTTTTATAGGCAAACAAGTCTGTGTTTTCATGATTCGCGGTTTGATTGATAATTGGAAATGTGTTCTAAATTATTTTGTTTCTAAAACTAGTATAAATGCAGAAAACTTGAAAAATATTATTTTTGAAAATTTAAAAATATTGAATTCAATGGGCTTAAAGGTGGAAGGAATAGTTTGTGATCAAGGTCCAACTAACAGAAAGTGTTACAAATTATTAGGTGTAAATGCTGAACACCCGTTTTTTATTTGGAATAACGATAAAGTATTTGCGATGTTTGATTTTGTTCATTTAATTAAATCTTTGAGAAATGTATGTTTAAAAAATAAATTATCAACACCAGATGGAATATTTAATTTTGACGTTATTGTTGAGCTATTCGAGCTAGAAAAGGACAAAGTTACCAAAATGTGTCCTAAACTGACAAATAAACATATTTCACCGAACAATTTTGATAAAATGCGTGTTTCACTTGCAACTCAAATTTTTAGCCGGTCTGTTGCTGCCGGTATATGTACTATGGTTGAATGTAATCAATATAAAACTGTTTCTAGTGTAGAAGCTCTGTCTACTTCAAAATTTATAGAAAAAATTGATAAACTTTTTGATTGTATGAATAGTAATAGCTTAAAAGACAGAAATCCATATAAATGTGCATTGCAAAAGAATAATAAAATTTACAAATTTATAAAAGAATTTTTGGAATACATTACACAAATAAAAATTTTGTCAAATACCACAGTATATTGTTTAGAAGGAATTAAACAAACATTGACTGCAACTCTTTTACTTTTTAATAATATTTTAAGTTCTCAAAATGAAAGTTCTCCCACATTTTTTTTATTAACTAAAAGATTAAACCAAGACATCATAGAAAATTTATTTGGAGTAATAAGAGCTAAAGGAGGAAATAATAAAAATCCGTCAGTTTCTGAATTAAACACAGTTTTATCAAAAATAATGTCATTTAAATTACTTCAGTATGACAAACATACTAATTGCATAGAAGATTCAGATGATTTTATGGAAATGGAGGTAATTGATTTAAATAATTGTTCTAGTGAAATTCAAACTGATTTGGAAAATATTAATAATCAAGTTTATCTAAATGATGTTGAAAATCAAACAAATACTGAAAACTCTTTAGAAATTTTACAATCTCAATATGAGGATATCTTTAGTGACGATACATTTGAAAATATTGAAACTAATGTTAATCTCACATCTTTACGGTATTTCGCGGGGTATATAGCTTTTAAGCAACTTTTGAAAATAGATTAAGAAAAATGAAGTGCATAATTTTGATTTCTAACTATTAATTAAAAAAAAATGGATTAAAATAATAATTTCAATAAATAAACAATTATAACAAAATTATGAACACAATTAAATATATTATAATATAAATACTTAAGGTCTAGATTAAGAAAATAGAATAAGGAAAATAGAATAAGGAAAATGAATAATTTAATTTTATACTACTTTACGAAAAAAAAAACATTTTTCTTTCTTTCATAAAACTTTTTTCTTAATTAATTTTTTTTTTATTACATACATACATATATATTATATAATATTTATTAATTAATTAATTTTTATTTACATTTAGATTTACCTAAATTAAAATTTTATATAGTTATCGATACCATATATCCATATAAGCATATATAACGTAAAACAACCATTCGATCTATGATTTTAATTTAAAACCATTCACCATTACATACATATACGAGTATAGTATATTATTATTACAAAATTAGTACAAAAATTATTTTACAGTTTATTTAAACATCTATTCTAATTTTTATACAAACGTTTAAAAATTTCAAAAATATCATGTTCTTATTCTCTACATCTACATTGTTATTTGTTGCACATTTTGTGTACAAGTATTTTAATATGTTGCTGCACCCAGGGATAATTATCAACATCCCGAAACATGTTGCTGCACCCAGCGGTAGGTGCTAGAATAAACAAAAAAGTGACATAAATTTTATATGAAATGCTGCATCTTAATGTAATTATTTAGTCTATGGTATAGTGCTTTTTCTTGTAATGAAATTTTTTTTGTATTTTTGATGCGTTATTATGATTTTTTTTTATATTCAAAAATAAATAAAAAAATACTAAATTAATCACCAAGCAACATAATTAGATATAATAATTTTAAATAAAAGAAATATCAATGCAATAAAAAACTTTCATTTTTAGGTAAAATTTAATCTTTGGCAAAAAGTGTAAAGTTTATTATAATTAAAATTGCACCGAGTTCGTTATAAATGAAAACTACTGTATAAACCAAATGTATTGCTTTCATTTCGAAGAGACCTTTTTTTTTCGTTCACTTTTTAAGATAAAGAAAAAACAAAAACAAAAAAAAAATTTTTAAAAAATTTAAATCTCCTTGTTCATTGAACATTTGAGATTTGAACTTAACAAAAAAAAAAAAAGAAAGACATAAGTCGGCGTCTATAATATATAGTTTGATTGAGCTGCAAATACAACCGAAAATGCATTACTTTTACCCAGAAAGTCGGCGCATAATATTAGAGTCATAAGCCTTAACTTTTAACAGCATGACCGTTAAATTCAAATTTACGTTAATTTAAAGACGGCATTTCACCTGAAAAAACGCAATATTCTAAAAAAAAAATATCATTGTCCTATGAAAACAAAAAAAACCTTTCTTTTGGTTGTTATTTCATTAAAATTGGTCAAATAGTTTGTCGTAAAAAAGGATGTTTATATTTGTATGGGAAAAAATAAGCCGATTAAATATTATGATATAAAAGTTCCATCAGAAATAGTGCTGAACATATATTACACAATATGTATATTTATTGAAGTAATTGTTATATATAGTAATTGTACTAAATGTACTATGCGTGATTTTCCGCTCAAATAATTTGTTCACTCTTTTACAATGCATTCAGTTTTGTTGTAAAATTAAAAATTTTATTTAAAGTATTGAAAAGTGAGTGATTTTGTGATAATGCATTTTTTTTTTGGATTTTTTAGGGAGAAAAATTTAAATTTGGGGATTTTTTTTTTTTTAAATTTTATAACAAATATATAATGTGGTATAAACCATTAAAGTTACAAACCATTAAAGTTTCACTACAATTCGAAATGTTTCGTATACTAAAGATAATTTTGATAATACAGTGAGGGATACAAAACTTCTGCTTAAAGAAAATGAATGATAAGTGTACAAAGAAAAAGTATACTTAAATTTATTAAGAATATTTTTTTATGGTTTAAATTTTTGATATATAATAAAAGTCATTTGAGTATTTCTTTCTCACATACTTACCCAAATAAGGACTTACGACGAATAATGTCTGCTAAAATATTTTCATATGGCTTGTTACCAATAGTAAATATTGCCGGATATTATAATAGTCCTTTACCTTTTTAACATTTGGGCTTTTTACTTTAAACCATTATGGTACATACTATATTTTTTTATTTGATATGATCCGATCAGGATTTAAACCCGAGACCTTTCGTTTGAAATTCCGACGTTCTAACCACTACGCCACTGGTCGTAGTAAAAACCTTTTTTTAATGCATCGTATGTACGCTGAACTTTCGACATTCGATTTTGACATTTTATTTTGTGCTTGCTGTCAAAGTTTTAATACAATTTTTTTCGAAAACATGTGATATTTCCAAACTCTTTTTATTGATTGAATAAGTATTGAACGCATACGTAATGGCTAAGGTACATCGTGTATTGTACGTCTTTTAAGGCCAGACATTTATGAAATTTCGAAAATAATAAGTCTTTATATGAAAATAAGAGTATTCAATTTCTCATGAGAAATAAGCTGAATTTTTTAAAGGTTAGTATAAAACCAATAAAGTTTGGCATAATAAAAAAAATTACCTATTGTAAAATACAATTGTATTAAAATTATGTATTATGTATTACATATTAATATTATACATATAAATGGTTCTTACGTCTTTTACATTTTAAAGAAAAGGTTTGACTCAAAATTGTATGCAAAATTTATTTTCTAAGGCACTTAAAGATTTAAATACTTAAGTTCAAATTAAATGTTTTTAATTGCTCTTATTTGCAAAATTTCAAGGAATTTTATTTTAAATAATATTTTCCAAACTGATTCATAACTTAAAATTTTTCATTATTTATTAAACTATGTATATTACTCAGACACTTTTTCTGTTTTATTTAGAAAACCTTAAATACTTAATACTTAAGTACCTATACTTTAAAATTTAAATATAAACTTTTCGTATCACTTTTTTTTTTAAATCCATAGCAATAAATAATCCATGGATACTTTTTATTATAAGAACAATTCTGACTGAATTTTATCCGTAGGCTTTCAACAAAAACTAAACAGTAGCATAAAACAATACTATAAGTAACTTTTGTTCTTAAATTTAAAATTAGTATAATTAAGATTTTGATCTTTGTTTTTTTGTAATTTTTTTTGTATTTTTGTAATTTTATTCTTTGAATCTTAATTTAACCCATACTACGATTCTAAAATTAAAATATGATTCAGAAAATTTTATGATTTCAGAACCCTATACTGAATATAATTTTAGGGTACAATTTTAACAATTTAAATGTTAATGTTATTGACCTCAAAACATATTTTTTTTTTTTTTTTGAATATATAGTGTAGTATTGTAGTTATTACATAAATTATTATAGGTCATTATATAATAAGATACACACACACAAAAATATATATGTAATATTTAAATTACAAATGATTAAAAATTAGCCTAAAGAAAAAGATAAAATATATTTAAGCCCTTTGTTTCATTTAATTTTGATGTAGAATTAATTTTTCCAAGGTTTTTTTATTTTAATTATACAATAATAAACTTTGAATTTTTTGATTCAAACTGACATTTTTTATTGTCAATTAAAAAAAATAAGAGTATAAAAAATGTCAATCAAATTAATCGACTTAGATAAAGAAATGTCAAATATTACATAAGAATATAAATCTAAAAATATGTTATTTTAAAAGAACATGTAAAATGTAGAAGTTTGTATTGAGATTAAGGTATTAAAATTTTTTTATCAAATTAACCGTTATGTGAAATCAAAAATTTGGAAAAATTTCAACTTTTCCAAATTTTTTCCCAAGAATTATAAGAATAAGTAACTCATCAGATTAAAGATTTAACTAAAATCCAAAAATGGAGTGAAATTAACGGAGTTGATCAACAGTTTCAACACCAAAAAAACTCAATGCTGTCTAATTTCGCGAAAAATAGCAACAACTATTCCAAACCTTTCATATCAAGCAGAAGTTTTACATCATACGGCAGTCTTGAACATTTTGGGGATTGAGCTAAACCAAAAATTTACTGGGTCAAATCATATTTTTGGTGTAGCTAAGGAGATGCTAAGTGTTTGGGATTCTTGTATCGCTGCAAAACTTACTTTTCCTCCGATCTCCTTAACATCTATAAAACTTATATCAGATTCCCTCCTAAAGTTTGGCTGAAAAAGGGTGTGGTTTTGGTGTGTTAAAAACGCACACTACCCAAAGAAACACCGCACAGTTTCAATGAGTGGCTTTCGAGCTTTCCATTACAACGTTAAAAAAAAAAATATCTTTAGAATAAATTTTTGATTATACTTTAAGTGTTTAAAAGTGAAAACTTGAAAATTTGCAATTTTTACAATCAGAAGACTTTGAAATGTATCTTTATGAACCTTATTTTAAAATTTTGAATCAATTTTTCCTATATAATTCTCATAAATTATTTGTTATACTAAAAATCTACAATTTTATTTAAAGTTTGAAAGATGTGTGACCCAAAAAGTTTTTGTTATACATATTGAATCCTGTTTTGATTTTTTTTTATAAATGTTACTTTCATCTGTCCAATGGTTGAAATTTACTATACATACATATATAGAATATTTAAATTAACTTTTTATAAACCATCTTCAAATTTTTGACATTTCAATTTTAAAAGCAATAATTTAGTTTTAAAAGTATAATATTTTTGAATTTTTAAACCCGTATATCAATTGTGAACACAGGAAATTTTTCGCTCACCAGATAATGTAATTTATCACTGTAGTGAACATATCTGTATTTCCTATTTACAATATGGACAAAGACAAAAATTATCATGGACAAATGCCATTAAGAGTTTTGTCCCTTTGTTTAGAAAAAACGGTTGATCAATAAAGGAGTTTTTAAAATACACAACTTTTAATCAGACTTGCATATTTTAGTTGACTGATTTCATTTGACACTCCTACATACTTAAAATAATAACAGTAACTACATTATTGTTTATACACAATCTCTATAAAAGATTAATTCATTGATCTTTCTTAGTCTCAATACCAATCCAGTTTCTGCTCCTTGTTTTTATTGAAGGGGTTTCCAAAAAGGCACCTGAAAAACTGAGCCTCATGGTAGTGTAAGATTCTAACTCACTGAAAAACCTCCAGCCTTAGCCAAAACAAAGGTATAATCACTCAACCAGCTTGGCAGAAAATTGGGATTGGGGTTATAATGTTTATCAAGGAAATGTCGCAGAATGAAAAAAGTTAACTTCTCGCTTGACATTTTTCTAAATCATAAGTATTGGGAAGCACATAACGTGGTAATCTACTTCTCCTTAGGCAATAAACTACATTGACAATTAGTCAAATGGAAAAGCTCGCAAAGGGAAAAGCGAGTTTAATAAGTGAGAATCTGACAAACCAAGGTGATTATTCGTGATGTCTTAGAAAATTTACACTACTCAAGTCAATTGAGTTATATTTTTTAAATTTAAAGCCCTCTTACAAAGATATTTTAAGCGCATACCATTTTTGATTAATTTTGTAAAATATTTTACCAATTAAAATAACTGATGTAATATTATGATAATTAAATAATGATGTAATAATATTATTTTAAATTATAAATTACATCATATCAAAGAACATATAATAATAAAGAAGTCTCATCAGAACACTTTTTTAATTTTTACATCTATGATGCGTACGGTCGGGGGGAAAAAAATAAAATAAATATAATAAATAAAAGAGCATTCATTGTCTTACTCTCTTTAAAACTTTGCATTTTATTTTTTTTTATTTTTTTATTTTATTGTTGTTATTTGTAAATTTGTTGTTTTGTTTTGATATTTCTATAGATATATGAATATATAATATTCATATGTATTGATAGATAATATCATATAGAATAGAGTTAGATTAAAACTTAGAAGTACCTAGAAATTAGAATTAATAGAAATAATGTGTAGTAAAAATTTGATAAATTTTGAAAATGTATTTGTGAATGCAAAAATTGTAAATGCTTTAAAATTACGATTTATGATTTCAGTTTATGAAAAGTAAGTGTAAAGTACATATTTGGATATTGAATTACAATTAAAATGAGTTGTAAAAATAAGATAAATATTAAAAAACCCCAAAATTTCTACAAATCAGGAATCAGATGTTGTATTTCTGATTGTAAAAAATCTTATCGCCATAACATGGGACTCAAACTTTTTAAATTTCCTCCTCAAGATTCCATAATTGGCCAAATTTGGCGCGAAACATGTGGTATTTCGAATTCTGAGCTCGTAGGTGAAAAAAAACTTTTTATTTGTAACAACCATTTTAACCTAGGCGATATAGGTAAGTTAAAGGACCTTTGTTTATAACACTTTCCTTAATGACTTTCCTTACATGTAGGAAAGTATAAATTAAAATCCGGCGCTATACCCACTATTAATTTAGGTACCTATTTAGAAGAAAGTAATGAAAATATTAATTGTTTAAATATTTGCCCACCCGAAAAGAAAAGACGTTTAAGTAGCTGTGAAGATTTTTTAGACTCTGCCTGCAACAATTGTGAAAAATATGTAAAAGCTAGAGATTACTACATGAAAAAATATAATTTAACTTTAAAAAGGAACACTGCACTTTTAGCTAAAATGAAATTACTAAAAAAAATTAAAAAGCCAATCTCAAATAAGCGTGCAAAGAAAACCAAGACCATTATCAACAACATCAAAAACTCTATAGATTCTATTTCTTATATGAGTAATGAATCGAAAATATTTTGTAAACTTCTTCTCAACAGCGACACAAAAAAATATCCTGATAACGTTAAAAATTTAGCCCAAAATATATTTTATATTTCACAGTCAACATATAGTTTTTTAAGAAATAAATTGCATTTGAATTTACCACACATAAGCTCACTACATAGATGGAGCCCTATAAAATCACTTCAACCTGGTTTTAAAAATAGTGCTTTTGAGGAGTTTAAAAAAAAATGTGACTCTTTAACAGAAATTGACAAAAAAAACGTAATCCTGATATTTGACGAAATAGCTATACGAAAAGAACTCAGATATAACGAAAAATTAGATTTAATAGATGGATTTGAAGATGACGGGTTTTGTCGCAGTAAAAATCAGGGAAAACAAGTTATGGTTTTTATGCTACGGGGTTTAATTTCGAATTGGAAACTTGTGTTTAACTATTTTGTCACAAAAAACGGACTATCTGGTGAAATGCTTCTTAAAATTATTAAAGAAAATTTACAAATATTATTTGAGATTGGTATAATAATACGTGTAATTACATGTGATCAAAGTCCCTCCAATAGAAAATGTTTTTCTATGTTAAACATTTCGCCAACAAACTCTTTTTTTGAATATAAGGAAAACAAAATATATTGCATGTACGACTTTCCACACTTAATAAAATCTCTTAGAAATTGCTTGTTAGATTGCGATCTGAGAACCCCTGATGGGATTGTCAGTTTTAATATTATTAAAGAATTATGGGAGAACCAATTGAATGGAAAAACTAGAATGTGTACTAAGCTTACCAGGCAGCATATTAATCCAAATACGTTTGAAAAAATGCGAGTAAGACTCGCGACACAAATTTTTAGCAGAACAGTTAGTGCTGCTATTAAAACAATAGTAGAAACAACTGGCTTTAAAACCGGAAATGAAATTGCAAAGTCAACAGCAAATTTTATACTAATGTTTGATAAATTTTTTGATTGTATGAATAGTGGTTCATTACATTCCGATAATGCGTATCGTTCTGCAATTCAATTAAATAGCCTATCTTTCAAATTTTTAAAAGACTTTAAGAAATATTTAGCAAATATCGAATTAGTTAAAAAGAAAAAGGTGTATTTCTTGGAAGGAATGAAAATTTCATTAAACACTGTGCTGGAACTATCGGAAGAAATTTTAAAAAATGAATCTCAAATTTTTTTTTTAATGACTAAACGTCTTAATCAAGATGCACTTGAAAATTTGTTTTCGATTGTACGACAAAAGGGGGGTAATAATAAAAATCCAACTTTAGCTGAATTCAATGGAATAATAACTCGAATAATGTCACTAAATATAGTGCAATCAAGCTCTGTTACTAACTGCGAGGATGATGTGGACAACATGCTAATACTCAATATGGAATACGACACATCAAATTCCAACACAGAAATAGAAATATGTAGTGATTCAGTTGATATAGACTTTCGAAGCGATGCATATGAAAAATTTTTCCAAGAAGATACATTCCAAGCAGCCAAACATCTTCCGATAGACTTAAATTCAATGAGATACTTTATTGGATATGTAGCATTTAAAATTTTACCAAAACTGAATTGTGAGAAATGCAATTGTGCTTTAAAAAAAGAGGATGAAGTATTAACATCTCCATCAGAAATATTTATTTTCGAAAAAAATTATAGTAATTCTTATTCTGATTTTGGAAATTTAAATGCACCATCGCAACAATTTTTTTATGTCAGTAAACAATTTATTTTAGTATTTGACCAGATATTTAATATGAACCCTCAAGCCGTGGGCATTAAAAGAATTATTATTGAAAAATGTAAAAGTTATACTCCGGAATGGTTCACTGATTGTTATGATCATAAAATGAAAGTATTAAATTTTTTAATCCTAGTTCTATTGAGAAAGCATTGTTCTTGGGCTGTTGAAAAATGTGAAACAAAAAGACATCCAAAACTACAAATTATAACGACTTAAAATAATATTCCTTTACTCCTAAAATAAACTAACAGAAGATCAATGTATTAACTAAATAGTAAATACTCCACACTACAGTAATTCTTAATAAATAAAAAAAAATATATGTATGTATGTACTATGTAGTATTTTTTTTTGTAGTATGTTACAGCATGTACTATTATTTTAAGAGAGGATTTAATCTATTGAGAGAAAAAAAAAAAAAATCAGAAAGAAAAAAATGTGGGTTTCCGTATCAAAACCACATATGAAAAAAAATATTTTCAAAATTTGTATGAGATGAGACTTCTTTATTATTATATGTTCTTTGATCATATTTAATTATTATTTTAAAATTACTTTGAAAATTATTCTAACATACATTCATAATTAAATAACGTTATATTTATTCTAATATTATTTTTAATTAATCTCTAATAAATTGAATGTAATTAATTTTTAATTTATATAACAAATTATTTAATATGAAAAAAAAAAACAAATTTTTCAATAAAAATATTAATTGAATCGGTTTTAATTATTTTATTAAAAAAATTTAAAAAATCAATTCCCAATATTTTAATTTCTAATTACTTAACATAGATATATTTTTTATCTTATTCTATAACTTTTTAAAATATAATCATAAAGAGGAATTAAATGTTATAAAATATTTTTGATGAATTTTCACAATACAATATACATATGTGTATATATATTATATAATAAATTATTTGAAATATAAATTTAATAAAAATCCCTGTAGGTTTTTATTTTTTGCATGGCAATAATAATTAAAAATTATAGCAATAAAATAAAATAAATTGCAAATAAATAGGTCAATTACTTAATATATATACATTTTTCCATGGCATTTATCCTGTTTAGTATACCTGAAATAGGTGTGCAGTGCTTGTATGTTTGTATACGTATGTATAATGTATACATATATATATGCAATGAACATATATTTCAACAATGTAATAAATAATGACATACATAATTTACATTGAAATAAAATAAATCTAATAAAAAAAGTATATAAATTTTAACATTATATAAATATATATATATATATATATATATATATATATATATAAAATTTAGTGCAACTTTTCCAAATAATATATACGCTCCTTTTTATATATACAAGTACATTTTTACATTATATATAACACATTTAAGTACCATATAAAAACGGGTAAAAATTAAAACTTAAAAAGCTTCAAATCTGATTGAAGCTTCCAGGATGAAATACATATACATATACAAAAAAAAATAAAAAATAAAAACTAAACAAAATGTTAATGTTTATTTGTTTTACTGTAATGCCACCTTTTTATCTCTTCAAAACGACATCCTACACAGAAGATTAATAAAAATATATAATACTCTAAAATATCTGTAAAGTGTATATATATATTTTATATATATATATATATATACATATATACATTTTACGTATATATATATATATATATATGTTTGTATAGAAAGATAAAACTGATGATTAATGATGTTATTTTAGGAGGCTTAATTTGGACATCTATATATACATATATATATATGTGTATTGTGTACATAAAAGGAGGTGTGAAATATAAATCTTGTACATATATTTTTAAATAAAAAAACTAATTTAATTATATATGATTTTGCTTCTCAAAATTATTTTAATGGTATTTTTTTACATCCTTTTTTGTTTTTATTGGTTTTTGAGTTTAAAACTTCACCTAATTTTTTTTTGTAATTATTTGCAGGGGTGGGTGAAGGATGAATTGAGTGGTTCTATTAAAAAAAAAAATGTAATATATTTTTTTCAAAATTAATGTTAATATTAAATAAATAAGACAATTACATTGTTTTTTTTTTTTAAACTTTGAATATATAAATTACGTAATAAATTATTATTTAATTTATAATTAATGTATAAATTATATTTTAAAAGTTTTTAGAAGTTGATCGAGAAAAAGCGAAAATAATTTTTTACGGTGCAGGGTCAGAACTCCCAGGATCATAAGTCCCTTTAAAATATTTAAATGGGACATAAGTCCCTTTACAAGTGAGTTATAACTCCCTTTATTAAAATTTGAGTTATAAAAGCATTAACTTAAATTGTGTGATTGAGCATTATATTAAAGTCAAAATTTTGAAATAAAATATGGAAGTCTGTTCTGATCTTTATAATTTAAAGTATGATAACATAAAAATATATATAAGCAAAATATTAGATGTACAACAATATGTATTTATATATTTATCTATGCGAGATACTATATTAGAAAGCATATTTAGCTTTGTTAAAAATCAAAGTTGACATTTTTCCAGAATATTTAATAAAATCAGAATTACCCTTTTTGCAAAATAACCTTTCAAAATGAAGTTTAAATGTAAAATTATGGTTGTTTTTTTAATATCGGAAAAAGGAAATATTCTGATTTCGATTCCAACCCCAAAATGTGTACCCGTCACAGATATTATATAATTAAATACCTAAGGGACTTATGACCCTGCACCATTTCTTACATTTTATAACAAGAACTGTGTTCAGACTGGTGATAAAGTGAAAAGGAACTGATTTGTAACTGATTTATTTTAATAATTCGCATTGGCAAAAATATCAGAAAAGATAAAATTGTTTTAAATTGAGTTGTTAACGTGATCTAGTAAATCTTCACATTACCGACATCTTAGTTTAAAAGCTTTAACTATTGGTATACATTATCTTTGCCCATATTATGTTATTTTATTAAAATGAATTTTTAAAGTTTACTTGAGTCAAACTTGAACAGTAGATGACTTTAATTAAGCTTAATTTAAAATTAGCAATTTGGTTTTTTAAGGGATGTCACGGGATGTCACTGGACCTTTAAACGTCAAATAAATAACAAACGGAAGAAGGTGCATTTTTTTTTAATGATCTTAAGTAGGCTAACTATGTGTTTTATTGTTTCTCTTATTTTTTAACAATGCTTTTTTGTTTAAAATTAAGTATATTTATATATATAATAAATATATATACATATATATATATACATATTATATTTAATATGCTATCTTTTTATTTTAATATAAAACTTTTAAAGATTCTCTTTGACTATTTGACAAGTGTAGGTACTCGAAAATAACAATTATTTTCATTATTATTTAATTAAAGTATAATTAAAAATATTTTTTATGATTCATTATTTCAATTTCTTTTATGAAAATTTAACTCTCCCTAAAGTGTTTAAGCTCAAAATTATTATAGAACTGAAATTAGTATAAAAGAGATGAAAGTGAGAAATTTAAAATTTATTCATTTTATTTTGGAAAATATATTTCATAAATGCCTTTGATATTTTTCGATGATCTTTTTATTCATTTAATCCATTTTTTTTCTAATACATCGTTTTTCTCCATTTCAAAATTTAATCCATTTTTAACTAATATATATTCAACTATCTATATCATTTATATGCATATTAACATTCACAAACTTACAGGAGTCATAGAGTTGGTAAAAAGTATTTTGTAGATTTTATAGTGCCAAAAAATAATTATTATATTAAATTATTTTCAGTGAATAAAAAGAACTTCTAGAAGATTAATTTGAAGAAATATTTTTTTTTGAAATATTTTACGAAATATTATTGTTGTTTAATTACTAGACCTTTTAAAGTTCTATTTCCTGAAATCCTATTAATTCATAAATTCATAACTCACTTCACTATTTAAAATGCTTTATTTTAACATATGTAGAAAAAAAAAAATTGGGAGAAGTCTTATAGCATATCTCATTCCGCTCTCTACACGTAGCTATCTGGCAAACTAAGTTAAATGTATTAAATTAAATGAAGGTATCTACAATAGACGCAGCCATGTCGCAGTCACCACGTAGTCATTAAAAAAGTTGTTTAACTTTTAACTTTTTCGCTTTCTTTACGTATTCAAATGTCAAATAATTGAACATTGATAAATATTTTTTATTGAAAATAAAATTATTAATTCTTTTTCTAATTCTTTAAAAAATTATTCGAAATAGCTATACAATAAACTTTAAACTACTGAATATTTTTTAATTCATGATATTTGTAAACAAAACAATGTCAAAAAGCTGTCATGTACATTTCATTGTGGACACTCTTTTGTTGACTACGTAATGAGAGCGGAATGAGAGCGTCATTGTAGATCGGCCATTAGGGTTAGATTTAAAATTTTAATTAAAAAGAATTTAAAAGTTTCATTCAAAATCAGGGTATTTTAATCGTTTATTTAGTGGGATTTTGTCACGGCATCCCTACTATTGTGAATGCTAAAATTCTAGATTTTAAGGTTCTATTCAAGTTTATATAGTTTTTTTCAGAATTTATTGAAAAGATTGAATTTCGAATTAATCAATATTTACATATTCTAAATTGCGATTTTGTATTTGTGATTTTGAAATTTTGTGAAAAAAGCATTTTGTACCGAACCTATTTTAAATTTTGGTTTTGGCTTTTGTGATAATTTATACCGGAACTTGATATTCAAAACCAGAACCCTCGAAATGTAAATGAAATAATGGAACAAATTTAAGTTCGCACGCCATTAAAAAAAAATATATTTAAATATCTTAAAAGATTATAAATGCTATTGGTTTAATACCTTTTAAACTTAATATAATTCTTGTTTATTGGTTTGTATGAAATTGAATTTAAAAAAAAAAAAAAAATAAAATAAAAATAAAAATAATTAAATGAAAATTTAAATATAAAATATATATTTTTTTAAAAGTTTATATAATTGAAAACTTTTTCAAAAGTCCCTAAAGGCCCTTATTTACTTGTGTTTACATATATAACATTTATCTTCTGCTTGAAATTATATTAGTTCTTTTTTCTAATCTTATTTTTAGAAAAATTCGTAGAAACACGTAAACATTTTTTTTTTATACCCGTATGACTATATAGTCAAAGGGTATAATAAAATTGCCATTTCGTTTGTGACGCAGAGAAGGAGGGGAGTAGATATAGACTCAAGTGTATGGATCGGATCAGAATCGAAAAATAAATTGATTTAGCTATGTATGTCCGTCCGTCCGTCCGCACGATAACTGATAAACTAAAGAAGCTAGGATCTTGAAATTTTCGCAAATTCGTTTTTTTTTGCAACAGCCGTCATCGCTATTTAAATCCAGCCATTTGGCTCATGGGTTCGTGTAGTGAGTATTACTTTGTACCTATTACAGCTGCGTGTCTGAAATTTTGCCAAAAATAGTTTAGTTTTATGGCCACAGTTTCTGCAAAATTTGGTTGGTCTTGGCAGTGGGTTCGAGTAGCTGCCATACAATTTCTTATTTTATATGAGCATTACACTACACTTAATAAAGCTGTATGTTTAAAATTTTGCCAAAAGTAATTAACCGGATGATATAATGTATATGTTACGGTCATACGGGTATCCCAGAATTGACACAGTCTACTCTACTACACTTTTCCCAGTTTTTTTTTTAGAATAGAAATTTAAAGTTTATATCTTTTATCAATTTGTAAAAAGTTTTTATTTTAAAATAGAAATCCATAGAAGGCTGTCCCAAAATTAAAAAAAAAAAACACCAAAAAAATATGAGTATAAAATCCTTTATAAAATAATAATTGATGAAAATATACACGTTCTGGGGCTTGTTAACTTTAGCTTGTAAATTGTAATGTATAAGAATTGTTATGTGGCACTTTTTTTTTCAAATTCTTGAAAGAAATTTTCATTTTTCTTATTTCCTTTTGAATTTTCAATGTATACATATGTATTTGTATTTTGAAAAAAAGTTTTTTATTTAATTGGAAATTTTTATCGATTCCACTTAAACATGAAAATTTCTTCACTTTTGTTGAAAATTCAAATAATTTTCAATATTTTTTTTTTTATTAATTTTTGTTTTTTTTTTTTTTTTATAAACTTTTCTTTTTTTTTTTAAAGAAAAGTTTTTGAAAGGCTTTTCCTCTTAAAAATATAAATTTTGAATGTTTGTTTAGATGAAAAATGAAAATTCTATAGAAAAAATCATTTCTTATTGTGTTACAAGGTCGGTGGTAGGTTGGTATGTTGATATCTAAAATTAAGAAAATTGTAACGACATTTTCTTCAGAATAATTTTTTTTTTGGAAAAATTCAAATTTATCACATCCTACGTGTATTTTATTAAATGTTATGTAATTCAAATGTTATGTAATAAAAAATTCGTAAAATAGCATATATTTTGCTACCTATATATTTTGTACAATAAATTTCACATTTTTAAATTAAAAAATCTATTTTCGCAAATATCAAAACTATATAATTTAAATTCTCAAACTTTATAAGTAGGTATTAAAAAAGTCCTAATAAATGTAAAATAACTTTTAAAAAGTGTGATGAAGGCAAATATAATTTCTTGAATAATGTAAGTTATACAAAAAGAACTTATACTTGAAATTTGTAGACTCTAAAAATTAAGAAACTTAGTTGTGCAATTCGTAAATTGCATAAAAGATATTTCCCCTGATTTAATTTACAACTCCTTCAATTAATTGATAAATTCTGATTAATTTATTTTAAATTTAAATAGAAGATAATATACTGATATATATTGTGTACGACTCGTTATATAAATTAAATTTCCTTTCTTTTACTTAATTTTTGTATTATCTAAAAGGCTTCGCTTTCTTCTATAGAAAAATATTATCATACACGTGTATTATGAACGAAATTTCCATGTAATAATATTTTGTCAAAGTAATGCTTAAATGACATAGAAATGAACACAATTTCTTTGTTTGAAACTATTCTTGTTTATGTGAATATGGCTATAAAAAAAATATTATTTAAGTCAAAGGTTTAAAAAATTTACATTTCCAAAATAGGAAATGAAAATTTGGCACCAACGTTTTTTTATAAGTGAGGGTTTTTGTACTTATCAAAACTCTATTGAATTTATTTAAAAAAAATAATTAATTTTATATTTTGATAAGTTCAAATTAAAAATGAAATAAGTTAGATAATTTGATATTTTTTATCGAAATATTTAAAAATTAAAAAAAAAAAGTTCAATAAAACGAATTAATTCGATTAAAAATTGTTTTTCCATTTTTGGTATCGAAGTTATTTCAATCCGCTGCTAATTGATGACAGACAGACGAATATACGAATAAGGCGTCAGTTATAGCTTTCATTGAAATGAATACCGAAAAAATGTTTCATTAAATTTTTTTCCGTGTAAACGATTATAGAAATTTAATTGTAAACTGGTTGAGATAGAAAATCTTAATGAATAAGGATACAGGAATCTTTTAGGAATTTTTTTCAATCACGAAATGAAACGGGAAGAAATGAAACCTCAATGGAATATTTTTGCTTCATTATCTACAATACTGATTAATTATTCAGCAAAATAATAATCAACCCGGAAAATTATAAAATTGATTTTTTTTTTATATATTTACATTTTAAAAGGTCAGATCATATCTAATTACAATAGTTAAATAATAAGTCCAAATGTAAAACCGACAACGTGAAAGTGAAAAAAACTTTTATCTGGTTTTCGACTCGACTCAGCTACCTTTCGCTACTGGATTCAAATTAATGACTTAATCAGTAATTAATAATTATATATCTCTATTCTCTAACAATACTTCAATATAACAGTATAAACAAATGCAAAATATAAACAAATAATTCAATTAATTAATATAACTCACAGATATAGAATTCCATATAACTTAAATACAAAATTATTACAATATAAAGTTTATTATAATCAAAATAGAACTGTATTTATTTAAAATCTAAATCATTTCTATATGTTATAAGGCGTAGTACTATCTTATGTTTAAATTGTATGTGGAATTCATTTGATCAGTTCTAATATATGAATATTTCTTCCCCTGTTCCGACATGCACATATATATTCAGGCTGTTTAGCCTATAACAGTGAACAGTTAGCACGAAAAGGTGCCGGCAAAAAAAAAAATAAATAAATATAACAGTAATAACAGTTTTTTTTTAAATTTTCTATTTCTTTGCTGCAAAATAAAAATTTAAAATAAAAATTTTTCATAATATGTATTTCAATGAAAGCTATACCTGCCATCTTAAATGAAATAATTTAGCACATTTTAGCATAAAATTTTTATAGTTAAATGTGCTAAATAATAATTTTTAAATTATTTTCCATTCTGTTACAGACAACAGATTTTTTGTTTTTGATATTCTAAAGATAAAACAAAAAAATACTAATTAAATTTTTATTAGGTCAAAATTCAGAATCCTTTTTATAAAAGATTCCTTTTTTAAAAAAAAAATTGATAAAAAACGCTTTCAATTAATTTTTTCAATTTTTTTGTTTTATTTTAAACCTTTTTTTTTAACAGTTAGCAGTGTTGGCACACACAAAAGAACAAAATGATCGTAAATTTTTATTTTTTTTTTTTTAGAATTTTTGTGCTTTTATATTTTTTTTTGAAAACTAGAATTAAAGGTTTAACCAGATTTTACTTCCTTTTTATTTTCACATTTTGAGAATTTAAACATTCATAATAATATTATCCGCATTTTAAGCTGTTTTCCAAAAACAAAGAGAAAAGAGAAAAATAATAAAAAAAAGCATAAAATACACAAATAATACGTATATATGCGTATATATAAATTTGTATATACATATAAACTTTTATTTTAAATTTCATTCATGACTCCTTTCTGTCTACTTTGTATTTATTATATTTTTGCAAAAATAACAAAAAAAAAAAAAAGAAAAAAAAGTAAAAAATTCTAAGTATTTTTTAAAGAGGCAGTAAATATCTTACGGTTATTACGTAAATATTTTTGTTGAAAAAACTTTTTTAAAAAAAATTTATTTAAAAAAAAAAAAAATTTTTGCTCTTTGACAGTAAGTATTACTTTTAGTGTTTACTTAAATTTTTGACATTATATATATACCTAATTTTAAGTAAAAGTGGTTTGTAAAATAATTTTTACAAGCATTACTGAAAATTGTAAAAAAAAAGTCATTGAATTGCGAAACTTGAAATGTCAAACAAAAGAAGAAACAGTTGATTCATTTAAATGATAAAAGTGTTTTGCTAGCGTTTTAAATTTGCAATACCAATAGTTATAAAAGCTTTTAACATTTGTATGCGTTCTGAAAACTCATATGTATATATTTATAAAGGGCGTTTTTCTTTTTGGGATCATGCTCATCTATGCTCAGACCAAATGTTGAGCACTCAGAGCAAACTATTCTCAGATCAAAGTTTTATTCCTACTGTGATCACTCTGAGTTGAAAGAGAAACGTCCAAAACTAATTGTCAATTATGATATTGTATTTTATCCAAATTAATTTTTATTGTCAAATGTCAATTTTTATTGTCAAATGTCAATAATGTAAAATCTGTTTCATCACATATTTCGTTGACAGATCTGTCTATAGTCTGATTACAAAAATTAATATGTTATCCACCTTCTTCGATTAGACACCAGTGAACTAAACTTTAAAACTCAAAATATCACATTTTTTTAAGTTAATTCATCAAGTAACTAAAAAACTTCAAATAAAACTACTTTTACAAATTAAATTTAATCAACCATTTAATGTTAAGTACTTAATGAAATAAGTATTTCTATACTTAGTAATTGATACCGTTATTTAGTAACCGGTTATTTATTTCTATATACTGTTTCAGCTAAATTTATTTTTAGAAGACTTAACATTTAACGTCCTACATACAGTTATATATATATATATAATATATATATATATGTAAATAATTTTTTTGTGATTTTTATTTTGGAAGTTAAAGGAAAATATAGTATGAGTCATGCGCCTTCTTTTGGAGTTTTTACTTTAAATGAATATATTATATATAAACATATATATATATTTATATATACATATATTTATTTCGGATAGTTTTATTTAACGGTTTTTTGTCTTTTTTTATACTAAAATAAATTTTAATTCGAAGGATTCTTCCGGATAAAATTTCATTATTAAAGGATAATATGACATATAACAGATACAAGCATACGTATATGGGATAGTATCTAGTACCTACCTATATTGAATGAATAAGATACAAAAGGGTGCGTCACTCTTTTTATCTTTTGTGGATGTACATATATATATATATATTATATATACTTTAAGACTCAAAATCATATATATATATATATTCATGTTAATAAATATATATATTAAATAAGCTTAATATGTCCTAGTTTTTCAGTAATGAAAGAAGTAAGAACTAATGTAGCAGAAGAAAAACGGGTTAATAGACTATTTTAAGCTTTTCAAAGTTTTTTTCTATTTTCCGAAAAACAAAAGAAAATTTAAATAAAATATTATAACACGGTCTTTATTCTTTTTGTTGTTTTTTTTTTAAGTAGCTAGACATACAAACTTAGATAGTATACAAATGCTTATATGGTACACATGGAATAAAGAAAAAAAAATGGGAAAGTAAACTGTTTATTAGGTTGCTGACTTTGTTTTTTTTTTTTTTATTTCTTTATCCCTCACAATTTTAGGGATTCTTTTTGTTTCACTTTTCTCTCCCTCTATGTATATGAAACACACAAATATTTTTAAATATATTATATAACATATTCCTACATACATATATTTTCGGATGTATATTATAATATCATCTTAGGTACTTTGTATAGTAATATATTCATATATATATATATATATTATGTGGGTACTTTATACAATCAATCTGTATTATTTTTTTTAGAACAGTAGAACATAACTCAGCAAATTCTATAAATTTGTATTTTTATATACCGTTAATTACAAAAAAAAAATAACAGTAAAATAAAAATTTTTTTTGTAATTTTTAACACTTCAACATATAATTAATGTGACTTTTTTCGTATGCACATATGTGTATCAGTGTATATCTATTTCATTTTAAAATATTTAACAACATTTTACATTATTCATATATTTATATATATAGCATATGTAATTAAAAATGAAATTATATATTATAATTGTTATGATTTTATATTGTGTATATATTGTATAATATATTCTGTTAACTGTTATGTTACATTTTCTACTTAAATATGTTTTTAATTTAATTGCAACAATATTCAAATGATAAAGTACTTATATTATGTACCTAGTACTTATATATTATTGTATCATCTATAGATGATAGATGAAAAATATAATGAAGGAAGCTTTTTGTGTCGTCTGATTATGGTTTACTCTTCCTCCAAAACAAAAATAAGAAAATTCTTTTGTTCTTTTCTTATTTTTTTTCTATGTTTGTTTTGAATTTAAATTCAGAATAAAAATTTTTTTGTGTAATTATAAGAATGGGTTCTGTCTGTTTTTTTATATTTGAAAAAAACATATGTTACAGTTATTATCTAACAAATTGTTATGTGTTTTTTTTTCTATTTTATAAGTTAAAAGTATAGTGACACCTTCACGAAACGTAAATATATCTAATGGATTCTTAGAAAAAATAGAGGATTCAAATATTCAATTTATAGGTAACGGGTGTTTTATTTTAGAATGATAAAACTTTCACTTGAAATAAAACACTTTAAAAATAAGGTTAAAGTAATTATTTGTTTATTTAATTTCGTAAGCATTGACAAATGATCATTGGAAGAATCAAGTCGCAACAACTTTTACGAATTGTTTAATATTAGTATCAAACTCAGTGGTCTATTCGATTTTATCAGTGTTCTATTCGGTTTAGTGAGTACCGAAAAAAATACTCAAGAAGTTCAGGGGTTTCATTGCATCTTGAAAAATGAACTGTATGGTGTGGCTTACACGTTGGAGACATCATCTGTTCATATTTCTTTAAAAAAAAATGCAATGGATCTAAAGTAACAGTGAATGGTGCTCGCTACAGATCGATGATCATTGCTTCTTTTTTTCAAAATTTGAAGAGTATTTAGCCGGAAGTGTTTTTCTTCTAATAAGATTGTGCTACACTTCATACTGCTACCGCAACAATTGATTTATTGAAATAAAGATTTGGTGATATTATTATTATTTTAAAAAAATTTTCAATTAATTGACCTCCAAGATTATGCAACTTAACGCCACGGTATTACTTTCATTGGAGTTATGGGAAGTCATTGGTGAATGCTAATTAACTAGAAAGAATAAATGCTTTGGAAGCCAGCATAGCTCATATTTTTAATGAAATAAGACTCGTATTACTCAAAAAAGTGATACAAAATTGGTCTGTTCGAATACGGTTACTCAGAGCTAGTAGTGGCGGACATGCTGGAAATTATTTTAAAAACTCTAATGTCATAAAATAATTCTAAAGTTCCTTCAAAAAGTTTATTTAAATAAGTAGCATTACAGTATCACAAAATTTTGCTAAGTTCTAAATAAATATATTATATGTATATTATTAGTACAATTTTATCTTTTCGAGTTAGTGTAAACGAAATGCATTATCTTTGATCTTTAGCCATTGCACATACATGAATAATTTGCATATTAAAATTAAATTTGAACTAAAATCTCACTGTTTAATAAGAAAACTGAGATTGAAAATTTGAACTTTTAATTTGTAAAATGTAAGATTTGAGTTTAAGTTCGATCTTATGCTTGTTTTACGGATTTTCATTTTTATATTGAATACAACCCCCGAAACAAATGTGGGATTACTGTATTGTTGATTTGATAGAATTACATTTTTAAAATAAAATCGAAACTATTTTAAAATTTCTTACGTTACATTATACAAGTATATAGAAGACTATAAAGAATAAAACAAAACAAATGTATTAATATATGTAATATGTATTGTATTTCCATTAGTTCAAAGAATTTTTTCTTTTTTTATTTTAGAAAATTAAAACTTTTATTTCCTATTAAAATTATATCTAAACATAATTCAGTTTATAAAATATAAGGGCTTTTCAAAGAAACATATTTTTCTAAACGATTAAAATATGATGCTTTGTTATTAAAGTTTTTATAATTTTCAAAAATTTAAGTTTCAATATATATTGAAGATATATTATATAGAGCTCAAAATATTGTAAAATTTTATTTCTACTTAGATCAAATTTAAATTGCAAATTACGAAATTTTTATTTGGATTTAATTCCTCAAGCTAGGATTCTCTATTTGTTCAAGCTACGGTTTTTTTTGGGTACATGCAATAAGGCCAAATGAAAAAAAAGGTGAATTACACTTTTTTGGGCTTATTTCAATATCACATTTGAAATAAAACCAGAATCATAATTTTTTAATATTTGGCTTTCTTTCATTTTTACAAATTTTTGAAAAAGAAATAAAGGCAAAATTATTAAGAAATAAAGACAACAATATTTTAAACATGAGATAAATCAAAATTAGTATTGTAGCTTTTTCCAGAATATTTATATATACGAGTATATAAAAATCCAGATTATAATTATGAGAATATACCAGATTCTGAATCAGGAGGGATTTTTTAGCACATAAATGTTTTGTAAAAAGGGTTTTTTAAGCTCTAAAATCTCTCTGAATTCAAAATTCCACATATACACATAATAAAAATATTCTGGGTAATCGGCAATCCTGATTTTGAATATAAATATTCTGTAAAAGGGGAATACCCTGGTTTTGAATCCAACTCTAAAATCCATCCTAATTCAGATGTTTCAAGATACTCTGGAATGCCCCATCCGTGGGGCATAGGGCGGAACTCTTGAATACCATATGAATAAAGTATTTTTCAATAGTGGATCCGTGTGAATAAAGTATAAGTAGTTAATTATATGAAATAATTAAAATAATAAATAATAACTAATTATATATATTTTAGTTTATTTAAAAAATTTTTTATATTCGGAACAACAGCTTCGTTCCATAAAAACAAAATTTACAATTAATATTCTTAACTCACATTATTGTGAGTTATTTTTAGAATGATTATTTATATTTATTTAATCAATTAATTACAAACATACACGTGTCAGATAAAATTTCAGAATATAAGATCAAATTGTTTTAACAAATAAATAAAAAAATTAAATTTCAAATATTTCAATTAATCACATGATTTTAAACAATTTATAAATATCAAATAATATGTGTTCTTTTCTTCTGTATGAAATTTTAAATTTAATCAATTGATTAATTTATCTGTAAATTGTTTTGAATATAAATATCGAAAGAATAGAAAAATATTAATTTAAAAAAAAAATTAAAATACAGAACAAATATTTAAGAAATTTTAATCAAACTATTGTCCTGCGTTTAAAAACATTTGCTCTCGATAAACGGTTTGTTTTTTTCAAAGTTTCATAAATTTAAATAAGGTCAAACCAATAAAATTATTCTATATCAATAATATTAGAAATAGATATACAAAATAAGTATATAAAACATAATATATAAACAAATGTTTTAATTAAAAATATAACTCACAGATATAGAAATGTTAACTTACTATTAAAAATAATTACAATTGTTACAAGTAATTGTATATAAGTTTAATATAAGACGTCCTATAGGTTATATAGTTATATAAAATATAGGTTACAACAATTAAATATTTTTAATCTTTTTCTAGTTCCAACATTTATCTTGGTACAGATTAGGTACAGTCTTGTTAGTCTAATGGGTAAAGAGTTAGTACATATAAGAACGAGGAAGTGTGTAGTAGAGTAGACTGTGTCAATTCTGGAATACCCGTATGACCGTAATATAAACATTATATCATCCGGTTAATTACTTTTGGCAAAATTTCAAACATACATCTTTATTCTGGATTTAAATAGCTTCTCTTTTTTTTTTGAGTTATCGTACGGACGGACGGACATACATAGCTAAATCGATTTATTTTTCGATTCTGATCCGATCCACACACTTGAGTCTATATCTACCCCCTCCTTATGATTAATAGTCATACGGGTATAAAGAAATTACACATTAAGGTAACAGCAGATATATTCAGTCTAAAGGTCTTAAATAACTGACTACACTTTGTACAATTATTTTAAAAAATATATAATTCCTTAGATCCCCCTTATCCATGTTATTTTAACAGCGTTTAAACTAAGTTATAAAAATATTTATCAATTTTTACTTCATTTCAATTATATTATTAAATTTTTATAATTTACTTAAAGCGTTACGTTCGTATCATTGTTATGTCATTTTAATAATAGTAAAAATATTCAATATTTTTTATCAATATTATAATATAAAGTCAAACGTGATGAATTAATAACTTACTTACTTAGGTGGCGCTACAGACCATGAAGGTCCTGGGCCTGACGTAGCGTTCCTCTCCACCTCGTTCGGTCCCGAGCAGATTCTCTCCAGTTGGAGATTTGGAGCCTTCTGATGTCTGTCGAAATCTCGTCTCTCCAACGAAGGTTTGGGCGACCTCTGCGACGTGTTCCCTCTGGCCTGGCTTCGAGTATCTTTTTAGCTGGAGCATTGTTGTCCATTCGCTCAACGTGACCTAGCCATTGCAGCCTTTTGATCTTAATTTTTTGGACTAGGTCCACGTCACCGTACAGCTGATAGATCTCGGCATTGTATCTTCTTCTCCAGGTCCCATCGTCGCAGTAAGGACCGAACACTCGACGAAGAATCTTTCGCTCGAAAGTTCCAAGTGCTTGCTCACTTGCTCTGGGCAATGTCCAGCATTCTGCTCGATATAGTAGCACCGGAAGTATGAGCGTTTTGTACAGTTGCACTTTGGAACTGCGCGAGAGGAGTTTTGAACCCAGTTGTTTTGACAAACCGAAGTAGCAGCGGTTTGCTAGGTTTATTCTTCGTCGGATCTCCACATTGATGTCATTTGCGGAGTTTACATTTGTACCTAGGTAGACAAACTCCTTAACTACCTCAAAGTTATATGTACCAACAGTGATGTTTGGACCTGCTCGATGTATTCTGGCCTCTTTATTTGTTGATAACATATACTTCGTTTTGTTTTCGTTCACTAGAAGACCCATTTTCTTTGCTTCTTCTTCAATACGGACGAAGACTTCGATGACGGCTCGTTGTGATGTTGCTATTATGTCGACGTCGTCCGCGAAGCCTAATAGCTGAACAGATTTTCTGAAGATTGTTCCTTCGGTGTTGACACCAGAGCGGCGTATAATCTGTTCGAGCACTAAATTGAAGAAGTCGCACGACAGTGCATCACCTTGAATGAATTAATAAACAAATATTAAAAACATCACATTGAAATTGACTAGAATTATTTAACATTACCATATAATGTTTCTAAATTTCTTTGTTTTAAATCTTGACCGTTTTTCTATATGAATTAATTAAAAATTTTTTATATTATTCTTATAGTGATTCACGATTTAATTGTTTAAAAAACTTATATCTAATTACAAAAAAAATTTATTCTAAATTTAATTAATGATTTTAATATTACCCATCTCTTCTTTAATGAGGACAATTATTTAAAAATGTAGAGATATACAGGTATACAGGGTGTTTCTTAATTAAGAACACTGCTATATACCACTAAATAGGTACTTATATGTAGGCACATTTTATGTATGGGAGCAAAGATAGGCCTACTCTAGTTTCCAAAATATAGGGACTTACATTAATTTTTTAAAATTTTTTTTTCATAATTTTACTATTAACTATGTTTCTCGACTACTTATGAAAATTCTTTAAAATGTATCTATTTGAAAGCTTATGAAATGTTCTTTTAAATAAGCTCCTATTTAATTTCTATCTTTTACACTTTCAAAACTGCAAACTTCTATATTTAAGAGCACTTAATTAGGAAATAACCTGTATAAATGGAGCGTATTAAAATCTCGCGACTCTAAATCTTATGCTTTAAAAAATCTTGTTATTTTAAATTTCGCGTATCATAATTTCGGGTTTTAAAGTCCCGAGTTTTCACTATTTTTATTAAAAACGAGGAAGAGTGTTGTAGACTGTGTCAACTCTGGGATACCCGTATGGCCGTAACATTTACATTATATCATCTGGTTAATTACTTTTGGCAAAATTTCAAACATACAGCTTTATTAAGTGTAGTGTAATACTCATATAAAGGAAAGCTACTCGAATCCTCTGCAGTAGACCAACCAAATTTTGCAGAAACTTTGGCCATAAAACTAAACTACTTTTGGCAAAATTTCAGACACGCAGGTACAGAGTAATACTCACTACATGAACCCATGAGCCAAAATGGCTGGATTTAAATAGCGATGACGGCTGTTGCAAAGTTTTTGAGTAGAAAACCCCCATCCTTCTCTGCGTCACAAACGTAATGGCAAATTTATTATATAGACATACGGGTATAAATATAGCGAAAAAATTTACAATTAATTTAAATGCTTTGTTGTTGACAAGAGGGGGTGTTTAAGTTAGAATACAAAATCAGGTTTCCCATAATTTGTTTAGAGAAAGTTTGAGGCGGCAGCCATTATTGTAAATGCTTTATTGTTTAATAATATATTACTAGATTTTAAAACTAGAGATTTTTAAAGACAAGATTATAGAACGCAAGATTTCGTACCCAACATATTCCTATATTATAATATATATGTTCACTTAAAAATCAAAATCTTTCAAAAGTTCCTATCTTTGAATTTATCAAATTAACCTTATTTTAACACTTCTCATGCATTTGGTGATTATTTTATATAATTGTTAAAATATTTCAATTTTAAACAGGTGATGATCTCAAAAGTCACAACCTTAAAAATAAGGAAACAATTACGTATACGTCATATTACATTAAACAAGTGATAAAAAAACCAAGGGTTTTTAAAAAGCACATTTTCAAAATTATATAGGGTTTCTTACTGAGTATTTTATCATTTATTTTCATAAAAATATATTTAAAAATAAATCAAGAAAACACTCAAGAAAACCTGTTAACAAGTGCTAAATATAATGTTGGAGCTTCAATGTTAAAGTTTAATTTTGGAAAAACTTTCACTGGTGAATAAGTTACTGTTTTATAAAAACATAACAAGTTTTAATTTTTAAGTCCTAACAGTCCTTGAACAGGGAAGGTTCCCAAATTTTTGCTAAGCTTAACTTATGATGATTATTGAGGATTTACCCACCCCCCTCCTGTCCCCACCCTTCTATTTTTATAGGTTCTTGGAAATCAATTGTGAACTCCACCAAAAATTTGGAATTTTTCTAAACAAAAATGTTTAAAACTAAGAGACAGTTTTTTCAATTTAAAGAACTCCTTTTAAATTTAAGAAAAATCTTTAAAATATGTTGAAATATAATGCTGCAGCTTTAATGTTGTATATTTGTAAAAAAAAATTTTAAAAGGTGTTTAAAAATAGCAAAATTTCAATTTTCGAGCCCTCATAGCTCCTAAACAGAGGATGTAAAAAAAAATTTTTGTTAAGCAACTCCTACTAATTTCTGACTATCTTTTGCCGTTTGAAATCAGATTGAAAATGCAACTAACAGAACTCTTGTTTAAATATAGGGCTTTTTCCAACTTTGGGGGGCGTAACGGGTGGGGCTTCAGAAAAAGGTTCTTCTACGAAGTTATTTTTTTTCCAATACCTACCCGTGGTTAAAATTTCTTTACTCTATTTCTAACGGTGTAAAAGTTTTTGTAAACATACGGACGGACGGATATAGTAAACCTATATAGGCACATTTTTACAAAATTTTTTGAAAATGTGCTAAATAGAATAATACCAATATAATCAATATTAAAAGCACGTTTTTTTGCATTGCATTGTTTTTAAGAAAAATTATTCCAAATAACCACAGCCCACAGAATATCTGAGTTATAGAATTATTCAACATTGGTAATTTTTGTTTATTTTTTTTTTAATTCTCTGTTTAAATTAGATTAAAATCATATGCAAAAAATTAACTACATACCTATTATATGCATAAATTTTATATAACGTATGTATATAAATTTAATATGAGCAATTTAACTTAAAGATAACAAAAACGAAGTTTAAGTTCCATTTAAAGGGTGTGAGAATCTAGAAAATATTATTTTTAAATTGAGTTTTTGTTTTGTACATACTTCTCTATATATTATAATGTATAATTATTTTATTAATATTTTGCCGCTTATATAAACATATATTATATATACATAGTAGCATAAAGTAACATATAATATAGAGTATTCACGTAGAGTAAAATTTTTTTACCAATTTTTTTAAAAAATATTTTTCGTTTTTACTCAGTACTCAAAAATTATTCTCATAACAACTATTTTTACTTAAAAATTGAGAATAATTTGTTTTTAAATTCATAAATAAAAAAAAATTCTTCTCAATTTCTTGTTAGTATTTATTAATATACCTTTAAAAAACTATATGAAGGGTATATACATACATACATACATACATATTTATTTTTATACATTATTCTTCTTATTCCATATAAAAGTATGAAAAGCTAAATCTATACTGCATGCATAGTGTATAGGTATATTAACACATATAAAATATTTAAGGTCTTTTTACTTTTTTTTCGTTACTTTGATTTGAAATTAAAAAAACTAAATAGAGATTTTACATCTTTTATTGACGCATGTGTGAAATATGAAATTAAAACAGCTAAGTGTATTTTTCGTTCTTCTTGTAAATCAAAATAGAAAAATTTATTTTCATATTTATTATTTGTAACTTTTGATATTAATGTTGAATGAATGTGCGACAGACAAGCTTATTATTAAAAGTTGTATGGCTTGTAAAATCATAAATAATCTTATCATTTTAATAAGTATATATAAGAATTTTACGTTTAAGAAGAATTTAGTTCGCTATTTTGATTGACTCAAATTTTTTTTTTTAAAATTTAAATGGACATGAAAGGTAAAAATATAAAATTTAATAAAATTTCAATATTTTTTTAAATAATTCTGTTTTATTATTAATTCTTAAGTTAGTTAATAAAGGAAAAAGCCAAATGGAATAAGTATTGCATTACATTATTGAAAAATATATAAAAAAGCTTTAATATTTTATATTCCATTCGGCATAAAAAACCCTTATAGCAAAAAAAAAATATAATATAAAATATATACATAGGTATAAACAAAACAAAACAATTCATTGACTAAAAAAAATTATCGAAAACAAACAAAAATATTCATTAACTTAAATTTAGTTATTTACATTCCATATTTACAAAATTATATTATGATTAGGTACTTCAATCGTGTTCATCCAATTTTCTCGTTCATGAAAAGAAAATAATATAGGTATCAAGTAAATTATTCAAAAAATAAAAATTATTTTAATAAATAAGTATTACAAATTACATACAAAAATTTATTTGCTAAATCTATAATGAGAAAAAATTTTTAAACAACAGACAAATAGACAGACAGACGTACAAACATATGCAGACAGACGGACGGAAATAAACAGACAAATAGACAGACAGACGTACAAACATATGCAGACAGACGGACGGAAATAAACAGACAAATAGACAGACAGACGGATATTATGAAATATATTAAAAATAAGTTATGCATTTAATATTTTAATTTTACTTTGATTACTCTCAGCTTTTTTTTCGTCATTTTTTAAAAGCTTTTCCCTTAACCATTTTGCTTGCTTTTTTAGCAAAAGATTAATTAGTAACTCTAAAAACTTTATTTTATGCGTGTAGCATTCATCATTTTCCCTAAACCATGTAGGATATTTATCAGATTTTTTTGTGGCTTCTAAACAACATAAAAATATATTTTTCCTTAAATTTTTTTCATGATAATTTTCATAAAAATAGTGATCAAATATGCTCATATGAAATTGTGTAATTTCGAAAATTTTTTCGGTTGGAGCTTTCAAGTTCAGGATTTCTGATTCATTTTTATAATTTTTTTGATAAATAAATTGCTCCGAATCAAGCAATAATATATCATTAGAATTTTTTAAAAATGAAGAAGTACATTGATCACAAGAAATTTTTTTTATCAATTTAAAGATAACGTAGCCACAAATGTATCTTTCGGCGTTATTTGAAACAATATTTAACTCTTCAGTTTGATTATCCTCTAAAATTTTAGATTGAAATCCCTCTAAATAATTATTAACTAAATTAGTTAAATCGTCATCAATTTGATCATTTGAATCCGAATCATCTTGTTCTAATTGATAATCCTTTAAATCGTCTATATTTAAAAATTCAGCGTCATCTTCTTCACAGTTAGAGCTTTCAAATTTATAATTAATTAACTTAACCGACATTAATTTTGCTAAAATATTACTAAATTCATGGACGGAAGGATTATTGTTACATCCATTTCTATACCGAATCAAAGAAAATAAATTTTCTAAAACATCCTGATTTAAATGAGCTAACAGTAAATAATAACATTCGTGTTTATTATAAGTTGAAAATATTTCGGAACTTAGTTCCGTAATGCCTGTTAAAGTTTGTAGCATACCGTCGATACAATAAACTTTTTTAGATGTGATTGGCCTTATTAATTGAAAATATTTTTTCATTTCTAAAAGATATTTGGATATATGATTATCTTGCTGCAATGCTGCACGAAATGGATTTTTTTCATATAATTTCCTACTATTGAGACAATCAAATAAGTTATTAATTTTTGAAACAAATTTTGCTGTTGATACAGCACAAGAAATCCTATCAGTAAATTTTTTTGTTGAAACTAGAGTTTTAATTGCAGCAGCAACAGAATTACTGAAAATTTGAGTAGCCAATCGCACATTCATTTTTTCAAATGAATTAGGAAAGATATGTTTTTTTGAAAGTTTGGGACACATTTTTCTATTATTATTTTGTTCATGGAAATAGAGGCAACGAATAATTTTAAAAGAAACCTCACCATCATCTGTATTAAGGTCATATTTAAGAAGGGTGTTGCGAAGCGATTTTATTAAATGCACTGGATCGTAAAGAGCAAAAATTTTTTTTTCTACTTGATTGAAGTTAAAATAAAAAAAGGGTTTTGTTTTTGAAACGCCTAACATATTAAAACACTTCCTATTATTAGCACCCTGATCACATATGACGGCCCTAACATTAATACCTAAATTAAAAGCTGCACCTAAATTAATATATAAAATGTTTTTAAGATCTTCGCCACTAATGCCCTTCTCTGTGGCA
The DNA here is from genome assembly GCA_963082915.1 of Dolichopus griseipennis. Lineage (NCBI taxonomy): Eukaryota > Metazoa > Arthropoda > Insecta > Diptera > Dolichopodidae > Dolichopus > Dolichopus griseipennis. The sequence goes on from OY720441.1 coordinate 57,645,405, forward strand.
TAAAAACTAAGAACATACTTCCAATTATGTACTAATCCCCTTAGGAGAAAAACACAAACGTATTTTGCAACGCTTTTCGTTCTTTTAAAGCTATAATCCGAAAAACCACTAATTTGATCCAATGCACTATTATAGTTAAGATCCCTTCTAATACTAATTTCATCGAAAACTAATACTGCTTCCTTTTCAAGAGAATTTTTATTTGAAAATATAATCCCTAATTCATTAATATTCTTTTCATTAAGACCTACATTTAAATATTTAATAGGGATCCACCTATTAAGGGAACTAAAATGGGGTAAATTTAACTTTATCGCATTCTTTAAAAATAAATAACCTTTTGGAGAACTAAAATGTATATTTAAAGCATCCTTTTTTTCATCTTTTGACCATATCTTTCCATTTTTGAAATTCATTTTTAAAAAAGTTTTGGCATCGTTTGCTAAATGAGACTGCCTATCAATTGTATTAGATAAAGAATCCTGCTTTTCCTTTTTTATTTTTAATTGTAATTTCCTATTCTGAATTTTTAAATACATAATTTTTTTTTTTAAATAAACATTTTTTTTTTTTATATGACCTAATGTTTTATGACATGTGGAAAATTTTTTAAAATAAAAATTTTCTTTTTTTTGGAATTTCAAACAATGCCTACAAAAATTAATCGACAATTCATTTGGAGACACCGTTCGAATGTTTTCTAAGGGTACTTTTAAATTTTCTAAATTTTTTTGACTATAAACTTTAATATTTGAGTTATTATTAAATGTTTTAGAAAAAATATTTTCTTTATTAAAATTTGAAAACTCTTTTGACTGAAAGTTTAAATTAGATAGTGGAGTTATAGGATTGATTTCAATATTATTATGTGGCAAACACAAACTTGGAAAAGCTCCCTTTTTTAGTTTTCTCCCTAAAAATTTTTTCTCGAAATGGTCTTCGCAAATAAATAATTTTTTTGTTTTTAAATTTTCTATACTTACACTACATGCCGATACCCACATTTCGAATAAATTTTTCTCTTTTGGAAATTCATACAGCCTACCGTCAAAATTACGTCTACTTCTATTGCACACTATGCAAGGGGTACCATTCTTACGGTAATCTGCTTTTACGTCCTTAAACATTCTTCATTTAAAACATGCATAAAGAAAATGAAGGAATGACAAAAGGAATAAGCAGAGAAAATAGATATTTCTGACAATGCGGAATATATCTATCAGGCCGAAACGCTAATTTGATGTTCAGAATTTAACCAAATTTAAGTATATTTATAAAAAAAAGTTTATTATTTTATAATAATACATCAAATACATAATAATCATAAGATTATTACATAAAAGACATAAAGTATTATAATATTTTTCAGAAGATTAATAGACAAAATTTTTACATGGCTTTATAAAAATATACCGCATTGTTTCAGATGAAGAAAATTAGAACATATAAAAATGCAAGGTGTTTCATGAGTAAAGTATTTTTTATTCCTAAATAAATGTAGCAATTAAGTTTACTTTTAAAATTCATAATCCAAATTTTTTTTTACATGTATGTAGGTACATACATATTATTATGATTACTATTTCTAATGTAACATCTTGCATGATAAGTTATAAGAAAAATGCAATGAAATTTAGAGAAAAGCTATAGTAAAAGCAATAAGCTATGATGTGACAAGTTATACCTCGTAATTACACGAAATTTTGGGGGATATGAAAAAAAATTTTTAACTGGAAATTCAAATTTTGTAAAAAAAAAAATTTCGCAAAAATATGTAATTACTTTAATAGTGATAACTTGTCATGTAGCGAATGTTATTTTTCTTTTTTAATTGCTTTTGTCTAAAATATAATACTTATTCTAATAGAAAATTTATAAATTAATACTTACATGTAAATTTTGTTCCTCAATTTTTTTAATTCAAATTTTAATACTTAATAATATCTTCATAACAAAATAAACACTTGTAACAAAATAAACACTTGACACTTTTAAAAATGCGCGCCTTTATTAAATTTATTATAATTCTTAATATCAAAATAAGAATACATAAAAAATACATCAAAAAAAAAATAGAGAAAAATATCACATAAAAAAAGTTACATTTACAAAAAAATATGTACACACATACATTTTTCTTAACATTCATAAAAATATGCATAAAAATGTAAATATGTGAATATGTACATACATATACATATACTCTTCATATAATATCATATGATAATACTCAAATTATGAAGAATTTTTTTTTTTCTAGAGCTTAAAAAAAATTCTTCTCAATTTTTATGTAAAAATATTTGAGTTTTAAAATTAATTTTGAGTGTTGAGTAAAAATGGGACTGGATATTGAGTAAAATGGGACGGGATTTTTAAAAAGAAATGACTAACGAATTTTGTTCTACGTGAATACTCTATATATATGTTACTTTATGATAGTAGTCATAAAATTGAACGGAAGTTCATTTAAAAAATTTATATTGTATATACAAGTCAAAGTTATAATAAATAAAATTACTCAATTATACTGAATATAGGAGACAATTTTATTTAAATGCACAACTCAAGATATTAATAATAATAAAAAATAAAAAAAAGAACACTATAAAATTATTCTTTTTTATTAATATGTACATATATGTAATTTTTGCTTTAAAGAAACGCGTATACAATTTTATTATACTAAAACTGACTAACAAAACAAACTAATTTAAAAAGAATTTTATTATTCACGCATATAAAATACTTATTTAAATTGATTCGAACCATTTTTAAAACTATTGGAGTCAATTTTAAAATGGTAACGGGCAAATGATTTAAAAATCGAATTTGAGTACAAGAGTACTAAGTGATAAGTGAGTACAAATGTAAGAAAATTAATCTAAGTACAGAAATTAACAGATCTGAGCCCCATTGCACCAATTATTTTTTTACCTACTTACTTACTGGATCCTAGAAGCCCTGGTGGAGTTTAAGACGTTAACAAATCTTCTCCAACTTTCACGATGCTTAGCAATTCCTTTTAGCTGTAACCACGTTTTGCGTTGCGTTTCTGCCTCTTTCAAAACAATATACTTCTCCATGCTTTCCTTGGTCTACCTACTCGTCGTCTGCCTTGTGGATTCGACTTAAAACATTGCAATGTTTTCTTCTGGTTTCCTTAAGGTATATCCCATCCATCACCATTTTCTCTTTCGGATCTCGACTTCAATCATCTTTTGGTTCGTTTTTTGCCACAGGTGTGTGTTGGTAATGATTTGCGACCAACAAACTCTTAAGATGCGGCATAGACAACGATTTATATACGTTTGCAACTTTTTGGTGATATTGGCGGTTATCTTCCATGTTTCCCAGCCGTATAGAAGTACTGATTTGGCGTTTGTTTCAAATATTCTTAACTTTGAAAACTAAAGATTTATTACTAATCAAATAATCAAATTATCACTTTTTTGGTAAGTTTTTGTGTTGCACTAAAATCATATTTGACCAAAAAAATCAATGAAAATTTTTTTTGTTTATTAATACTTACTTATCAAAAAAATTATAATTTGATTATTGATAAGGTGGGTGCAATAGGACCCACATCTTTGCTTAGTTCTTTTTCTAACAACTGCATTGATAAGCTTGAACAAAACCTAAAAAAATAACTTATAATTTAGAAAATTAAAGTAACATCTTGTTGATGGCTTTGTTTGATTTATATAATGATTTACTTTATTATGCTGCCCATACACAGCGTACTAGGCTGTCAACTAGTACGCCGACATGTTTGTTTTGAAAAATATGTTAAATGTCAAAACTATCTGACAATTGGAGTTTTTAACAGCTTTCAATTCACTATATGGTTGCATATTTTACATTTTTTTCTTTTAAAATTAGTTTATTCAATATTTTTTTATATGTTAAAATGTTTTTCTTGCTTAATATTATAATTATTTCAAATTATTTACTTAATTCTTTGTAATTATATACATTATAATTTTAATATTTTTACAAATCAAAATATCGCAACGTACACTTTTGTTGTCAAAAAATGAAAAATACTAAATAAAAAAAATAAAATGACATTTATGTTGAAAACTTGCTAATACACAATACAATTCAAAATGCAAACTAAAGTCTGCGACCACAAAAATTAAAAATTCCTTCATTCAACTGATTTTACAACCTTCAAAATTGTTTTTCAACTTGCCTATACACCTTTCACTTTTCAGCTTCTCTAGTCCACGTACCGAGTTTACAACCAAGTCCACCGTGTTTAGGCAGCATTATTAAGAAGTTATTCCAAGTTCATTAAACATTTAACAATAGATATAACTAGAAATTTAAAAGTCCTTTATAAAATGTGAAATTCAAAACGATTACTTGATTGAACTTTTGTTACTGAAAAGCAGTTGTTCAGATGGACTCCTAACCTTACGAAATAATCCAGAATAAAATTCTAGAGAAAAACTTTTGATTTCCGTTTCCGTTCGTTTTTTTTACAGATATTCTAAAACAAATAGCGTACACGATCTATTTAAAAATAGTTAGTGATTGAATTGTTTACGCATAAATTTAATTGTAGTAGACAGGTCTTGAATATATTTTGATTTAATTTTTTTGTAAATTAAAGGCACTCTTAATTTATTTTTGAAAACTAATTGTATTAAAAACCCATTTATATTTGTTTCTTTATAATTTCTTTAATATGGCTATTGAATTTTGAACCTTCATTATTGATTTTAACTAGATTTAAATTTGGCGCCATTTTTTTATTAATTTTTAACTATACATATTTAATTTTTTAAGAATGTATACATAAATGTTCATCACATTTGATTTGATTTTAAGAACACCAATTAACACGTATTTGTTTTAACTATTTTTGTAAGGCATATATATATATTTGTATAAGATTATTTCAATTCAATTTACTTAACCTTATATAACCAAAGAAGTCTGAAATAAATGTATATAAACAAGAGGTTTATTAACTTTAATTTTAATATTTATTTTAAGTTAAAAGAAAAATTGAAAATATAGGTTTCTTTAGCCATTAAATGTGTTCTGTAACCTTAAGTTGTGAAGAACAAAGCGAAACCCTTTTTTAACTATTCCTATAATATACGTGCACTATTTCATCGTACGTGATATTAATATAATTTATAATGGAAAAAACAAAGGTATATATTTTAGTTCTGACCTACAAGTTAGGTCAATAACAAATATATATATTTTGTAAAGATTTTAAATAAGAGCAAGCTAAACCTGCAATTGTTAAGGCTCTAACATTTCCACAACACAGCGAATCGTTGCATTCCTTTTTATAAGCATAATTTTCTTTTGTAAGAATAGAATTAAGTTTTAAAAAAAATATCACTGAAATCTCTCATTATTCTCAACACTTTTTGAGTGCCGAGCACAACAGCCTCGCTAGCGATAGGCGGGCCATATTAAAGTTATATAAATTTTTTACAACATTCAACTAATGAGGCACGGGCCACCAACATACAATGTAAGAGGCCATGTCACAAAGAGCAAAAAGCGATTTATAAGGCAATTTTTGAAAAATATGTACAAGTAGCCTTATGAAAGCTTTCGATTGAAGATATGTTGAAATCCTTATAGCTCGACTAATATCAATTTTTTTTAATTTTCGTTCAAAGCTTAAAATTCGATTTATCTATTCAGATTTAAAAGTTTTTATTATTTTAATTGAAAAATAAGTTTCTAAAACCTCCATATTTTGTACCACAATAAAAGCTCTTAAACCAATATAAGGGCTACTGGATCCTAGAACCCCTTGTGGGCATAGGGCGTCAACAAATCCTATCCACCTTTCACGATCCTTAGTTTATAAACGTCTGCAACTTTTTGGCGATATTGGCGGTTACCTTCCATGTTTCACAGCCGTATAGAAGTACTGATTTAACGTTTGTTTCAAATATTTTTAGCTTTGTGCGCAAGGCGATATTATTTGACTGCCATATGTTTATACCCTACACCTATAGAATAGGTAAAGGGGTATATTAACTTTGGTATGGTGTTTGTAACCACCTAAAGGAAGCGAGCTAGATATGGAAAAGTATATATATTTGTGATCAGCGTGACCGCCTTAGTCGATATAGCCATGTCCGTCCGTCCGTCCGTCCGTCCGTAGGCACGATAACTCAAAAAATAATGGAGCTATCTTGATGAAATTTTAACTGTAGGTTACTAGGACTGAAAGTACGGCGGGGATTGCATATGGGCGAAATCGGCCCATGGGTTCGGATTCTGGACCTTTTAATCGGTTTCAGGGCTAACGAACAAATATAAAAAATCACGATAACTCAACAACTAATGACGCTATCTTCATCAAATTTGTGCTGTAGGTTACTAGTAATGAAACTACTTCGGGAATTGCGTAAGGTCGGGATTGGACCATGGGTTCGGAACCTAGAACTTTTTGATCGAATTTAGGCCAAACTAGCATAATTCCGAAACCAATGAAGATAGAACCTCCAAATTTGGTATCAGGGTGTCCCTTCCTATTTCGTAAGTGTCTTTGAAATTTGGGCCCCATTGGAGTAGTGGATCGGGGACCAGCCACTCAGTTCTTAGGCCCTTAAAGCATATTTTCGAAATTAATAAAGATAGTAACTTGAAACAAATGTAGAAGCTACCAATTTGCCACAAGGGTGTTCTTTACTATTTCTTGCGTGCCCCCCTAATTTGGGATCAATTGGAGTGGTGGTTCAGAACCTCTCTTAGACCCCCCAATGTGTAAAAGCTTATCATCGAAATTAATAAAACTAGTAACTTAAAATTAAGATAGAGCGTTCCAATTGTGTACAAGGGTTAACTAGTATTGAAAGTATGACGGGACTGCATATGGGCGAAATCATACCATAATTTCGGGTCCTGGAACCCTTGAATAGTTCAAGGACTAACAAACATATATCTTACAAACACCATAACTCAAAAAATAATGCCGGTATTTTGATGAAATTTAACAGTAGGTTACTAGTAATGAAAGTACCATGGGAATTGGTTGTGGTCGAGTTTAATTTCGAAGCCAAAGAATATATTTCCTATGTCCTATGTGTCTCCGAAATCTAGACTTAATTGTAGTGGTTCAGCTATGTTCAAAGGTACTTGCTGCATTTATGTAAAATTTATTTTTCTATTTAAATGAATTATATGAAAAGGTGTAAATTTTTAATTGTATTTTAGAAATACATTTATTGCATATTTTGCGTTTATAAGCTTTTCTATTAGGTATATAAACTAACCATTTAAAATAATTGCAATTTTTAAAAATTTGGATCATTAAATATATTATGATTTGATTATCTTTTTATCACAAAATTTAATAATTAGAATTTTTTCATTATGTAATTGAATTGGAATAAACATATTTTCATTTATTTCAAGTTTGTTTGTTTTTTAATATTTTTAAATAGATAAATTAGTAAGAATTTGTAGTATTTTTTAATAGATAGGGTAATTAGAAAATGTTTTTAGTATTATACAGTTAATTTGGTTAGCTATGTCTTACGATCAAATTAATAACAGCTCTTATGGTGTTAAAATGACTTATGGATATGTCCTTAAATTTGAACCAAATAGGTGTAGGGTATTTCTAAGTCGGTTGCACCGACTGACTGTTTCTTTACTTGTTTATTTATTCTGCTGTCAACATCAACTTCCATTCCCCCATTTGATGTCACCATGCTTCTTAAATAATTGAACTGCTCTACTTCTTCAATTTGACTATCTTCTAGTAGAAGTTGCTGATGTGTTGAGTGTTCTGTACGCATGCTTTTAGTCTTAGCTGCGTTTATTTTTAAACCAGCTCATTTGCCATATGTGTTCAAATTTTGGCGACTAATTTGTTTAATATTAGGTTAAAATTTTGATTTCAAATTCTGAATTTCATGCCAATCAAATTTGATTTGTAGTATCAAATATAAAAATAAAAAATTATTTAAACGCAATAGAAACATTTTATTTTTTAATTTCTACTTCTTTAAAAATCCATTATCCATATTCTAAAATTTCTTCAACTCATGTTAAAAATTTTCTAACAATTTTATTTTTCGAGCAAGTGTCAACTGTCAAATAAAATTTTAGATATTTATTCAATTAATATTCAACAATCAACCTTAATAAAATTATTAATTGCTTATTTAAAAAGAAAATAGAATACGTACGTATTATACTTCTTCTTAAATTAGTCAAATTATTGTCTATATTGCGAATTGCGCCAAATTTGCCGCCATCTAAATTAAAAAAAAAAAAAAAAAAAAATATTTCTAAAATTTAATTTATATTCTCATTCTAAACATTCAATTCCGTTTTTAATTTTTTTAAAAATTTGTTTTTCTTTTCCATTTTTTTAGGAATTCGTATTCAAATATCATGGACAAAAATTGGGTACATTAGAGCCACATGTATTTGCTATGGCTGAAGCAGCATATAGAAGTATAAAAGATACAAATTCAAATCAGGTATGTATAGTATACATATTTTTAATATAAATAGAGGTATATGACACATAATGAGTATAAATTTATTTTAAATGGATATATACATTCATATGGACATTACGTATTTCCCGTTCAGTTCTTTCTATTTCATTTCTTTTAATGTAATATGTTGTTTATTAGAGTGTTTTTTTTTTTTTTTTAATTTCCTGTGTGACTAGATTTTAATATTTCATTTCTTTTTAAAAAATTAAGTTCCTGTAAGAATAAATTTTTAAAAAATTGTTTTGTAGTTTTTTTTTTTTTTTAATTTGATTTTATAAATGAAAGTCATTAATATTAAATTTATTTTAAATTAACTTAAATCCAATGATTGTTAACCTTTATATAATTAAATCAATATGATATTAATACGAGTATTACAATATATGTATATACTTATTATGTATTACATTTTGTTATTTTTTGTTAATTATATTACAAATGACTTTTAAGTATATATTTTAGTCATAAATTAAATCATGTCTAATTTTAGAAAGTTATATTATAAGGGTATTTGAACACCTTCTAAGTATTTGTTAAAATTTTTTTTAAAATAAAATTTTCATTTCGATTTTATAATATTATTTTATAAAAAAAAATAAATTTAACTTCATCTTCACTTTTTAAATTTCTTTAATATCAAAGTTAAAATAAAAAAATTGGATCGATATCCTCTTGACTTTTTCGTAATGTATAGCTTATAATAAGCGGTTGACTTCGATTTTTACGAATCGTCAATCCTAGGTTCATCTCATTCTACAAGATTAAAGATGTAATATGACAAATAGACATTTATACTATAAAATTATTACTTAGATATATATTTGTTTGACATTGAGAGCGCGGGACAACTAACCGTTTTCCTTTCCTTCCTTGTTTATCTTGAATTTTAGAAACGAAAAAGAGGTATGGGACAACATCCTTGAACCGAGTTTAAAAATTATTTCTATATTTGAGTTTTATAATAAATGTTATTTTGCCCATCTGTGACTCATTTGAAAGTTTTCAGAATCCGAATCCATGTTTCACATTTTCTTAGTTTTACTTACTGCATTCATTAGTTGACGCTGATAACTCAGAAGGTGACGCTTATATCATATATATGCTTATATCAAACTTGCTAGCTTTTTATAGTTTTAAAAATCGCTAACACACTCAATAACGAGGTTTGAATAAATGTTTTATAAGTTTTATATTCATGTTCTAAGATAGTACTGAAAATCTCAAATACTGCAAAAATTATAAAGTTCAGACATTAATCACGATTACAGTTCCGTACTAATGTCAACTTTAACATATACTGGCAGATCTAAAAGTAGAAAATAATAAATTTAAATTATATTAATATTTAAACTATTACTTATGGTAGCAAATTTTTTTTTTTTTTTTTATTATATTCAATAATTTTTTTATTATTTGTTAATTGCAGTCATGTGTGATATCTGGTGAATCGGGAGCCGGTAAAACAGAAACAACAAAATTTATATTACAATATTTATGTTCAGTGACATGCGATGTATCAACATGGGTGCAACAACAAATTCTAGAAGCGAATACAATATTAGAAGCATTTGGTAATTAATAATAAAACGAAATAATTAACTAATAAATGAAATCATTTAATAATTTAATAATTTCGAAATGAAAAATTGAATATGAAAAAATAATTATTAAATTAAAAACACTTTTCTAACACTTTTTAAAACAAAATGTCGATATATATTGTAAATTTAGATAAGTTTTTTTTTTATTTTTCACGAAATATAAATTTAAATTATTCAATAATTGAGCAATGGAACTTGTTAATAAAAAAAAATTTACAATCTGTAATTGAAATTAATGTTCCTAATTATGAATTTGGTATTATACTATTATGAATTATGATACCATACCATGAAATTGTGAATTATTATTTAAATTGAATTGTAATATAATAGTTTTTGCATATGCATATACGTATGTACTTATAAATTGTCACTATTTGTTGTAGGCATTTCCACATAGTCAAAATTTCACTAGACGCGCATATTCAAACTTTAGTTCTTCTATATGTCCTTTTGATCTTGTTCAATAATTAAAATCATCATCATCATATATTAGTCGGCTTATTAATCGGCTAATTCGGTCGCGGCTTAATTCTTTGTTTATAATTGAAAATAAATAATAATTAGAGTGCGAAAATCATTCGAATTTTAAGGTGTTCGAGTCACTAGCATTAGATTAAAATATTAAAAATATAAAGTGTACTCAAAGTTAGGATTGACAATTTTTTTAAAGTCATCCAGCAATTACCATCTGATCTAGCTAATGATTAAATTAAACTGTCATCTACATTCGGATTTCTAATACAAATTTTACAAAATATGTTTACATGAAGATTTTTTACAAATTTTACAAACTTTGTAAAATAAACAGCATTATAATTTGCATTATGCAACCCGGCTAATGGCATTTTATTTGTATAAAATTTAATAGCATTTAATATTTAAATTTTATTGTTAAAATAATTTCTAATTGTAAATACCTCATTGTTTTAAAATAAAATGCACCCTGATACAAAAACGCAATACGTTCAGACAGGTATGGTTTATAATTAAAAATAAAAACACACGTTTCTCTTATCTTAAATTATGATTTATGACTAGGTAAAGTAATAAAGTTGTAAAATATCTCAAATAAACAATTGTAAAAAAGGTTTTAATTATAAATTATAAATTTGTTTAAAGTAATTAAATTCACATGCTACTTTAGTAGATCTTATAACATTTGTATATATAATTACATGAGTATTTGAAAAAATTCCTTATTTTTACGATTAGACGCTGAATTTTTTAAATGGTTTCGAAAAACACATACGACAAAAATTTTTTAATTGAATGAAGATATCCAATAATAACCGATTGTTAATATTAATTATATTTAAAAAAAATGTCATTAATTAGTAATTTATTCCTGATTCAGTATTCTAATAATTTAAAATAGTCTTGTATATTTACTTAAATTTATATACTTTTAAATATTAACTTGCCTGTTTTTTAGCATGTAATTTATAATGCTAATTGTAATGCTAATGATATAACAGTAAGCTATTAAATTGTATTTGCTTTCATTGCTTTTCTTGCTGTAAATAATCTTCCTTAAATATTTTGAATTAGAACCTCATAAGCCGAAATTACCATTATTTTAAAATTTTAAAGATATATTGAGTAAACTGTAATTTTAAAATAATGGAGATATATGAGATTGGTACAGGCTTCATTAAAGTTTGTGATCATTCCGAGACCAGATTATAGAATTAGTTTCCACTGAATATAAATTATATAACATTAACATATTCTGAATGAAAAATTAAAAAAAAACTAATAAAATTAATTAAATATATATTATAGGAAATGCTAAAACCGTTCGAAATGACAACAGTTCCAGATTTGGAAAATTTATGCAAGTTTGTTTTGATTCAAAATTTTGCATAAAAGGATGCATCATACAAGATTATTTATTAGAACAATCTCGAATAACATTTCAAAGTCCCGGTGAAAGAAATTATCATGTATTATATCAATTAGTTGCTGAAGGTAAAGTTAATTCAGAAATGGCAACAATGTATCATTTGAAAGAACCATCATTTTATCGATATTTGAATGCATCTGGTAATGTTAATATCGATATACCAATTGAAGCAAAAAAATTTGAAAGTTTAAGATTAGCATTTACTATATTACAAATACCACAACCAATGATTGATGGTATATTTAAAGTACTTAGTGCAATCTTATGGTTAGGTAATTTAGATTTTAATGATATTGATGGTGAACGTTGTGAATTAACAGATGAAGATAAAAAAATTGTTGAAACAGTTGCAACATTATTAGGTTTAAAGGAAAATGATGTACAACAAGTATGTCTATTAAGACAAATAAATGTTCGTGGTAATATAACAGAAATTCCATTAAAATTTCAAGAGGCTCGTGAAAATAGACATGCAATGGCAAAAGCATTATATTCAAGAACATTTGCATGGCTAATACAACAAATAAATACATGTATTAATCCAGGACAAAATTCTTCAAGTTTTTTAGGTGTATTAGATATATTTGGATTTGAAAATTTTAATGTTAATTCATTTGAACAGTTATGCATTAATTATACAAATGAAAAATTGCATAAATTTTTTAATCATTATGTTTTTGCATTAGAACAAGAAATTTACCGGCAAGAGGATATTCAATTTTCACATATTGAATTTACAGATAATACATTATGTTTAGAATTAATAGAAAAGCCACCACGTTGTATATTAAAATTGTTAACAGAACAGTGTCATATGCCAAAGGGTTCAGATTTAGCATATTTAACAAATTTACATGCTGAATTTGAAATAAATCAAAATTATGTTAAAGGAACGGATAGACGACATTGGGAAACTGAATTTGGTATAAAACATTATGCTGGTAGTGTTTTATATCAAGTTAAAGGGTAAATTTTTTTATTTTATATAATTTTTAAATATTTTAAATAATTATATTAATTTATATAAATTATTATAGATTTGTTGATAAAAATCGTGATGTACAACAAGATGTTCTATTTGATTATATGAGTCGTAGTGAAAATTGTTTTATTCAAGAATTGTCATCCTATCAAGATTTATTATCAATTCAAACCCAAAATCAAATTGCAAATTCAGCTAGTACAATACAAAGAGGTACATCAAAAGGTAAACTTACGGTTAGTGATACATTCAGAATGCAATTACAAGCTTTAGTAGATGTTCTACAAAGTACAAATCCATGGTGAGTTCACATTTTAATCATTTTTGTATATATTGATTTTTATAAGTAAAAATTTTGCACAATTATTTTTATGAACATTATATGTATGGAATTTTTATTAAATTATTATATATATGACATTTTTAATTAACCGCAAACTTTAACTTTAAAATGATAACTAATCAAATGACATTTTTTTTAATTTTAAAAATTTTGAAAATGAAACCTGAAACATTTTATTTACTCGAAAATTCAAAAATATGATGACTTTTATAAAAATAATAAGTTGTTTATTTTAACCCTTAAATGCGTCTGGTAATAAACTGACACCTAGTATTTCGGTTTTACTAGTTGTTATATTTGAAAATTAAAGCAAAAGAGTTGGGGATTTTTTTTTCAAGTTATTTATTTAAAGACAGTCCCAGGAAGCTAGGCAAATTTTTGGTCTTGGTCCGACTGGATTTATAAGTAATATTTATTTAAATTGTATAATAATATTAATAATATATATAATTGATTACCAAGAGAATTTCAAAGAGAATTTGTGAAAATTCTTTAATTAGCCATGATCCACTAAATATTCGCGGCCTCTTAATACTATAAAACAAAAACTTTTAAAACTAGGTTAATTAGTTTTTAAATAAGTTTATAATTTTTTTTATTATTTTGTGTCATTTATTTGTATAATAAAATAAATTAATAATTAATTTGCAAATTAGTTGAAAAACAGCTATACAGTGCATTTAAAAAAAATCATTTTAATATTTTTATTATTTTATTTTAATTGATTTTAAAGATTTTAATATTAAAAATATATTTTACAAATTATATCATTAATTATTATTATATATGTAGGTATGTTCGTTGTATTAAACCAAATTCAGAAAAATTACCAAATGATTATAATGATCAACTAGTCTTAGATCAACTTAGATATTTAGGAATGTTAGATATAATACGTATTAGACGTGAAGGTTTTCCAATTCATTTAACATTTGATGATTTTGTTACAAAATATCAATGTTTAACAAAACGTAAAGCTATAAAATCAACACGTGAACAAGTATTATCTGTGATAAAAGAATTAAATGTACCAACAACTGAATGGCAATTGGGTAAAACAAAAGTATTTTTACGTAGTAGAGTACATGAACCATTAGAAGATGCTAGAAAACAAATAATAAATACACAAGCATTAATAATACAAAGAACATGGAAACGTTTTATTGCACAAAAGAAATTTAAAAATGTTCGTTGTGCTGCACTTAAAATACAGCATGCATATAAAGGTTGGAAATTACGTATTGAATTTTTACGAAAACGTCGTGCAGCAATTGTTATACAAAGTCATTTGCGTGGTGTATTTGCTCGTGAGGTAATATTTTTTTTTTTATTATTATTATTTTATTTTTTATTAGTTTTGATTAAAATTAGAAAATTTTTTGATTACAAATGAAAATTTAATTATATTTAAGGTTGCCACAGCATTACGTGAAATGCGCAGAGTTGATGAAGAAATGCGAAAACGTGAACGTCTTGAAGCCGAAAAAAAGAAACGTGAACAAGAATTATTATCAGCTGAAAAGACAGCACAAGAAAAGAAAGCAATTGAAGAATGTGAAAGGTATTATAATTTAATAAAAAAAATTATATATTTTACCACATTTTAAATAATAAAAATTTTATAATTTAATTTTTAATTTCAATTTCATAGTCATTTTAGAAAAAATTTTTTAATTTCATGATAGCTTTTATGGGTCATTTTTAATATTTTTTTTTTAATTTAATTTAATTCCCTCTGGATTGGCTGTTCAAAGCTTTCTTTGTGTTCCTATGTTTTTTTATTTTTTTTGGATTTTCTTTTTTTAATTATAAAATTGTTTTAACTAATTAATTCTTAATATATGAGTAAATTATAAAATATATTTAAAAGAAATGTTATTTAGATTTAGTTTAGTATCTATATATATATATTAATATAAAGATTATAATTTTTTTTTTTTATGTTAAAATCGTTTTCAAAAATTTTTTTGTAAAGTATTTTATATTTAATTTTCTTATTCCTATTATATAAATTTAAAATTAGTCTTATATACCCAAATCAAAATTTATACATTCATATTTATATTGCTTTAAAACATGCACATTTTTTCATTTCTCAAATCGTTTTATTATTTTTATCATCTTTTAAATAAAACTTTGATTTGATTTTTTTATAAAAACCAATCAAATTTTGATCTCAGATATTTTGTTAATTAATAAAAATATAAGATTAATGTTAGCTTTGTTATAAAAAAAACGAAACAAATTAATCGTAAGTCAATAAGTCTTTTTTATTATTCATAAAATTTAAAATTAGTCATAAGTGTCTCGAAAGTAAATTTATAAAACAAAATGTTCTATGTGGAATTTAAAAGTTCTATTCTATCATACGCAATTAGAACTGATCTCATCTATTTTGAAAATATATTATTGTTATTTAAAAGATGTTATAACACCAAATCATATAATATATCAAAGTCACAACTTGACAAACTGGTTTCAAAAACAATCTTTATGAATCATTTTTTAACTACAGGGAGGCGCAAAACGACCGATATGGTTTGAATGCCTAATAACTTTTTTATTTATTAAGTTAATTGTTATTATTATTTTTTTGTTATACAGTATATTAATGGGGAATATTTTTAGCTTAAGTAGATAAATTATATCCCGCAAGTGGTGTTCATTTTCGGCTTCGCACTTTCGTGCTCTTTCCAGTACATTTTCCATAACTTTTCGTAATTTTTTATCGCTGGTTCTGTTGTGTACTGTTCCATTTCCAATTCCCCAAGTTTTTTTTTCACAAAATTTGGAAATAAAAATAAAAAATATAAATAAATTTAAAAAGTTATTAAACATTCAAACCATATCGGTCGTTTTGCGCCACCCTGTGTAATACGAATTAAAATAAGTACCAATATTAAATTTTGATATAATGAAGAGTTGTAACTTTTCATAGTTGTAGAGTACTGTTTAAAGTACCGATACATGACTTTATATTTAGTATAAGTTTTAGGAGTAATTCTTAATAATTTCTCAAATTTAGTAAAGCTTTAAATAGTTTCATAATTCTTATAGAAATTCAATTAATTTTTGAATCAACTAGTAATTGTTACTTTACAACCTAAATAGGAAATTTTTATAAAATATCATCACGTATTCTAAAATTTAAAATTAAAATAAAATTCTACCATTAAATTAAGAAAACCAAATATAGTTTAGATAATTTAAGGTATATTTTTCCCTATAGTAGTTTTAGATATTTTATTATTAAAAAAAAAACTCTTTTAAAATATTTAATTAAAATATTAAAAAAAAAGAACTATCATTTTAAAATCCTCCTAATAAGACAAGGTGGACAATAATTTTTAATTAATTTAAGTAACTTTAAGTATATTTACTAACATTATAAACAATAAAAAAAAAAATAAAATGGTTTTTAAAATATTAATGGTTTAAAAAAAAATATCGCTACTATAATAATTTGATCTTACGATTTCAAAATTTTAAGCATGCCCAGTAAAGGAAATGCTGTCAAAAGAGGAGGGTAAGTTCTAAAACAAAGCAAAAAAAAAAAATTAGGAATTGTTTTATTAATTTTAATTATTTTTTTTTATTTAAATTATCATTTTTTATCTTTATATATCTATAAACAGCACCAAAAAAAACCGACTGATTAAATTGTTATGTAATAATTATTATAACAAATATTTCTTTTTTTATTTTATTTTGTATTTAATTAATTATTTATACAATTAAATTTATATTCAGAAATTCAGCATCTTTGATTACATTAATTTTTTTTAGTAGTTATATTAAAGTAATATGTATTAAAGTAATTATATATATATAATATTTTAAGTTTTGTATAATTATACTTTTTAATGAATTATTTATAACCATTTATTGATTGAAAATATTTGCATTAAATTATTTCTATCGTTTTACTAATTATTTTATTATCTGAAATTTAATTTCTTGCAAGAAGTACTCAATTGTAAAGTACAAGTACATATATAACTATTTTTAATTTGCGCATATTATATTTAAATATACGATTTACAAATTACAGCGAGTATTTGAATACTATAATATGATTAAAAGTGTGTTATTAATACTAAATTAAATAAATAATATAATTAAAATAAAAAATAAGTTTAGTTAATTAGACTGTAGAATAATTTTAATAAAATTTAAAAACCAAAAGAACCACTTATATTAAAAATATATAATCTGACTAATCGCGTAGTGGTAAAGACGCCGTCTTTCATGTGGAAGGTCTCGGGTTTAAACCCCGGTCAGATCATATCCAATAAAAAAATATCGTAAAATTGTTTACTTATATCGTAATAGTTTATATCGTAATATAAAATAAGATTTAATAAAAATATATAAATAATTCTTGTGTAAGATTATAGATGTCGCACAAAGTTAACATTTGTGCATTCATATTTCATAAACTTATACAATAGCTACAGCCGAGTAATCAACGACTTTGTGAATAAAGAATGATTAAAGAAACTGAATCCTAGTTTAAAATAAAAACTTGGTGAATGCCCGATACTCCTTAAAGGAGTGGAAAAGGAATAAAAAAAAAAAAATATTAAAATATATTTTGAATTAGAAAATTAAATTCAAAAGTAGATTATATTAAAATAATCAAACCAATCAAACAATTACATAAATTAGTATAATATAAATTATATAGTAATATTTAAACTACAAAAATGTTAATGATATTGGTTTCAGTGTCATTGAGTGTTTGTCAAGATCGATCAATCTAATAACTTAACATTAACCCCTTAAGATTATATTGGGTAATTTTGGTGACCAGTTCTCATCAGAATTTCCAATAATTACACGGTCATTAAACTTTGTGTCGCCGGATGTATGGCATGTTGCATGACATCTTCTATGCCGAAATTTTCCCCATTTATTAAAAAATTGCGTTTCTATTGTATTCTTTATTAATGTTAACTAGAATGCCATTTGAACTTTTAAAAAAAAATACGATCTCTTTACAACCTTTAAAGCATTAACATCAAAAGGTTAATTTTGGTTTTATTATTTTCCACGATTAAGTAATGTTTTTACTATAAAATATCTATTTATTTAAATAACTTGTCCCGGTTTTGCATTAAATACTCGTATATTATTATTTTGTATTCATCCTCGAATTACTTTTTACCTTATTTATAAATAAATTTGAAAATTATAAATCTTGCAGAACAGATTTAAATGTTACATTAATATGTTTAAGTATAATATGTAATAGAATAAGCTATACATAATTTAATATTAGTTTTAATAGTATTAATTATTAATAGTTTACTAACATTTTTGCAATAGTGCATGTAGTATTATATTTAGTTTAAAAAAAAATTATTAATTTATTTCCTGCTATTTATCCTGCAATAATATCTTTTGTCTGATCTTCTATTCCTTCAAAGCACATAATTTCGTAATAAATATATTTGTATAAAATAAGTTTGAAATATAAAAACTTGATATAAAAATATGTATAAATAATCAAAATTAAAAATATAAACAAAAAAATTCTTTGATAATAAAAATTTAAAATTTATATAAAATTTTTTAGAATGGTACAAGAAGAAATTATTGCATTATCACAAATGGCTGAACAAATTAATACAAAATTGAATCAACAACCACCGCCAATTCCACCACCATTAGCAGAAATGACAAATAATAATAATAATAACAACAATAATAACAATAATAATAATAATACCAATAACAATAATATAAAACCGCAATTGAATGGACATGCACCATCAGTTGGAGCAACACATCAACAAAGTAACGATTCTGTTGATTTAGATAATTTGTTTGCATTCTTAAGTGAAGTAACACCAAATTCAAATAATCCAGTTCTAGATGAAATTGGTGAAAAAATGGATACACTTGTACAAGATTTAGATGTAGAGGTAAATTAATTATTGTTTTTATAAATTTTGAATTTTAAATCAAATCCTTCGCACTTCCTTTTTTATTTTATTTTAGTTGGAAAATGTTATTCAACAAGAAATTGAAGGTTTAGCCATGGAACGTCCAACAAAAACACCACCAGCTAAAGGTGTACCAACACTGCCCGAACCAACAACAAGACCACCGCCACCACCTACAACTATTATGAATGGAACAATACATCCAATTCCAGCATCAATACAACAACCCACATCTCAAATTAAAACGATTCAAACAACTGTTATTAATACAAATAACAATAACAATATATCAGCACCAATACCAATTACTAGACCACAACGTAAAGAAGAACCAATATATGAAGCAGTATTGCCTAAAGAGCTGCCACCACCTATTCCTCAAGTTAATGAAGCTTTATCGAATTCAATTCATCATAACAATAGCCATCATATTACTGAAAACGGTCTACAACAAGGTCTTCCTATTCACAAACTTAGACCGAAAAGTCCAGCTGTTACTAATGTAGCACGTTCGGCTAGTCCAATTCAAAGAATACCAACTGGAGGTCCGATGAGTCCATCATCACCAAAACATAGTAGACCAAGTTCACGTGCATCATCAACTGGAACTAATCACCAACAAAATACAGAAAGAGAACAAAGGCGTAAACATCGTGTTGAGAAAAAATTACAAGAAATGCATCAAGTTGATGTTACTGAAAAAGAAAAGGAATCACTGAGAGATGATCTGTACCATGATATATTAGAGTTTGCAGAAAACTTTTACAATGTACACGAAAGATCTCCAGAAGGTACACTGATGCAAACCCTTACTAGAAAAGGGAAAAAATGTTCCGATTTGGTACCGAAGTATGAAATGATAACATTTTATCGTGGCAATTCAATACCTTCATCCCATATTCATATGTATGATCCAGAGAATGTTGTTGTTGCTTGTAATATTTTCAGAGTAAAAATTTAGATTCAAATTTTTTTTTAAAGAAAACTTTAATGTTATGTACTTTTAGGATTTATGCAAATATATTCGTGGAGAGTTAAATCCCGAACGTGAATTGCAAGTAATTCAATATATAATAGGCCAAGGAATTGAAAGGGAAGAATTACGAGATGAAATATTTGTACAATGTATAAGACAAGCTACAAATAACCCACATACAGACTGGGTTGATCGTGTTTGGCTTCTACTTTGTTTAACTATTGTCGCATTTCAACCTAGCAAAGTTCTATTTCGGTAAATATATATATAACAAAATTTGCTTTTTTGCCTCAACTGTTTTGATCTCAACTTCAAATATATATTAACTTTTTTCTAGATATTTCGTAAGTTTCCTAAAGAAAAATCTAGAATCATTAGATGGCAAACTTAGACAATATGCTCAATGGTGCTTGGATAATTGCAAAGGAGCAAAAGTATCTGCAAGACAATATCCACCGTCCAGTGTTGAAGTTGCGGTAAGACAATCTTATAAATTCAAAAAAGAAGATTTAAAAATATTTTTCAATTTTTGCAGGCAATGCGTCGACTTGGAACAATTGTATGCAGATTTTTCTTTTTAGATGGTCGTACAAAAGCAATTGATGTCCACCCTACTGATACAGCGAGTGATGCTGTAGCTAAATTAGCAGATAAACTTAATTTAATGAATACGGATGGCTGGGCCATTTATCAGTCTAGACCTGATGGAGAAGAGCACGTTAAATCACATGATTATTTATATGATATTATTGCTGCTTGGGAAATGTATGAAATTAAAAATAAATACTTGTTTTATTTTTCAAATTTTTTTTAATTGTTTTTTAGAAAACAAACCAAAATTCAAGCAAATGCTACATTACGTAAGAATGCCGCTACTTTAGGATCTGGTGAAAATCGTTTTGTGTTCAAGAAACGACTTTTTAAGACAACAAGAGAATTATCACAGGATCCAGTTGAAGTTAATATGCTTTATGCTCAGGCTGTTTACAGTGTCGTCAAGGTTCATTTATATAATATAATTTTATTTTAAAATACCCTAATAAATTTTGATTTTTAGTGTGACGATTTCCCAGTAAGTGAAAAAGTTGCTTTACAGCTGTCAGGATTACAAGCTCAAGTTGCACTTGGGGATCCGTCAAATCAACCCAAGCCAGAATATTATACTGATGTAAATAACTATTTACCCGAAAGAATTTCCAAAACACGTGAAGAACAATTTTGGGTGCCAATTTTAGCTCAAGCTCATCGCCAGTACGGTGCAGGGCGATCGGAATTAACCGCCAAAGTTTTATATCTTAGCTGTGTTATGCAATATCCACTTTATGGAACTACAATGTTCTCAGTTACATATCGTGGTTATTGGAGCTATGGCAATAATTTAATATTAGGTGTTAATTGTGAAGGAATTATGCTTATAAAAACTGAAGACAAATTTGTTTTATACGAGTTTCGTTATTTTGATATAGAATCGATAATGTTAGACCCAAGTGACAGTTTTATTACTATAACATTAAATCGCCAAACAAGCACAAATCAAACAGCGGTTGATCAACAAAGATGTTTTGTCTTCGAGACACCTCAGAAAAACGAAATTGGTTCATTGATTGTATCATATTATCCGCCATTATCAAATTGGATAACAGAAAATGAAGTTCCTACGAAAAAATCTAAAGGAATTACTAACGAAGATCGTGTTAGATTACATCATAACGTTGTTGTTTGTAGACGGCATTTAGTTGATGCTGAAATACTACGAAAACCACAAGATGCTACTGGTGGATTCCTAAGAAATACACTAAGAAGGCTTTCGAAACATCGCCTTGAAAAATTAAGAGCGGAATGTGGTGCTGCGGTTCAAGACCACGGAGAAACATATAAAGGATTTATGCATGCATATTGGGCGTTCAGTCGTCAGCCACTACCACAAAGCTTAAGTAAGTTACCCGATCAAGAGGAACAAGCTATGTTGCAAGTCTTCCAAGCAATATTAACATATGCTGGACTTGGACAAAGTGGTGAATCAGTACAGCGTGCGGAGGATGAACATATTACACTTATTCAATCTATTATGGATAGATGTATGCGCAAGGAATCTCTCTTAAATGAATTGTATCTTCAATTGATTAAACAAACTACAGATCACCCAGATCCGAATTCTCGAGTTAATTTGAGACATTGGGCATTGTTATCTTTAGCTTGTAGTGTTATTTTACCCCCACTAAAGGTTGTGCGAAAATATTTAATAGGACATTTAAAAAGATGTGCAAGTGATTACATAACTGAAGAAGGAAAATATGCTAGATTTGCTGAAAGAGTATGTTATAACTTACAATAAAACAATAATTTTCTTATTTTATGTAATTTTATTTTCAGTGCTTCTTCAAAACCCAAGGAACTCGTAGACGTCAATGGCCGCCTAGTCGAGAAGAAATTGTTTGCACAATTAATCGACGGCCTATATATTCTCGCTTCCACTTTATGGACGGTCAGTATCATTCTGTAGAATTCCATCCCAGCTCTACCGCCAGAGAAGTTATGGAGTTGGTTAAAAAGAAAATTGGTCTACAAGAAAATGCTCAAGGCTATGCTATTTACGAAGTTTTGGGTACATCTGAGAGAAGTTTAATGCCTGATGAAAAAGTTGCTGATGTAATGTCAAAATGGGAAAAATATAGAAATGCCGCTGCCCAAGCACAACAAAATCAAGTAAATTTAGATATTTTCTAAAAAATATGATATATTTACATATTTTGTATTTTTTTAGCAATCACCTGCTTTGCAAGCATGTCGAAGACAACATCACAATTTCTTGTTCAAAAAACATTTATTCTTTGACCATTATATGAATTTGGATGATCCAGTTGAAAAAGAATTACTTTACCATCAAGTATTACACGGTTTACGTAGTGAACGTTTCCCAATTACTGAAATGGAGGCTATTATGTTAACAGCATTGCAAGGGCAGTTAGAATTAGGTGATTGTTCAGAAGTTTTAGTAGATTATAGAACGATTGCTAGTCATTGTCTACCACCACGATTTGTTCCAAATATACCACATGAGGCTGTTGCTATGCATCATCAAAGCTTAAGGGGAATGACATCAGCTGAAGCTAAGAAATCCTTCTTAAATTTAATTCAAAGTTGGCCATTACATAAAGCTACAATATTTGACGTAATGGTAAGTATCAATTTTTTTCAAATTTTGTTAGATTAAAAATATATTAAAGTCACTTCTGAAATTCTTGAACTTATTATTTCTTCTCTTCTATAAGCAATCGTTTACATCAAACTGGCCACGAGTACTATGGTTAGCTGTAGATCAAAATGGCATACATTTGTTGGAACATCGATCAAGAAATACACTTTGTACATATGAATATGCATCTATTCTTTCTTATTCTCCAAACATGAATTGTTTAATGATTATAACTGGTACTGATAAAAAACAATCCAAAGTTATTTTAACAACTTCACAGGTAATTTAAATACTTAGTTTTACAAATTGTACATAACAATTAAATCAACAAAATTTTAATTTTAGGCCTTCCAAATAGCTAATTTAATAAGAGAATATTCACAAGTTATCTCAGCGGCAGCTGAAGAGGCTAACAAAGATAAAAGTCCGCAACCACCCCCAGTACCAGAACATGCCCAACATGGTTTTAATAATCAAACAAAATTACAAGTTATACAACAACAGCAAATACATCAACATCAGCTTCAACAACAACAACAAATAGCATTAGCACAACAACAACAGCAACAAGTCCAACAGCAAGCCCAACAAAATATGGTTGATCTGAGAAAAGGTCCTAGACCCACATCAGTTATACGAACATCTGGTGTCACATTAGTTGCACCACAACCTAGCTAATATTCTATATTTAGTAAATGGAGCCGCCAAAAATTATAATAATATAAAAAATCTCCATTTACTATTTAATAACCACAAATTTAAGGAAAATTAAAGAAAAAAAAGTTAAATTAAATTTATAAATATAGAAATAATCATATTAATATATACATATATATATATATATTTATTTATAATATATATATATATTTATGAAGATATACATTTATATATTATATTGTAATGTTTTGTTTAATATGAAAAAATAGATAAATAAATTTTTTGACTGAATATTTAAAAGCAAAAAACAATTAATTAAATAATTATTAAATTGAACTATTTAATAGAATTAACCAAATGTTACAAGCAATCAAAATGCTCTAAAATAACACCGTATAAACGAAATTAAAGATATCGATTACATTATTTTATTATGTTATGCTTACCGAAAAATGTTTACCAACAAATATTAAATTTACTTTTAATTTAAATAAAAAATTTTTTTTATATTACTTTGAAACTATTAGGCAGTCATATTATTTTGAATAAAATTATTATCAAAAGTAAAGAAATAGTTTTTAAATTACATGTATTACTATAATAAGAAGAAGTTAAATTCTTACATATTCATAAAAAAAAGTTGATAAAAGAATGTTTAAAAAAATGGTTCTTCTCTAGAAGAAGAAAACGAAATTAGAGAACACGTTTTACGTGGAAAACAAAAAAATTTTAATATTGTAATCAAAAACTATAATTTCGTTTATATGTTATTTAATATTAAAAGTAATTAATAATTCAACAAAAAAAAATAAAACATTATATAATTATTAAAAATATTTAACTACCAAAATCTGACGACAAAAAGCACAATATATTAACATATAAATTAATAATTAATTTTAAACTTAAAAGTATAGTTTTAATTTTGTTTAAAGGCACTACTAAATATTTTTATTTAATTTATTTTGTAATAAATAAAATTTTTTTTATTGTTATATTTAATTAAATTTTAATTTATATAAATATTTATGTATAAATAATTAATTATTTTTTAAAAATAACTTTCTTTCTACCTTTTGTAAATGACATTGTGAATATTTTTTTAGAATTATGTGTATATTTTAAGTGTGCAATTAAAAAAATATATATATTTTGTAAAAATTTTTTTTATTAATATATATATTAAATAAATTTTTTTATTTTATTTGTTTAAATTCAAAATAAAACAAAAAAACAAATCTGTTATCTTTTTTTTTTTGATAACTTTTAACTATATTTGTTTTTATTTTTGAAATATATAAAAAATATATAAGAATAATATTGAATGTACCATAAATAAATTTAAATAGATTAAATTTAATTATTTTATTGCTTCAAAAACAAAGTTTGTTTTTTATGATTATTTTTTATTTGATGGAACATTATAAGTTCTTTATTAAGCGAATTTTTTTTATTGTCCTACCGCGCAACAATTATATTACAAAAGACTAGAATCCTTAAAACTGAATAAATTTGAATTTGACTTCCACTAGATATAAAACTTAAAAACATAATTTAAAGGATAAATTAATCAAAAATTTATTTTATAAAAAAAATATTTAAATTCTATGGTTTTACAACATTTTTTGAACTATTTTTACTTTTCTTTTCGAAAAGTTTTAAAAATATATTAACAACAATATGAATAATCGTTGCAGCAGTAGCTGTAATCCCAAAAATTATAAAAGCACTGCTTGCACCAACAATATTGAATAGTGTACCTGCTGCGAAATTACCAAATGCAATTCCTATGCCTTCAAATAAAGCACCAGCCAATCCCTAGCAAAAAAAAAAAATATTAAGAAAATCTTTAACATTATTTATGATACCAGAAAATATACTTACTTGCAAAGTGGCTTCAGTTCCAGGTGGAGCAATATAATTAATATAAGACGTCATTGTACAATACATTAAAGCATAAGTTATGCCTGTTAATAATTCTATTGGTAATACCCACCATGGATTTGATAATACAGAGTAGTAGAAATAACGTGTTGCAAATGCTCCCAAAACTAAATTCATAGAATTAACATAACCTAATTTTTTCAAAATAAATCCAGACCAGAAGAAAAATGGTGTTTCACCAATTAAACATTGAACAACCAAATCTAAACCTTCCAATGTTTTAACATAATTTACGCCACAATCATCTTGTCCTCTTTTATCTGTCAATTCTTCTAAATGCCAAAATATAAAATTCCAAACCACAGCTGAAAAAAATCCAGCAAAACAGCACCAACAGAAAAATGTACAAATTTTTGCAGATTTAAGTAGTTTACCAACATCTTTTAAAATATTTTGTGATTTAGTTGGTTGATCGTACTAAAAATATAGTTTTTTATTTTAATAATCCACGTGTTAAATAAATACTTTATAAAAATGTATTAATAATAAATAAAATCTTACTTCAAGTTTAACAGAACAAATCATATTTATACATATTGTTATGAAACAAAAAAAATATACAATAGAATAATCTTTAAACACTGCATCACCGGATATTTCATCAATAATGGGACCAAAAATTAATGCAGCAACACCCCATCCAAGACCATCCCACATTCTTTGTCTTCCATAATAATAACTTTCATCTCCAAGTAAATTAAAACAAAATGTATCTGCCATACTAATAACAACTGAATTTGCTGAATATCCTATCAAAAGTAATCCACAAAATAACCAAAATTCAGAATATTTAACAATTTCATCATCTGGTAATATTCCTTTGTTTGCTAAAGCTCCTTTTAGAAAATCATCTTCGCAAATAGCATCACAATGAATTTCATGCATTTTAGCATATAATGGTGCCATAGCATAAAATGATGTGTAATTATTCAAATTTGAGGCATTTTTATATTCCTTCAAAGTCAAACAGTTTGTATCTTTTTCTATTGTTGTCATATCAATTGTAATTTCATATTTAAAATCTTCTAAATCTGAAGTACAAAGTACTTTATCATTACTCGAGCAAATTTTATCCTTCATCCAAGTTTGAGATTTACAATTTAATTGACATTTAACTATTTTTGTTTTATGTTCTTGAATTCTAAAATCTAAACATTTATCCCACACTGATTCTTTTGGACAAAAATACATTTCTGTATTTGTAGACTCACTATTTACAATTACTTGATTTGAAAAACGTGGAATAAAGTAGACACTAAGGAACATTAAGGCTGTTATTCCCTGCATAACAATAAAAATAAGTTTATGCTTTCTAAAACGATCTGCTAACCAACCAAATACTGGCTTACAAATCGTTGCTACAAAATAAAATATAGTTAATAAAATTCCAACGATAGCCGATGAAAATCCTCTTTGCCGTGCTATTATTGATAAGTTTGCAACAATAGGTCCGGTTGCTTTTTAAAATTAATAAATGTTAAAAAAGTAAGTATGCATTAATATTTTTTAGCAATCGCATGCATTAAAAATTCTTACCTAAATTAAATAAGAAATAATGTGCCTTCATAGGCAATAATTTCATATTTATTGAAAAAGATATTTTTTTAAACATTTTTAATAATAGCACAAAAAAAAAGAAATTATCCTAAAGTGTAGACTTGCTGCTGCCGTTAATTTTTTACTACTATACAATTCTATTTAAAAAAATAAAGTTTTAAAATGAACGCTCTTTAATAACTCTTATCATATTTTAATTGTTAATAAAAAAAATTAACTTTAATTCTTTTATTATTTTAAGATTTCCTACAGATTACATCTATATTAGACGAGGACAAAAGAAATAGAAAGTCTCAAATATATAAAATCTAAAAACTTGTAAAATACGGTTGTTGATTTCATGGTAATTTAAAATATCTAGCACTAATTCAACTAATTTAAGTTTTGGTTAATCAATTGATAAATTTCTAACGAATGATCTGCTTTTTTTGAACAGTGATAGCAGATTTAATAAACTAATATCTCTATGATTTAAATAATTCAAAAGAGGCTAGGTTAGGAGACCTTCATTATATAGCGAATTTTCTCAAACATTGGTTTGGACTTATCATTATTAGATTAATCACTTTTTTATTGTACATGCACATATAAAATATATAATTTATTCCTTAGATTTAAACCATTGAATTTTAAATATGGACATGAAACTCTAATCGCATAACAATAGGTTCCTTATTATAAAATCATATTACGAGGTCCAAAGTCAACTCTTTATTTCTTTTTTGTGCTAACTGTTAAACTGTTAGGCTAACAATCTAAAGTTACATTCTGTTAGAACTGGAGGGAACATAATATATGACATAATATTTTGTTGATCAGAATTGGTCTTAATGATGATCCTAATGGCAAGTAGCAGCTGCATTAAGTCGAATATCAGAAAAGAGTTTTTTCACTTTTACATAGGCATTCGAAACTCGGCCTCCCGAATGGAAGGTCAGATTCTTTCCATTAGAACACCCACCTGCTCAACAGGAAGATTTACAAATAAATAGGAAGATTTTCTCCTTAACTTGATTGGCAACAAAGAGTTTAGAAACACTAAATAAATAAATACAAATTAAAATAAAATATTTATTATAATACATTAACATGTATTTATTAGTTTTAAGTCCTCCGTTTACCTGGTTGTTTAAAAAAACCTTGCCCATCATTTGAGATAATTATTCTTATGTTAGATTTTTCCTGGGTAGTCCCCAATAGAGTGCACCAATCTTTTGTAATCTATTTTATGCGTCCTTAAAACGCTTTGACTTTTCGTAATTTTCTAATTAATCGCTTTAAGGTTATGCGTCCTTAAAATTCTTTGATTTTTCGTAATTTTCTAATTAATCGTATTAAGGTTATGTGAATAAATTGTAACAATAGTTATGCAATAGCAAATATTGTATACATATATATATCTCTTATAAGAAAACTCTTGATAAATAGTCTTTGACATTAGTCGCAAACATCAATTTGCGAGAATCCAAATGTAGTAAGTTATATTAATGTTCCGAAGCAAGAGTTCCAGTTTCATTTACTTTTTTGGTTTTGAAATAAAAAAATGTTTTGGAGCTTCCACTTAAATGCTGTAATATATTTTAATTTTAAATTTTTAATTATTCATTTATTTTTACTTTCCAAAGATTTTAAACAGATAGACTTTATTTCATAAAAGGGAGCATTTTAAAATAAAAACTTATATATTTATTATTTACACGATAATAAATTGACATAAAACAAAAGTATATATTGAAGCTTTAGTAAATAGTAGTATAGTGTAAAAGAATTTTATGATATTATATTTTAAGTTTTCAAAGATAGCAACAGAGGCTTACTATTATATTACATATAATGAAAATTTAATTATGCATCATTATATTTTAAGTAGTTAATAAAACTGTGATATATCATAATCAACTATTGTCACAGTATTTTATGACTATTTAGTTAGTTTTTATAATAAAAAAATCAAAACGATCTTTCAAGTTGCAATCTTGAAATTTTGCTAATTTTTATTTACAAACAAATTAATGTATACAAAATGGGATTAATTATTGCCATATGTTTTATTTTATATATGGAAAGAAATAAATATGTAAGTAATGTTTCCTTCTAACACAAGAAATTAATAGAACTACTTTTTATACCCTGATAAATTTTCTGAAATATTGAACATAAATCTATACATCAGAGTTAAACTCTAAACCATAATCCTCACAGACAGTATATTATAATTCTATTAAATAATGAATGGTGCTATATACAAACAAACTTTTTAATAATATTTAAATCTATTTTATCAATTTCACTTCCTCGGTTAATAATCCAAATACTTACCCATTACACCACCAAGATCTCCAAAACAATCAATTTTTTATATTGCATATTTTTAGGTTACAAATTGAGGATCTGTTTTTAGAATAAATGTTACAGTAAAATTGACGAAGTTCAGCAATTGCACTCCCTCGGTTAATAATCGAAATACTTACCCATTACACCACCAAGATCTCCTTTTTTTTTTTTTAATTGAACTTTTATTTTGTTATTTTCTTACATACTTATAATAACTTAACCTACAAAAATAGTTAACAAAAAAGGTTTTTCTTATTTTAAAAATTAACATGTAAAAAATTAAGTGTTTTTTTAATGTTAAATAGTTTTTCTTAATAATTATTATGAACGCTTACTAATATTTTAATCATACTTTTAAGTATGTATTAATTTCAAAATTTTAATTAATTGCAAAAAATTTAAAAAGGCAATTTTTACATTTTTTTTTTTTTAATAAAACCTTAACCTAACTTACCCTATTCTTACAACTAATTAAAAAAACTTATAAACTAGCATGTATTACTTTAATAATAAAATAACACTAATCTAATAATTTTGACGTGCTTAACCACCAATAATTATTTCTTATTGATTTGTCTTTATCTGGTATGGACATGTCATATTTCATATTATCTGGATTGATGTTACCTGGATCATATTCAATTTTTTTAACATGTAGCTCGTCTACTATAATGAAATAGTATAGGGACATGATTTTGATTTTGTATATAACCATACTTGTAAGATGAAGTGCTCAGGGGCTATGAAGCCCGTGAGCAAAGTTTTCTTGATGTACTCCTCATTGTGGTAAAATATATGCGATATTAAACCGTTTTCTGGAGTATTTAATGCTCTATCATAGTGATTGCGAATTAATTTTATAATAAAATTATCAATTCTTATGATTTTTGATTCCTTGTACAAATATTTATTGGAGTAAAAATGTTTGTACTCGGACTCCGGTTTTCTATATTTATTTATGCAAACTCTTACTTTCTTTCGAACATGCGGATTTTTTCCATTAGGCTTGCACTGATGTTGTACCATATGGGTACCACCAAGATCTCCAAAACAATAAATTTTTTATATTCAACTTACTAACATTGCATATTTTTAGGTTAAAAATTGAGGATCTGTTGTTAGGATAAATGTTGCAGCAAAATTAACGAATTTAACTATATTATCCTTAAATGCATAAAAAATATACTTTGAAAAGAGAACTTGGAGTCTATAGTATTTAATTTTTAATTGTTAGAATACTTGCTTTATGGTAAAGTTATATTCTAACAAAACTCTCAAAAAAATATTATGACAAATTTTTATTGATAACCATATGAAAGAAACAGAGAGTATGAGGCTTAAAATGGGTAATGGAAGATGAGCTGTATAGACAATTACATCAATTGCATCACAAATATCCAAGCAAAATGCGCTCCTAATCTTTACTTAAAATATACAAATACAAATATAAACAAAAAAAGAATTGTATCTATTGAAAATCTAAGACATTTCTACATGTTATAAGGCCTAGTACTATCTCATGTTTAAATTGTATGTGGAATTCAATAAGACACATTCTAATACCACGAATATAATATGACCCCCTGTTCCAACATGTACCTATGGTATAGACAGGCTTATTAGCCTAACAGTTGAACAGTTAGCGCTTAAAAAAAAAACTAAAGTTACGAATGACTTCTATTATCGAAGGCAATCAAAACCATATTAATTGGAGAGGTCCAGAAAAGTTTTGACAGTACTGTATTTCAACCTTGTCAATTACTAGTCAATTTTCTATTTTATGTAGGTAGGTATTAAGAAGTACAAAATTCACAACATTAATGTGTTTATATTTACATATATATAAATAATACATAAACTTTTTATTAATTTTTATTATTTATTTAAATTATTTTGGTTAAAATAACTGTTATTTCAATAAAAAAAAAATTATCTAATAAAAAAATAAATTTAAATGACATAATTACTGACATACTAATTAAAATTTTTTTTTAACTCTCAAAAATTGTTTTGGTTTTAAAATTGACATTTAATAACAAAAAGTAACAGTAATTAACAAAATATTTTTAACAGTAATTAAATATATTTTACTTTTATTATTTTATTATTTTAATTATTTCTTTTTTTTTTTTGGGTGAAAAAATTATAAAATTTTTATGACAGCTCTTAAAAATTTTTATTATCTAAATATATAGTTAAAACATTTTATTTTTAAAAAATGTATTTAATTTTAATATTAAAGCGATAAGCTAGTGTGTAAACTATCAGAGTTTTTAAAGACGCATATTTTTTTAAAATATTTTTAGACCAAACTTGTCTAACAATTGAGGACATCACATTGGACCACTAAGATCTTTGATTTTTTTAGATCTTTCTTTTAGAAAATTCACATAAGGAACTAATATTGAATTAGTTAATCATAAAGTCTATTTTTCATTATAACTTCCGGGTTTTCGTATCTTTTGACTGTTTATATAGGCTTAAAATTCAAGGGATTATTACAGAAAAAATTTGGAATTATAAAATCTAGTTAAGTAGTTAATG
This sequence comes from Dolichopus griseipennis, assembly GCA_963082915.1. Taxonomy (NCBI): domain Eukaryota; kingdom Metazoa; phylum Arthropoda; class Insecta; order Diptera; family Dolichopodidae; genus Dolichopus; species Dolichopus griseipennis. The sequence goes on from OY720441.1 coordinate 57,677,888, forward strand.
GCATAAATTTTTGATTTATGAAGGTTTAAAACATTTTTTTCTAAAAAAAATATATAGATAAATTTTATTTTTAAATCGTGCTTACTCGAAATAATTTAGCCTACAAAATAAAACGATAGTGGGCTATAAAGATAATTTAATAAGCTTTAAACTCGTTTTTTTATATTTCTAATATTTCCTCCTACTCTATGTAAATTTAAACGCGAAACAGTCTGTAAAATTAAACTTGGAACGACTTTTAAATAAAAAGTCAACATGGCACAATCTAAATGTGTTAATTTTTAGTAATTCTCTTAAACTTGCCACAAGGATTAAAGAAATCAATCCTATGCATTAAAATATAGACAAAATACAAACATATGTGGTAATGATTTGAAATACTTTTACAACATTTTCTTTTATTTAATCTTATATTAAAAATATATAATTTTAAATATTTAAATTTAAAATTTCAGTCAGTCAAAAAATGAAGTAATAAAAAGTTAGGTATACATTGCGATAAAGATATACTGTAAAATCAAATAAGTACATTTATATAAATACTATATAGTTAAATTAGTGGATTTTGACAAGATACAGGACAAATTTAACAAAATGTATTAATTAAGGCGCCGTGAAATAAAGCCATAAAATGACATTATGGCTTTATTTCGCATTCAAAATTCAAATGCGAAATAAAGCCATATCGCCAATTTTTTCGCGTATGGCTTTAATTCGCATTCAATTGCGAAATAAAGCCATATGGCTTTATTTCGCATTTAAAAATGTAATTTTATTTGTGAAAATAGAAGCAATTTAATTTTCCAAACTTTTTTATTTAAATAGTTAGGAAGGAGTTTTAGAGTTGGTTTCAAAAGCAGGGTTTTACGCTTTTTCCAGAATATTTATATATGTGTATATGTGGGATTCTCAATTAGGAGGGATTTTAGAGTTGGATTCAAAAGCAGGATTGCCGCTTTTTCCAGAATATTTATATATGTGTATATGTGGGATTGTTAGTTGGATTCAAAAGCAGGGCTTTACGCTTTTTCCAGAATATTTATATATATGTGTATATGTGGGATTCTCAATTAGGAGGGATTTTGGAGTTGGATTCAAAAGAAGGATTGCCCCCTTTTCCAGAATATTTATATTTATTAATTAGGGTTGATTATTTTTTGTATGAAATAGCTATGCCGAATTCTCATACCATTCTTTTCATTATAGTGTTGGATTCGAAATCTAGTTTCAATAATTGAGTTAGCGGGGGTTCGTAATGAAAATATAATATTATTTAACATGTTTTATTACAGTGTATTAAAAAAATTAGAAACTTATTAATTTTTTTAATGAATTAGGTATCCGAATTCTTATACCATTCTTTTCATTTTAGTGTTGGATTCAAAATCTAGCTTCAATAATTCAGTTAGCAGGGGTTCGGGGGTGGCAGCCCCCGTAATGAAAATATAATATTATTTAACATGTTTTATTACAGTGTATTAAAAAAAATTAGGAACTTATTAATTTTTTGAATGAATTAGGTATCCGAATTCTTATACCATTCTTTTCATTTTAGTGTTGGATTCAAAATCTAGCTTCAATAATTCAATTTGCCGGGGGGGTAATGAAAATATAATATTATTTAACATGTTTTATTCGAGTGTATTGTTTACTATTAAACTAGAATTTGTATCAATTTTACTATATGGCTTTATTTCGTAAAATTTTAGAAAATGATATGGCTTTATTTCGCATTCAAATGCGAAATAAAGCCATACGCAAAAAAATTCTCGATATGGAATATTTGCATTTGAATGCGAAATAAAGCCATTATGTCATTTTATGGCTTTATTTCGTATGGCTTTATTTCGCACCACCATTAATTAATATATTATCTGCAGATATTATTATATACATTGATTTTAAAAAAATTTTGTTTTGAACACTAAATGTACTATAAAATGTGCTATACACACAGTAATTGCAACGATACTCAAAACTAAAAATGCACTATGGCTACCAATTGCATTAAAAAGAGAACCTGCAAATAGCGTGCCAGTTGAATATCCAACTCCACCAAAGATAGCACCAACAAGTCCCTAAAATAGAAAAATTCATATTAATATTAGCAAAACTGTATACCAGTTTTAATACCTGTATAGTTGCTTCAGTTCCTGATAATGCTATTAAATTCGCATACGACGCCATTGTTGCATTTAACAATCCATAAGTTATACCATCTAATATATCTATTGGTAAAACCCACCATGGATTTGAAAGCATAGAATAGTATAAAAATCTAGTTGCAAAAGCTGCGCTTATTAATTTCATGCAATTAATATGGCCAAGTTTATTTAAAATGAATCCAGACCAAAATAAAACTGGCAAATCACCGATAAGTGTTTGAAACAATAAATCAATACCTTCCAAAGTTTTAATATGATTTTTTTCACATTTATTTTGTCCAATTTGATCTGTTAATTCCTCCAAATGCCAAAATAAAAAGTTCCAAATTGCACCCGAAAAAATTCCACTAAATAATAACCAATTGAAAAATGTGAAAGCTTTTAAAGATTTCGAAATTTTTCCAACATCTTTTAAAATACTTTTAGATTTATCAGGTTGAGTAAACTGAAACGAATTTAGAATTGTTAATCTAAAAAAAAGTCGAAAAATAATTATTATACCTTTAATTTGGTAGAAAATATTATATTTAAACCAATACTTCCCAAACAAAAAAAATAGACAATTCTATAATCTTTAAAAACCGAATCACCTGACATCTTATCAATAGAAGTCCCTATAACTACAGCTGCAATAGCTGATCCAATGGAATCAAACATTTTTTGTCTTCCATACATATGTGTATCTTCGCCAAGTAATTCGAAACAAATTGTATCGGCCATACTAATAACAACCACCGCACTTGAATAACCTAATAAGAGCAACAAAAATAATAGCCAAAACTCATATTTTTGGGTAATTTCATTATCCGGTATTGTTCCCTTATTTGCTAGAGTACTCTTTAAAAATTCATCCTCACAAATTGCATCACATTTCAATTGTTTCAATTTACTACCAAAAAATCGGGTATCTGAATACATATTTGATGTTATTAACGAATTATTCCTAAACTCTTTTAAAAATAAACATGTTGAATTTTTTTCAATTGTTTTAACATCTAATAAAATTTCGTATTCGAACGGGTCTGATGTTAAAATACAATTAGGATCTTCATAATCTTTACAAATCTGCATAAATGATTCAAAATTACATTTCAGTTTACATTTAACAACTTTTAATTCATGATTTTGTATTCTTTTGTCTAAGCAATTATCCCACACTGGATTCTTTGGACAAAATTGTATTTCTGTCGTTTCATTACTAACATTTATAACAACTTGACTGGTAAATGATGGAATAAAATATACAGCAAAAAATGATATTGCTGTAATTGCTTGCACTGATATAAATACAAATTTATGAATTTGAAAACGATCTGCCAACCATCCTAAAGTTGGCCTGGCTATCATTGCCATAGCATTAAGACCAGATAATAAAAGTCCTACAATAGCCGAAGAATATCCCTTTTGTCGGGCTATAATTGCTAAATTTGCAAAAACTGGAGCAGTTGCTATAAAATATTAAAAAAAAAATTATTAAATATAATTTAGGTATTATAATTTAATTATTTTTCTATTGCAATCAAAGCAAAATTAAACAACAATTATTAAAAATAAATTTGAAATTTAGCTATATATTTAGCTATATTTTATAAAGAATATGAATTAGGACATATTAAAAAAAATGAGGTCACAAAATCAGTTGTGAGGCCACAAGTTGAGGCCACAAAATCAGTGTAGAAGAATTTGAATAAATAAGATTTTTAAAAAATGCCGCTATATCTAATTGGAAATTTTGTTGTGTTCCTTCCTTACTCCTACAACGAGCATAAAACATAAATAAAATCATATTATACTAAACTTTGATTTCATGAACCATTAAATTATTATATATCTTATGGATGCGACATTACAATCCCTTAGGTAGTATAGGGAATCTACTAAGCAAAAGGGTATCCTTTCCATCTTTCTTCCATCTTGTATTAATTTTCTCTAACTCTTTCAATATTATTCTGTTCCAGCTATATTCCGATTCTTCCTAAGTTATATCATATATCACATTTCCTATCATATTTAGGCCGCCTGATTATGTGTCCATCTATATTTTTTCCTTCTAATTTGTATTTTGATAGGATCTTCCCGGCACATACTCATATTTATTTAAAAATATTCCAGTTAATTACATGTCTCTACATTAAGAGATTTTAAGCTTGAATTTAAAATTCTGGAAAGGGGAATATTTAACCTGATATTAAATCCAGGTCTTAGATTCCTTTAGCATTTTATTTATATCCAAAAATTCTGGAAAAGGGCAAAACCCCTGTTTTTAAATTTAGTTTGATAATCCCTCTTTAGTTAAATCTTATTTTTTGTAATCTATTTAGAATCTATACTTATATTTCAAACCTAAGATTTTACTGGCATATTATAGAACATACTATATATGATCTTATATCATCATAAATATCATTTCAAAAATGAACAAATCGTATCAATTAATGCAAATAATTACGTGTCTGCTGAACGTCTAGATAATATTATTTTTTTATAAGTTAGATTAATTAGATTACTATCTATAACACTAACCTATTAATCAAGAGAAATATTCTATATTTCGGAACTATATTTTATCAAAAGAGATATACGTTAGTGTTATAACTTAGACGAACGAAATTTCATCAAATAACTTTAACTTTACAAAAAATATTAAAAAGATAATGCAATATTAGTTTCCTAAAAAATAAAAAAATCTAGTAAAATTATTGGTAAATATGAAATATAAACATAATATTAGAAAATAAGCATGCTATAAGTATTTTAAGATTATCAGATATTTATAATGTTTCTTTTAGGGAACCTGTAATAAAACATGACGTATATAACAATCTAATAGAGATATAAATTTTCACTAGTCTTATAGAACACTTAACAGAAAACTATACATAGAATAAAACTAAAGATATTATAAAATCAGGATGTTGAATATGCATACAATCGTTCCAATTTACATAGCAATATACAAGTTGGACGCATATAACTGATCCAACCAATATTTAATTACCAAGTTTTAATCAAAAATTATTTTCCAATAGAAACTATACCTAGGGCTTTTAAATATTAAATAACATATTAAAAATAGAACCAAACCAATAAATTTTGTGTGCATTAATTGTTCTTTAAAATAGAAATCATTGCAACAATGTAGTATTGCTCTTATTTTTTTAATAGATAATTAATAATATATTTTTCGAGGAAATGAGGTGTAACAAACGCATTCAATTAAATATATTTTGTTGGATGTGTTCAATTATAAAAAAATAAAATATTAATGTTTTGTTAAATGTGTTTTTATCCAAAATTGTCCTAAGAACAAAAAATATTTTATTTATTTTTAATAAAAAATTTTTTTATTAGTTTATGAATTAGTTCATTTCAGTTTTAAAAATCACAGAAGATTTTCTAGAAAATTTAAATAAATAGTAAAACATTTTGGTATTAAAATCGAGACTATGCTTTACAGGATCATTCCTGTTGTAAGTCTTCATTAATTTCAGTGAAATACTGAATTAATGGTATAGGCCCAATATAAGCTTTGAAAAGCAAATAAACCAAGCAAAGTAACGAAAACAATTTCAATTTTTCCCTGAAATAAAGTCAAAATTTACTTTTATGCCTTTTTTTTCAATTTCACAGGTACCTAAAAAATAAAATTTGTGTATACACCAGTGTTGACAATTGGTTCTGAAAAAATCCGTTAAACACCTAAAGAAATTCAAATTTCATTCAAAATTCCACAAAAAATTAATATAATTCATTTATAAAAAAAATATTTAGGGAGGTTATTTTAAACTAGCTGTTGGCCCGCCATAGAATGACGGAGTTTATCATATTAAATAAAAATATAAAATCTAATTTAATATAATGAAATCCGTCATTCTATAACGGGCCAACAGCTAGTATTGATAATATTAGATTAATTTAAGTTAATAATTTTATTGCAATTTTATATTTCTTGTACTTCTTTTGAAAATCGTTACATAATAAAACATTTTTTTTTAATTACAAATTTTTTATATTATTGACGATGACCGTTGACGATGTTATCATTTCATAATACAATGCATTTAATTAATTAATTAATATAAAAGACAAAAAATATTTTTTAAATATTTAACTGATTAAAAATTGATAAAAAAATTAACAATTAAAAATAATACTAATTCGAATATAAAAATTTTTAATTAAAAATTTAATAAACAGGTTAATGTCAATTCTGCAGCTTTATCGCTTCTTCCATATCAGCCTGCATGTAAATAATAATGTAATGAGATAATAATAATAATAAATTTTTGTTAAATATTTGAGCGATCACATAATAATAAATATCATATTATATATTACAAATTTATAATGAATCTGATCAGCGGCCATACAGCTTACTTATGTCGTAGAATTAGAATTTGCTAATTCGCTACATTGAATTTCATACATGGCTTCTTTGCTCTAAAATCTCCAAAATATTTTACATGAAGACCAAACAGTTTTTAAATATTTTTTTTTATCGTTCCCAAAATAAGAAAGGGGAATGTTTCCAAAATATTTTATTTTTGTCAATCAATATTTTTGAAATCATTGTCATTAGTTTCAAAATTTAAAAAATAAATTTCCATTATTTGTTTTCATAAACCTTTACAAAATTATTCATCAGTTTCAATTTGAAGATTATTTAACACAACTTCTTAAAAATTTTATTTTATTTATTTTTAAAATTTATTGCGCCACATAATTGCGGGGATTATATGAATTTGCCAAAAGTACTGAATTAATGTGAAAATATATCAAATATGTCAAACACTCTGAATAATCACTTATAACCCAACTTAAATTCAACACTAAAATTTTAAAATTTCTTTAATGTCTTATAAAATTTAAAAACGTTGAGAAATATGACTGAATTTCAATAGCGATAATGCTATTGCATATAAAGTAATTTGTAAAAATTTCAAAATCTTAGCTGCTCCTCAAAATTGTAGAGTTCTCGTGCGAACTGACTGACACACGAGTGGCGAAAAATAGCTAAATCGATTTACTTTTCGATTCTGATCCATAAAGTACTTTTCAATCTATACCTACCCATCTTTTCTCTACGTCGCAAACGTAAAAGCAAATTAATTATACCCTTATACTTATAATCATACAGGTATAAAAATCATAAAAAAATCCGCGATTGTTTTTTAACCCCTAATTTATAACGTTTTATATAAAAATTTATAATTTTTTTTGTATAAGTTTTCTTTTGTATCTAGTTTGGTACACAAAATCTAGCTTTAATCATTAATTAAGCGGGGATTGAGGGGCGATCTGTAAAAAACACCATAACAAATTGTGGCATTGTATATGATAATTTTATTTATTAAAGATACCAATGGGAATAGGAGCATTTTTATAACATCCAGTATATTTAATAAATTTAAGATAATTATTTAAATTCCTCAGTATTGTGTATGTATGTTTGATTAATCACCGCTAGCTAATTATGTTTAATAACCGGATTAATCGGATTTATTGTAAGATATAATAATAATGTTTCATTAATTCATAGGTACTTGAATTTTTAAATGTTAAACTTTTAATTAGTTGTAGATTTAAATTAATATATTTAAAATTAATTTTAGCATTTTACACAATAACAATAAATAATAATTATGTGCTATAATATATATATATATATACAACGGATACATTTATATTACGAATGTTTAATATGGGAATGCTTAACTCACCAAATTTATCAATTCTGACAATTTAATATAACTGTATCAACAATTTTTAAGTCGTTCATATTTAAAATATAAAGTGCAACCTGTTGATTTTTTATTTTACATAATAAAATAACAAATACTATATAAAAAAAATTATTTTTTTTAGTCACAAACTTTAAAAAAAAAACTGGTTAAATATAAAATTTCTTAACAATTTTTTTGCAAATAATTTTAATTATTTTAACCGTAGTTATTTAAATAATACCATCATGTATAAATTTTATTTTTAAAAAATACATATAGATTACTTTCCACTCGATTAACATATAAATATTTAGAACTTCACAAAAATTAAAACTGATCAAATATTTAAAAGAAAATTAAAAATATTTAAATATACAAAAAAAAAACAACATCAAATAAAACCAAAGATGTGTATCTTTACCTAAATGAAATAAAAAATAATGCGCCTTCATAGGCAATAATTTTAAATTAATTTTAAACATTTCTTTTTATTTAAAAAAAAACAACTGTTATTATTTGCTTAAACATAAATAAATTCTTGTGCTTCAATATGTTACGAATAACCAACTACTAAAGATGATTTTAAATAATGGTAATATAAATAATAAGAACTAAAAACAAACCACATTTTAAACTTTTTTTTTCGTTTTTTTTTTTATTTCCAAAATTTAAAAATTATAAAAACAAATTAAATTTTTTTTTAATATTTTTTAAATTTTTAACTGCTTTACACAAAAATAATAAAAAAAAAAAACGATCGTTAAATACTAATAATCGATACAAGTAAAACTAGCACTAGTTTTGTAAGAATTCAAAATAATAATAACAACATATGTATTAAAAAAAAACAAATTTTATTAATTCTAAAGAGAATGCCGAATTAATTTATTACTAAATTAATTATAATAAGAACAAAAAAATTTAAGAGAACTTTTAAGAACATAATATTAACATAAGTAATAATTATAATAAAACTGAAACACAATATGTGTGTGTATGTATGTGTAATACAGATTCTAGAATCTAGACTAAAGAGTAGCAGTAGAGTATGTACTACAGAACAGAATAAAGATACAAGCTTATTGACAGCATTGACAGTTGACACTGTGAGAGAAAAAAAGAACAGTTTTAAAATTTTAAAAGAACAAATGTGATAATATTTTATAAAATTAATTTAAAGAGAATTTGTTATACTCTCTTTTATTATAAATTAATATTAAACTAAATTACACTAAAAATATTTTATTAGATATTCTCTTACCTCTAGTAAACTTTAGCAAAAGAGATAAAATTAGATTTGATTGGATTGTCATTTGTCAATAATTTTTAATGGTAATTGATGAATAAATTGTTTTTTGTAAGTTTATTCTTAATTTTAAACAAGAAAGACAAGAATTAGCTTCTAAGTTGTTAAATTGTGTAAAATGAATACATTAAAATTACATTTACCCACAGTATTAATTTCAACAGCTACTTGTTGCCTTTATATTTAAATTACTATATAATAGAGAGAACTTTAATTGAAACTATTATAATAATTATAATTAATAGAAATGCATATTTAATTAATTTTTTTTTATATTTTATTTTATTTTAATTTAATTAAATATTTTTGAAATAAAAGGAAATTCATTTAAATGACAATTTTCATAATACAAACTGATTTTAATTTTTTATTAAATTCACAGTCACATAATTTGAGAGTAGGAAAAAACACTTTTCCTAAAAAAAGAACCGTTATATAGATGTAGCCTATATTATAAAAAAAAAATTTATATAAATACAATACACGTTTTTGAATAAGAAAATGTTTTAAATTACTTGTGAAGCCTAAAACTGGTTAAAAAGCTTTTGCTTGTATCCCAATTCCCAAGCCTTCGAATGAGAGCTCAGTAATCTCCGAATTGTGCCGCACAGCCGATAAAATATATACGTAATATATAAAACATACACGTTTTTGAAGCTAATTTAGAAATCTACTTTTATAGTTTTATATTAACAATGAGAATAAACAATGAGTTAATAAATAATAATATTTTCTGGTCGTTAATTATGTAACTAGTGAAATTTTTAGAGTACCGTCAAGAATGCGAAAATAATCCATCAAATTATATAACAATGCTTAAATACTCTATAATTTATATGCAAATCAATACATATTATAAGTCTTTATGCAAAATTTAAAAACTATAAAGCGTAGGTGACTGCTATATGGAATTAAAACAAATTAAACTGAATTATTGTATTATTATTAGAGTTTAAAAAAAGAAACATAATATAACTTTCATATAAATAAATATGGATATTTATTGGCATCCGATCTATGGTGTAATGGTTACGACGTTGGGCTTTCAATCGAAGAGTTTCCGGTTCAAACACTGGTCGAATATTATCTAATACAAAAATATAATTTATTATTTATATCAATAATAGTAGTTTATATCATTATATAAAATATATACCTGCCACACCTGAAAAGGAAAGGTGTGGTAAAGGATATCACATTGTATGGGGTAGGGGACTTTTCATAAGTAAATAAATAAATAAATTTATTTGCATTGTTGATATTATGGGATACCGTATGTACTTTATAACTTACATTTAGCGACTGGGCATTTGATGGGAGCGCATTTCGCAATAAAGACACTTAGCAAGAAACGCTTTTATTTATGCATAACGTATATTCGTATTGAATATAATTTAAATATTAAGAAAATCAGTTTGTTATGTTACAATATCATATATTTATTTATTTTAAATATTTTTAAATGACATTTTATATTTTTTTAAAAAATAGTGCTAAATGTAAGTATACTATGTAATTCAATATTAATAGTGGGGTGATAAATTTAAACTAATTCAAAAGAAAAAAAAAATTAAAAAAATTATATTATTAGAAGAAAAAAAAAAAAATTATTAAATTAATACAATTAATATAAGAAAAAATTATAAGCAGATAAAAAAAAGAAGTTAAGTATAAAAAACACCAAAATATTATGCTACAAAATATTTAAAAAAAAAAAAACAAAATCCAAAATTATTATATATTAATGTGCAATAATAATTATTAGAAGCTGTTAATTAGTAATCAAATCATTACATGAAACAAATCTTCAATTTCACTGACATCCTTATCTAGAAGCCATATTGACAAAGTTTTTTGCTATATAGATTAAAAATTCTTATTTTCCTGATATACAATGGCAATCTGTTGAATAAACGGAAAGCAACAACGTTATAAAAGTTACGGAAAGCAGTTGTTCGAAAACTTAGAACAGACACAAAATACATGTTATTTGTACGCAATGCATAAGTAACAGAAAATCTATTATTCAGATAACCCGATCTAATATAAAAAGTTTTCAACACTTTGTAGCAATACAGATGGCGTATAGACATAATTTTAGCTTCTTTAAATAGTGGCGACGTATGATATAGACGAGGTTTTTTGAATATTCGTCGTATGACTTGTTTTTGTAAAACAAGCAGTGGTTGTATTTTATTCCATTGAGTTCCACCCCAGCAAGTAATTCCATATTGAAGCTTGGATTGAAAAATACCATAATAAAAAATTTTCATTACTTTCGAAGAACAGACATTTTGTAAGTAATAAAAACTGCGTAGACTAGAACGAAAATATCGTCTTAAGGCTTCAGTCTGTAAGGACCAATTCATTTTTTTATCAATGATAATATCTAAATACTAGAAATGCTCTACTATTTCAATATCGAAACAATTATTACTACATAATATTGAATTATTAAACAGACAACTTCCACTACAATCACAATACATTTGTTTTAATTTAAATTTGTTACACTCTGGTGCATGATACTTAAATTGCACTTCATAATTATTTTGGCAAGACAGGTTGAAAAACATAATTTTGGTTTTGTTACTTATTACTAATTTATGATGTGCGAACCAATTTCGCAATAAGTTCGAGTCATAATTAATATCACAATTTAAATTAAGAAAATCATTAGCTTCATACACACAACCTAAATCGTCTGCGAAAGCAGTAAGACTGCTTTTAAATTCTAACTTAAGTAACGAGTTAATATAAATCAAAAATAATAAAGGTCCTAATACAGAATTTTGGGGTACTCCTTGTTTAATATATTTAGCGCTTGACAGTTTTTCCCCAATTTTAACTTTTATGCATCTTGACTCTATATTTTATACATCTTGAACTTGAACTTCTATAAATTTCAAATTTTTTTAATTTTCAAATTAAATATTATGATTACAAAATCTTGATATTTAATAGTTATTTTTAGCAAAAGCAAAATTTTTACAATTTCTAAGTTAAGCAATTATATAATTGTAAAACTTTAAAGTTTTAAATAAAAACGTTTAAGATTCGCAAAAACCAATTCTTAATTAATGTTTTTTTTTTTTTTTGTAAAAATAAATAAATGTCGAATAGTTTATTTTCCAATATAATAGAAAAAGATGTACAAAAAAATAATTTTATTCAATTTTAAATTTAAAGCAATAAAAAATTAATATATTTTATTTTACGATTATAAAATGGTATTTCTTTTAAGTTGTTATTTAATATAAATTTTAATTTAGAATTTTGTTCTAAGGTGGTTTGTCAAGAACTATCACATAATAAAGTGTTATTAAAACATCATGTCAACCATTTTAATAATTTGCTTTTATCTTGTTTTAAATATTAAAAAATCTAAATTTTCTTTATATATAAACATAATAATAATATAAAAAATGTACAATGAAATTATCATTTAAACTTTAAAATTCTAAATTCTAAATTAATTTCAACACGTTAAAATTGTAAAGCGAACATGTATTAATATACGGGATTTATAAATGTATTTATAAATATATTCATTTTTTTTATGACTATCTGAAATAATTTTAAATCAAGAAGTTGAATTATGACGTGTTATTTTGATCATTAAATTAAACAAGTATTAATTAACTTAATAGGTAATTTTTTCAAGAATTTTAGAAATTACTTTTTTTTTACGCAGATTGTGGAAAGATGGATTATCCATAAATTTATTTACATCATTCATACTTCCTTTGAATGTATCGTTTAATTTCTGAAATAAATTATCTACCGTAATTATTTTTGAACCACATATATAGACAATTTATTTCAATTAACATCTTATAAAGTATCTCTGTCAGATTTACGGAGCTTTTATTTTACTTGACCTTACAATCACATGTATAGAATATTTTAAATTCCGATTAATATTTGTTTATATTATATGGTGTTTAGTTTTAAAATCCGACCGGTGATGTATTTCAGATGTCGGCCTTTAAATAGAGGGATCTAAAAAAAAATTAAAAAATAATAATTTATAATTTTTATAATAATAGGTTATATCATCTATTATAATAAAATATATACCTGCCACACCTAAAAAGGAAAGGCTAAATCACTCGTTTATAACATTTTATGTGGTAGGGGATTGTTTACAAAAGTAATAAAATGTTTTAAATTACTTTTCCATTAGTTGTCAAGCCTAAAATTTGTTAAAAAACTTATGCTTGCATTCCAATTCCCAAGCCTTCGAATGAGAGCTCAGTAATCTCCGGACTATGCCGCCGATAAAATATATACGTAGCTGTTAGCTACCTGAATATTTTTTAATTACCTTTTGGATTAGAATATTTTTAAATGTACAATTAAAAAAAATTAGGTTAAATTTAATTGTTTTATTTCTCAAAAAGTATCATAAAATTCCGAAAAGATTTCAAATTGCATTATGCTTTTTTGTTGACAAATACTCATGAAATATATGAAAACTTTAAACTGCGTCAGACTTACATTATACTAATTTAATCACAAAACCGTGAACAATTTATTATTAATACCAATTATTTAAAATTAAATTATGCAAACTTATTTTTTATATTAAAATTTTTAATATTTTATGGTTTAACAATATCTGATCTTTTTCTACTGTTTCTTTCGTAGTAGTTTAAAAATGTGTGAATGAAAATATGAATAATCATTGCTGCGGCAGCTGTAATTCCAAAAATCATAAAAGCAGTACCTCCACCAACAATATTAAAAAGAATCCCTGCTGCAAAATTACCAAGTGAAATTCCAATACCTTCGAATAAAGCACCAACAAAACCCTAAAAAAGAGTAACTTGAAATTTCAACTTTTCTGTATATTTTTATAGATTAACTTACTTGTAATGTTGCTTCAGTTCCAGGTGGAGCAATATAATTAACATAAGATGCCATTGTAGAATACAATAAACCATAAGTTAAGCCATTTAAAGTTTCTACAGGTAATACCCACCATGGATTTGATAATACTGAGTAGTAAAAATAGCGCGTTGCAAATGCCCCAAATATTAAGTGCATACAATTAACTGAACCCAATTTTTTCAATATATATCCAGACCAAAAGAAAAATGGAATTTCACCAATAATACATTGAACAACTAAATCAACTCCTTCTAAAGTTTTAACATAGTTCACACCACAGCTATCTTGTCCTATTTTATCTGTTAACTCCTCGATATGCCAAAATACAAAATTCCAAATAACCCCTGAAAAGAATCCAGCAAAGCAACACCAGCAGAAAAATGTAAAAATTTTTACAGATTTAAATAGTTTACCAACATCTTTAAGAATACTTTTGGATTTAGCTGGTTGATTGTACTAAAAATGGAATTATTTGATTAATTATAAATGTAATATATATATATTTATTATTTATATAATAAAATAATAAATAATTTCATCTTACTTCAAGTTTTGTTGACCACACCATATTAATACAAACTGTTACTAAGCAAAAGAAGTAAACCACCGAATAATCTTTAAACACTGCATCACCAGATATTCCATCAATTACGGCACCAAGAACAAAAGCAGTAAGACCCCATCCAATAGCATCCCACATTCTTTGTCTACCATACAAATGACTATCTTCACCAAGTAAATCAAAACAGATAGTATCTGCCATACTAATTACAACTGAATTTGCTGAATATCCTATCAAAAGTAGTCCACAAAACAACCAAAATTCATAATTCTTAGTAATTTCATCATCAGATATTACCCCTTTGTTTGCCAGAGTTCCTTTTAGAAAATCATCTTCGCAAGTAGCATCACAATTAGTTTCATACATTTTAGCATATAATGGTGCCATAGAATAAAATGATGTGTAATTATTCATATTTGAGGCATTTCTGTACTCCTTTAAAATCAAACAGTTTCTATCTTTTTCAATTGTTGTCAAGTCAATTAAAAACTCGTAGTTAAAATCTCCTAAATCTGAAGCACAATTGGAGTCATCATTTTTCAAACAAATCTTATCCTTCATCCAACTTTGAGATTTACAATTTAGTTGACATTTGACAATTTTTGATTTGTGTTCTTGAATTCTATAATCTAAACATTTGTCCCAGATTGGATCTTTATGACAAAAGTACATTTCCGTATTTTCAGCATTGCTATTCATAGTAATTTGATTTGAAAAGGATGGAATAAAGTATACAAAAAAGAACATTAAAGCTGTTATTCCCTGCATAATTATAAAAATAAATTTATGCTTTTTAAACCGATCAGCCAGCCAACCAAATACTGGCTTAGCAATTGTTGCTACCAAATACAGAGCAGTTAACAAAATTCCAACGACAGCCGATGAAAAGCCTCTTTGTCGTGCAATAATTGATAAATTCGCAATTACAGGTCCAGTTGCTTTTTAGAATAAATAGAAAGTATATATTAAATATTTTTCAGCAATTATTTATTGAAAAGTCTTACCTAAGTTATATAAAAAATAATGAGCCTTCATTGGCAACAATTTCATATTAATTGAAAAAGATATTTTTTTAAACATTTTTAATAATAGCGCGAAAAAACAAATGAACCTTAACTGTAGACTTACTCTTGCCTTAAATTTTTTACTACTAAAATCTTGATAAGAAACATTAACGTTAAAAAGTTAACGATCTTGGAAAAACTCTTATCATTAGATAATTAAACAAGATCTTTTAATACTTTTATTATATTATGATAATAACAGATTACATCTCAAATAATGTTTTAAACGTTTTCATAATTAAATTATATTTATAATTTAACAAAGACACAAATTCAGTAAAATAAAAATGTCAGTTTCATAACCTTTATTATACCATATATTGATAATAAAGGGCAAATTGTTTATATTCCGTCTATAGAGTTGAATATTAAGTAAAATTTTCAGCAGTAGATTAAAGCATTATTACCATACTTAATATAATTACCATTAAACCATTGACAAAATTTCTTTGCCGATACTTTCATTTATTAAGAGTTCTCGATGCAGATTCTAAACTAGCCTAAAATAACTTAAACACCTGAATCCTAGTTCATATTTTAAATATTTACTTGGGCTAATTTTTGGATTTGAATTTATATTTAAACTTATTTAGGCTAAAGCCTGTCTATATCATAGGTACATGTTGGAACAGGAGGGTCATATTATATTCGTTTTATTAGAATTGATCTTAATGAATTCCACATACTATTTAAACATGAAATAGTCTGCTAGGTCTTGTAAAATGTAGAAACGTCTTAGATTTTCAATATTTACAATTCTATTTTTGTTTATATAATATTTTGTATTTCATTTATACGTATTCTATATCTGTGAGTTATATTATTCAATTAAATTATTTGATTATATTTTGCATTAGTTTATATTGTTATATTAATGTATTTTTTATTAGAGGTACATAATTATTAATTATTGATTAAACCTTTAGTTTGAATTCAATGTTGAATGGTAGCTGAGTAAGCAAAAAACCAAACCAGTTTTTTCACTTTCACTGGGATTCGAACCAGGGCCTTTCGCATGAAAGGCCGGTATTTAAACCACTGTGCAACCCAGTCATTCATTAAAAATACTCATTAAAATACCAATAAACGTTTCTTTTAACCATTTAACATTGCTGTTACCTATGTATTTTTTTATTATTCATTATTATTTTTAATTATTATATTAACAGACTTAGAATTTGTTAACTCACATAATCATGACGATAAATCTAAAAAAATTCATTTTACGAAGTACTACTTTGACCCAAAAGAAAATCTCAAAAAAAAATATCCATTAACTTTTTGTGGCACAATTTACAATTTGTAATTATTATATTAACAGACTTAGAATTTGTTAACTCACATAATCATGACGATAAATCTAAAAAAATTCATTTACGAAGTACTACTTTGACCCAAAAGAAAATCTCAAAAAAAAATATCCATTAACTTTTTGTGGCACAATTTACAATTTGTAATTTTTATGTTAATTTTTTCAGTAAATCAACTTCAATTAAAAACGTTTTGAGAGGCTCAGTAACGACACCAGGAAAGTAGCTAATACAAAAAATATTTAATTTATAATTTATATTAATTTCCATCATAAAATTAAATATACATACCTTCCACTGAATCACTCGCTTATCGCATTGTATGTAGTAGGGGATTGTTTATAAATAAATAAATAATTAATATGAGTTAATTTTGACATTTTACTATTTATGATGACAGATAGACTGAAAAATAGATGACAATTAAAAAACCAAAATTTTAAATAAACATTTCTTGCTACATAACGGTAATTCAACATAAAAACAAACTATTGAATCATTAGCAAATACAATGTAAGAAGTTTATTTAAATTTTATTAAATAATAAGACGAAACGAGTGATAAAATTTTAATATAGTGTTAGAATATAAAATTGAATATTACGTTGGTGTGTAAATTTAACGAAAAATACCGGGTGGGTAAGAAATAATAACGAACATAAATAAAACATTTTATTTAAGTATTTATATTTGGTATATAAACTGATACAAAATATTATTTATTAATACTATTAACAATAACAACTAAATTTTATGAATTTATCACAATTTAATTTTCTATATTTTTATTTTTCTTTTTAAATAAATTTAACAGGAAGTAGACTAGAATATGAATTATTAGTGCACCAGTTGTTGCAATACCAAAAATTCCAAATGTATAATGTCCTCCAAAATCATTGTAAAGTATTCCAGCTACAAAATTACCTAATGACATTCCCATTCCATCAAAAAGTGCTCCAACCAATCCCTAAAAAAAAAATGATTGAAATTTTTTAATTATATATAATTTATTATTAACATTAAATTTCAATGTTTCATACTTGTAATGTAGCTTCAGTTCCAGGTGGCGCAATCAAATTTGCATATGAAACCATTACCGAACAAAATAAACCAAAAGTTAAACCATTTAATACTTCTATTGGTAATACCCACCATGGATTTGTAAGCATTGAATAATAAAAGAAACGTGCTGCAAACGCCCCCAAAACTATATGCATACAATTAATATGTCCCAGTTTTTTTATTAAAAATCCAGACCAAAAAAAAAATGGAATTTCACCAAAAATATTTTGTATAAACATATCAATTCCTTGTAAAGTTTTAACATAATTTGTATCACATTCATCTTGTTCTAATTTTTCTGCTAATTCTTCCAAATGCCAAAAAACAAAACCAAATATTGCCGCTGAAAATAATCCACCAAAACAACACCAACAAAAAAATGTAAATATTTTAACGGATTTAAATAATTTTCCAACATCTTTTAAAATACTTTTAGATTTTACTGATTGTTTATACTAAAAAAAAAATATAGCATATTTTTAATTAAAATTTATATTTAAATAATTTATTTTTAAATAATATTTAAATTACCTCCAACATCATACAACATATGATTACATCAAAAAAAATTGTTATTAAACAAAGAAAATATACAATTGTGTAATCTTTAAAGGTCGACTCACCGGCTGAAATATCAATAAAAACACCTACAAAAATTGCAATAATACCTGCACCAATTGAATCCCACAACCTTTGCTTTCCATATAAATGACTATCTTCACCAAGTAAATCAAAACAAATTGTATCACCCATACTATTTACTACTAAATTTGATGAGCATCCAATTAGATATAAACCACAAAATAACCAAAATTCATATTTCAGAATAATTTCATTATTTGGTATTGCTTCTTTATTTGCTAAGGTGCCCTTTAGAATATCATCTTCGCACCTCGCATCACATATAATATCTTTATTTTTGCCATTTATTGGTACCACAGAATAAAAAGACTCCAAACTATTTATCTCAGATGTATTTTGAAATTGCTGTACAGATAAACAATTTGCATCTTTTTTAATTGATTTCATATCAATTACAATATCACTTTTAAATCCATTTAAATTAATTGTACAATTATTTATATCAGTAGAATTTTTACAAATCTGATCCTGCATCCAAGATTTACAATTTAATTGACATTTGAATGTATTAATTTTATTATTTTCAATCCTTTCCTCCATACATTTATCCCAAATTGGATTTGGTGGACAAAATAAAATTGTAGTATTTTCAATATTACTGTTTACAATTACTTGATTTGATATTGATGGAATAAAATAAATTAAAAAATATGATATTCCTGTTATAGCTTCCATACTGATAAAAATAAATTTATGAATCTTAAAGTGATCTGCTAACCATCCATAAAATGGTTTTGTTATTGTTGATATTATGAAAAGAACTGTTAAGAACGAACCCATAACAGCTGGAGAAAATCCTTTTTGCCGTGCAATAACATTTATATTTGCAAGAATAGGTGTTGTACCTGAAAATAATGAATTAAAATAGGTTTAGGTTTAGTTTTTTTTAAACTGAAGAGTGTAGTAAAGGTTTGAATTAGAAAACTTTATAGATGATTATAACTAATAATAGAAATTAGTATATCAAAACCATTTCATTGTACTATTAAGTATATTAAATTTATTATGTAAATAATCTCTTACCCAAATTAAATAGAAAATAATGAGCTTTCATAGGTAATAATTTCATATTGATTGATGGAAACATATTTTTAAACATTTTGAAATAATTTATCTTATATGGGAATTAATATATAGAAATCCAAAAAAAAACATACAAATCACTTAGTAATTTAATTTTAAATGTATAATGAAACATTATCTTTTAGCTACTGAAATTTTCTTCAACTAAAATTTATTTAATCTATCTAAACATAACTTTTTTTTTGAAAATATATATAGATAATAAAAACAAGGCAGTATTTAATATTAAAAGATTTTAAGGACATTTAAAATGTTTAAAAAAACACCATACGAACCTGATTCTAACGGTTTACAAAATTTCATATTACGTTAAAGACGCTGTAAAGCAAAAGATATAGGAATACACTCAAATGTATAAATTAAAATCCAAAAGAGAACTATATGGATTTGAATTTGTGGCTTGGCGTGTTTGACCAGCTGCTACATAAAACTGGTTGTCTTTATATAAAGGTATAATTGGGTATCTCAAAATTTGCCAAAAGTAATAAAGTTTTATATCTAACTTCTGCACAAAATTTAGTTTGTACAAAAGGTTCAAATAGCTGCCATGAAACTTCTTTAATTTTAAATGCATATAACTCAGGACATAATTAAGTTGGGTATCTGAAACTTTGTCCAAATGTAAGTTTTATGTAAAAAACTCAAATGTGGTCAATCTAACGTGACAGGTTCATGACATTACATGATCTTTTTACATGAGTTTTATGGCAAAAACGTCTATAAAATTTAATTAATCTGGTTAAACAGTTTCAAGTAACAGCCATTATAACTGTATAATATATTTTAAATATACTATGGAAAAATTGTAGTAAAATTAAAAAAAAATTTATGTATAATTTATGTATTACAAATTTTTATATTATATACAGATGTCTGAGAATTGTTCGACTATATTCCTGGTTATCGACTAAAATTCTTTATAATATCGTAATAGTTTATATCGTTCGTATTATAAAATATATTTAGATAAAAACGAGGAAGAGTGTAGTAGAGTAAACTGTGTCAACTTTGGGATACCCGTATGACCGTAACATATACATTATATATGATCCGGTCAATTACTTTTGGAAAAATTTCAAATATACATCTTTATAAAGTGTAGTGGAATACTCATATAAAAGAAGGAGTTGTATGGCAGCAACTCGAACCCTCTGCAGTAATAGTAGCCCAACCAAATTTTGCAGAAACTTTTTGCAGAAACTTTACACTAAACTATTTTTAGCAAAATTTCAGACACCCAGCTTCAATAGGTGGAGAGTAATGCTTATATAAAATAAGAAGTTGTATGGCAGCTACTCGAACGCACATAAAACTAAACTACTTTTGGTAAAATTTCAGACACGCAGCTGTAATAGGTACAGACTAATACTCATATAAAAAAAGAAGTTGTATGACAGTTACCCGAACCCATGGACCAAAATGGCTGGATTTAAATAGCGATGACGGCTATTGCAAAAAAACGAATTTGCGAAAATTTCAAGATCCTAGCTCCTTTAGTTTTTGAGTTATCGTGCAGACGGACGGACATACAGAGCTAAATCGATTTATTTTTCGATTCTGATCCGATCCATACACTTGAGTCTATATCTAGCTCCCCTCCTTCTCTGCGTCACAAACGTAATGACAAATTTATTATACCCTTTGACTATATAATCATACGGGTATAGTATATATAACTCTTATGTAAGATAATAGATAGAACACAAAATTTACAATTTGTGTATTCATAATCTTAAAAAATAGTCGAGTATCTAACTTCCTATACTCTTAACTAATTTCTTATACCTTCTCCTTAAAGGAGTGAAAAAAGAGTTAAAAAAAAAATATCCGTCGTTCAGGATAATTCTAACGTAAATATACTGACGGACGGATAGAGTACACAATAATTACTAAAAAACATAAAAACTTCTTTCCAAAATATGCTAAAAAAATATTTTTTTTTAGTATACAAATAAGAGTGAAATAAATTAATCAGTTTTTATTTATTTCATAATTGTAATGTCATATTAATAAAAACAATTAAAATTAATGTTAAAATTAATAATATTAAATAATTATATTATTAAAGTTATATTTTATTATTTCTTTGATGATTGGTGGTTACTCAAGCATTTAAAATGTAGAACCAAATTAGTACTTGTAAATTGGATATACTACATAGTGTAAATGTATAAAAATATACAAATGGACATTAATATAAGTAAATAAGATAAGTCTGTAAAAACTCAAATAAATAATAAAATACACATTGTTTTAAAAAAGAAAATTTCCTAAATTAAATAATTTCCATATTTGAGTACCTATGTTGGAAAAATAAATTTATAATAGTATTTTTAAAACACAAAATTAATAAATTTACAATATTTTAAATTAATATATATATTTAAAATAATTAATTACAAAATATAATCTTCTTCTTCTGCTATGGCACTACAGTCCGTTGTCGAACCTTGGCCTCCTGAATCATCCTCTTCTAGTTCACGCGATCTTGGGCAGCAGTTATTCAATTTTGTTCTTGCAGCATTGATACAGCGTCTGACTCGACTGCATCAACCCATCGATTTCTCGGCTTTCCTACAAAATATAATCTATCAGCTTTAATATTTACGTTTAACTTTGGAAAATATTTAAAAATGCCTGAAAAATTACTACTTTGAAAGAATCCAAAATTTTTGAAAGAAAACTTAATTTGATTCTTAAAGATCTGTCTCTCGCAAAATTTTCAATTGAGGAATTAAAATTGTGATCAAAAGAGACGAAATAGATTTCAAGAGATATTCAAGTTAAAAGTGTTTTAAAATAGCAAATTTTCATTTATTCAACAATTTCAAGTATAAGGACACAATAAAATTATCTAACACGATTCTTACTTATTTCCAAGGGTCTAAACTTCTTTCAAAACTTATAAAAGTCAAAAATTTTTAAAAATTTTTGTATAATGGTAAAGTGAACTACCTATTTAATTTACATATATTTATAAAGCTTTACATAACACTATAAAAAAGAGGGTTTACTGACCTTTGGACCAATTTTTGAAACCAAAAATTAGTTGCATTATTTCAAACGGTGTAAAATTTTTGTTAATATCCAGACTGGCAGACGCACAAAGAAAATATTGAAACTAAAAGGCAAATATTAATATATATTAAAATATTATTTACACCTTAATTTAAACGATAATCTTTTTAATAACATCATGTAATGTACATTAATCTCCTTTTATTTAGTTTATAACTTAATTCAAAGGGAAAACTTAATTCGTTGAACATGGTTTTGTTTAATAAACCTCTAAAGTGTGCCTAAAATATAATCGTCACGAGATATACGTTATAAATTTATTATCTTCAGATATAAAAGGAAAATAAAAATATTTTAAAGCTTAACTAAATAAAAATAAAAAATACTAAACTTTAAACAAACATATAAAGCTTCTGCCACTTCAAAAATGTGTTTTTTATTTAGATAAAAAAAAAATAAATTAAAAATTCATATATATTCATCTTCTTATTAAAATGAAGTCTGATATTAATAATTATTATATCTGTTTGTAAGAAAAATAGATAATTTAGTTTTGTAGTTTGGTATTTGCAGCTATAAGAAAATTATGTGAAAAAATCTTAAATAAAAATTTGTATCTGATTCCAAGATATTCAATTTCAATAAGTACATATTAAAAATATTAGAAATTACTTGACTTTTTAAAAATATATATATACGTACGTATAATATTGTAATTATTCAAAAATCATTAGTTCAATTCTATATAAGAACGATTTATTAATTATATTAACCTTATGTTTTATTCATTTATTTAAATAAATTCAATATTATTTTATTTTCTACTCTTTATTAAATTTATTTTCTTTTCAATTTATTTAAATTATTATTATTATAATATATATACATATATATATAAATCATTTTTAAAAAAATTTTGATTTAAATACTAAATGCACTACAGTATGAGCTATACACCCTATTGTTGCAATACTGCCAAAAACCATAAAAGCATTATGTCCACCAATCACATCAAAAAGAATACCAGCAAGGGAAGTACCAAATGAAACTCCAATACCACCAAATATAGCACCAACAAGTCCCTAAAATAGAAATTTTCAAATTTAAGTAAAATGCAAATTATATACATATATGTACATAAATAATTAAATTTTTATATATGTATGTACTTGTATTGTTGCTTCAGTTCCGGGTAATGCTATTAAATTAGCATATGATGCCATTGTTGCCATTAATAAACCGTAAGTTACACCATTTGATATTTCTATTGGTAATACCCACCATGGGTTTGAAAGCATCGAATAATAAAAGCATCTAATTGCAAATACTCCTGATATTAATTTCATACAATTTATATGGCCAAATTTATTTAAAATGTATCCGGACCAAAATAATACTGGTATTTCACCGATTGCAGTTTGAACAAATAAATTAAGACCTTCCAAAGTTTTAATATGATTTTTTTCACATTTATTTTGTCCAATTTGATCTGTTAATTCCTCCAAATGCCAAAATAAAAAATTCCAAATTGTTCCAGAAATAATTCCACTAAAACATAACCAAACGAAAAATGTGAACGCTTTTAAAGAATTCGAAATTTTTCCAACATCTTTTAAAATACTTTTAGATTTATCAGGTTGAGTAAACTGAAACGAATTTAGAATTATTAATTTAAAAAAAAAATATCAAAAATTAAATAATTAACATTATACCTCGAGTTTCATAGAAATGACTATATTTAAACCAATAGTTCCCAAACAAAAGAAATAGACAATTCTATAATCTTTAAAAACTGAATCACCTGACAACTTATCAATTGCTGTTCCGATAAGTACAGCTGCAATAGCTGATCCAGTAGAATCAAACATTTTTTGTCTTCCATACATATGTGTATTTTCGCCAAGTAATTCAAAACAAATTGTATCGGCCATACTAATAACAACCACCGCACTTGAATAACCCAATAACAGTAACAGAGCAAAAAGCCAAAACTCATATTTTTGGGTAATTTCATTATCCGGTATTGTTCCCTTATTTGCTAGAGTACTCTTTAAAAATTCATCCTCACAAATTGCATCACATTTCAATTGTTCTAATTTACTACCAAAAAAACGTGTATCTGAATACATATTTGATGTTATTAACGAATTATTCCTAAACTCTTTTAAAAATAAACATGTTGAATTTTTTTCAATTGTTTCAACATCTAATAAAATTTCGTATTCGAACGGTTCTGATGTTAAAATACAATTAGGATCTTCATAATCTTTACAAATCTGCATAAATGATTCAAAATTACATTTCAGTTTACATTTAATAACTTTTAATTCATGATTTTGTATTCTTTTGTCTAAGCAATTATCCCACACTGGATCCTTTGGACAAAATTGTATTTCTTGCGTTTCATTACTAACATTTATAATAACTTGGCTGGTAAATGATGGAATAAAATATACAGCAAAAAATGATATTGCTGTAACTGCTTGCACTGATATAAATACAATTTTATGTATTTGAAAACGATCCGCTAACCATCCTAAACTTGGTCTTGTTATCAATGAAATAATATTAAGAGCAGTTAATAAGAGTCCTACAACAGCTGAAGAATATCCTTTTTGTCGTGCAATAATTGATAAATTTGCAAAAATTGGAGCAGTTGCTTTTAAAAAAAATTAAAGAATAATATTATAAATTAAATATTTAACAAATTGAGTTTAAAATTAATTTAAGAATTTTACAATGGCGAAAAATAAGTTTATAATAAAATAAATTAGTTTAAAAAATCAAAAAATTAAATTAAATAACATATTATACATACAATTAAAAAAATAAAATAATTTAAAATCTATTTATAAAATAACGAATATCTTTAGAAAAAAAACTATGAAAACTTATTAATGGTATAGTAATTACATTCGTAACATCTGCTAATTAATCAAAAAAGGATTTTGATGCGGTACGTAAATAGATATCTGTGACACAATGCGATCTTTTTATCGCATAATATTATTTTATATTTCCACCTTTTACAAGACATAATGTATACATATTATTAAGTACATATACATAATTATATTAAATTATCTATTGATTTATCACTAATCAATCATATACTTAAATATAATTTTAATTATATATTGCATATATTAATAATATATTTTAAAATTCATTAATTGTTATGGAATTATTACTACTAAATAGTTTGTATTGATTATTAACATATATACGGAACACAAATATATATATATATATATCTATATATTTATTTATAAATTTATTCATATAGTTGGAATTTTTATTATGATAATTTTGTAGTCAGTAGTTTGTAATGAAAGAATTTAAAAATTAATTAACATTAACACCATATTAATTTTAATTGATTTGATTAATTGGCATTAATAAGTACGTTTGAGTTTATAATAATTAAAAACTATTTAAATCTGTTCAAATAATAACTAAAACTATCAAATAAATTCTTTAATATTAATAACTTTAAAAACGTTTTTTAATTTGTATGAAACATTTTTAAATAGTTTATTACAAAATTACATTCAGTTTATTTATTAATTTACATAATTAAATTTAAAACTTACGCAAATGTAAGCTTTTAGAAATTAAATACAGAACTGGTATCTAAAAAATTCCAATGATACAAAAATCTACTAATAATTTTCTTAACTGATGAAATTTAAAATATACATATTTAAGATGTAAAAGCAGTTTCAAATAAAACATGTGTGAATTTATCAATTAAATTTATCACTTTCTTAAATTTACCTATTTAATTATAATTGTCACTGTTAGACAATGTTTCAGGAAAATTTTTCCGAATTAAAAAACAAAAATCTTAATTTTTTAATATTATATAAGAAATAAATTAATCAAATAAAACATCTAATATATCACTTTAATAAAAAATAATTAAAAAAAAAAAAACAACCAAATAATTTTAATTATCTTTACCTAAATGAAATAAGAAATAATGCGCCTTCATAGGCAATAATTTTAAATTTATTTTAAATTTTTTCATATTTTTTAATGTAAGAAAAAAAAAAACAAAAACAAAACAATTAATTATTTATAAATTTTATTAAAATAAATCTTGTGCTTAATGTAACTTATTCCAAACTATACTAAAGATAAACTTGAATAAAGAAAACTTAATCTTAAAAAAAAAAATCACATCTTAAATATTCTTATCATAAATTCATAATAAATGATAAAAAACCAAACTTTTTTTTTTTTTACATAAATTTACTTTTTAAAATGTAAAATGTCAGTTAGAATCGAGAAACGAGTAACACTAGCGCTAGATTTGTAATGATGCAAAATTATAATACAGTCTGAATAAAGAAGTTTTTTATTTTAAAGAATATATGAAAAGAGAATAATGAAACATTAAATTTAAATTAAATTCATAACCAATTATTGAACTTAAGACTTAGGTTTTATAATAAAATAAAGAGAATTATAAATAAATAAATATTTACCAAATAAACATGGATTAAGAGTAAATAATCTTAATTCTTTAATCTTAATTTAGTATTTATACAAGAAAAAATATGAGATAGTATTATATAAAATTAACTGAGAGAATCCAGAGGTAATTTTAATTTCAATATAAATTTCTAAATTATAATTTATACTCTCATAGCATTCTCTCTTATAAATTAAAGAATTTTTTAAAGATAAATATACATTTTTAAACTCTTCAAATTCTATAATGTAAATAAGATAGAAAATAATTAATTTCTAAAGTGGGTTTCACATTACATTTACTTATTATAATAGATGAGCTTCAACAATTAATGTAATCATTATACCCGTATGACTATATAGTCCAAGGGTATAATAAATTTGCCATTACGTTTGTGACGCAGAGAAGGAGGGGGGTAGATATAGACTCAAGTATATGGATCGGATCAGAATCGAAAAATAAATCGATTTAGCTATGAATGTCCGTCCGTCATCACGATAACTCAAAAAGTAAAGGAGCTAGGATTATGAAACTTTCACAAATTCGTTTTTATGCAAAAACCGGAATCGCTATTTAAATCCAGCCATTTTGGTCCGCGGGTTCGAGTCGCCATACAACTTCTAATTTTACCTACCTATGAAAGCTGCGTGTCTGAAATTTTGCCAAAAATAGTTTAGTATAATGGCCAAAGTTACTGCGAAATTTGGTTGGTCTACTGCAGAGGGTTCGAGTAGCTACCATACAACTCCTTCTTTTATATGAGCTTTTACACTACACCTGATGAAGCTGGGTGTCTGAAATTTTGCAAAAAATAGTTTAGTGTAATGGCCATTCAACTCCTTCTTTTATATGAGGATTACACTACACCAAATGAAGCTGGGTATCTGAAATTTTGCCAAAAATAGTTTAGTGTAATGGCCAAAGTTACTGCAAAATTTGGTTGGTCTACTGCAAAGGGTTCGAGGAGCTGCCATACAACTCCTTCTTTTATATGAGCATTACTCTACACCTAATAAAGCTGAATGTTTGAAATTTTGCCAAAAGTAATTAACCGGATGATATAATGTATATGTTACGGTCATAAGGGTATGTTACGGTCATAAGGGTCTACTCTACTACACTCTTCCTCGTTTTCTTACTATGTTTACTAAGTATTTATATAGCTTTAAAATCATAAATAGCAGTTTAATAAAAATTTGACATTTTTAATTTTTAAAATCTATATTTTTTTTTTAAGTTAAATGTGTCCGTCCGTTTCCGTATCATTTTATGTTTTTGATAGAACATATATAATTTATTTAAACTTCAAAACCCCTCCTCCTTTTTGTTTTTAAACATAATATGACAATAACAAAGAATTTAAAATAATAGATGTTGGTATCCCTAAACCTCGACGAATACTAAATCTATATATATATAGATATATATAAGTTAATGTTTGTTTGTTTGTATGTTTGTGGCGTATATATAGACTTCTAAACTGTTTAGTCGATTATTATGAAAATTTTTTATATAAAGATTCTTGGAAGGAGTTTCTGGGTTAATAATTTTGCTCTAATGGACGCAAGTATTTAAACTTCTATCGATTGACTTCAAATTGTGTAGACATTTTGTTCTTTGACAATGGAGTTGACCCTATTAAAAGACTTTCAATTTGATAACCCTTATTGGCACGACGATTGGTCAAAAAATGTTTGGATGGGATTGCGTTCAATATTGCAAAGTACTGCTTTGACATAAAAAGTTTAAAAAAAATTTCAATTTTCCGAGTTCCGTTAACTTATTGCGTCACAATAACTTTCTAAAGGTTTTTTCGTTACTTCGCTTTATATTAGTAACCCATTTAATTAAAATTTAACTCTATATTAAGAGACTTAGAATTTGTTAAACCTTATCGGAACACCGATATGTCAAAACAAATTTTAGAAGGGAATTTCATTCTAATTTTGCGAAGTACTCATTTCTTAAGATATAAAAAATTTTTTTGTTTAGTTCTGTTAACATTCAACAACAACTTCAACTTCAATTAAAAATCCGATGAGAGGCGCAGTAACGCCGAGTATTCGCTAGTAAATTATTTAGTAAAAGTTCTTCATAATAAATTTGTTAAATAAATTTTTAACTAAATTTTCTGTTAAAAGTTAGTTTCTCTCAATGTTTCATACTTAAAAAGTTAAATATATACAAATATAAATTTGCAATTTGTATTATAATAATAAAATGAAATATGTAATATAAATTATGAATTATAATGAAATAATTTTTAGAATACAAACTCTATGCAATTGGAATCCAGAAAATCTGTTAACATATGTCGAAATATAAATTAAAGCATATTGATATTAGAGGTTCAATATTAACATTTGACATTGGAAAAATATGATAGTAATAATAGCCCTTGATAAGAGCCCTTGGTTTCCAAAATTTTTTTTTAGCAAATCTTTCCTGATTCTCAAACATCTAACCCCCCTCTACCAAACACCATCATTTTAATTTTATTGTATGGAAAGTCGATTAAATATTATGTGACACTTTCTTCAATTTTTGAGAAGTTCTTTAAAACTAAGAAAAATCTTCAATACAATGTTAAAATACAATGTTAGAGCTTTAATTTTTGTATACTACTTGAAAAAAATTTGGAGCGTTATTTAAATTACATTTAAAAATAGTTAAATTTCAATTTTGACCCCTTACAGCTCACTCTTACTAACTTCTAAGGTCCAACTTCAAATATCTAGCTTAAGCCATTCAGAATATATGATAAGTTAACATGGATCATTTTGCAACAATTGGCTATTTCCAGACTATTCATGAGATTCAGATTCTTTTTAATTTTTTAACACTGCTTTATTTCCATACTGCTCTTCAAAAAGTAGATCCTTTTTTATATGTATGTATGTGTATTTGAAAATAAATTTTGAAGATAGAAGAATATAAAATAAAAAGCGGATACATTTTTTTGTTTGAAGTATGACGTTTGTTTTATTCAATATTCTTTGTATTGAATAAAATTTTTCTTTGTATTTGTAGATTCTCAGGTTCACCGCATAAAATTTTAGTTTTAAAAAAGAAGACAGAAATTTCAAAACCACAAAACCACAAAATCAGTTTATACTAAAGAGGGACGAAATGTAATGAAAAAACTAGATTCAAAAAGGGTGAAGATGAATAGTCTGGAAATACGGATTGAGTTTCTCATAACGGGAAATTTTAGTATCTAATGGCAACCCTATACATTTTTTATTTTTAAAGCTTATAAAATCAGCTGTCTTATTGTTTTCGGATTGAAAATATACTTTATAGAACTCTTGTTATAACAGTTAACGTATAGCGCATTTCATGACTTTGAGATGGTCTATAGTTCCATGACGGATGGGGCAATAGCAGAAAATTATATATATCTGCATAATTTGAAATTTTGTTGCATAAATCAAATGTATAATATAGGATATTTTTTATTAATGCTGAGTTCATAGCTTCGGATATTTTAGATGAATTTATGCGCGCTAATCTTTTGGATATGCTACTTGCGAGTTTTTTATGTAGAAATTTGTACTCTCACATTGTTCAAATTTTTTTTTCAAATATGCGTAGTAAAATATTGTAAAGTCTTTGATTGAATAAGACTTTTCTTAAACTTATATTTTCGCCTTCCCAAGTTTTCAACTCGTTTACTTTCAAATTAAACAGGTAGGCTGACATGCCGTGTTACCATTAGGCGTTGTTTTTAAATCTGAGCAGAGCATGAACTGTCAAAAAAATATCGTACTTTTTTTTTTTAGCTCTGATCGCGTTCTAGATCGCGCTCAGATCGCGTTCTACGTGGTCAGTGGAAATATATCGAGCACGGATGAACAAAATAAAATATAAAGACATTTGACGTTTGTTTAAGATTTTACTTGTAAAATAAAAGTCAAAATGTTTTGTTTATTTTAAGTTATACTATAATATACATTTTTAATTTTATTTTAATAATTTTTTTACAATTTAAAACATTACTAAAAAAAAATGACAGTTTTTTCAAATCGTATTTTTTTATTAAATCTGAACGCTTTGAGCGTACTCTGTTCATGTTCTGCTCAGAGCTAGCTCATTTTGTTCAGAGCATGAGCATTCACGCCTATTATGGCATCATTATGGCAGCATTGATGGTATTTGTAACATCTGAAGACCATAACTTCTCTAAAAAAATAATGCTGGCATTACAGTGGCATAATTTTCTTATTTCAGAGCTTTAATTTAGCATTAATCATTTATTCCCGTTAGCTAAAAAAAAAAAAAAAAATTTGACTGCTCTTATTTTCTATCTGATTATACTTTATATCAAAATATTTTTAGTTTTCTTCACTTTCAATTCAGATTTCGTTCAGAAATTTTCGTTTCCCTCATTTCGATTAATTAATGAAGGTGCGGTGTCTTTCTCTAGCCCTGATAATTTCTAAATCAAATTATCTTTTGAATTATCATTTTTGAATTTCGAATATATAAATTTCTGAAATATATAATTTTCCGTCTAAATGAATCGAATTCTAAAAATTAAAAAAAAAAATAGTAAGCACGAAATTTTTCAAAAAAATGAAGATGATATTGAAAATTTAGATAACAGACCAACGGTAATAAATAAAAATAAAAATATATAAACCTAATTAAAATTTATAATACCTACAGTTTTCCTGATATTGACCTCCTTTTGCGGTTTTCACGTATGGAAGTTTAAACTTTAAAAATCCAAAATCGTAAATTTACTCCCACTAAAATCGTATTTATATTATCAGTCAAAACGTAATTTCATTTCCGATTAGGTTTTAACATAATTCATTTTATAAGTATTACCGTAGAGATGATATTTACTCTCTGGTATTACGTTTTAATGGCTTGTTTTTTTATTTTCCTTTGACTTCAAAATTGTACATACATTATATGCACTGTAGTTCTATACAAGGTCAAGCGTTCAACAAGTTAATATGCACAAATTTCTACTAAGTTCTTCATAATGTTTGTCTACGGCCTACGCAGATAATGTGTGTGTGTACAGAATGGGTATTTTTTGTATACAAAAAATGGTAGCTGTTGTCGCTGAAATGATCTAACTGTAATGAAATAGTTTCATCTACGTTTTAAACCTAATCTAATAGTCATTCTGTAATTCTATCACTATTATTAGCTGTCATAGAAACAAAGTTGGCAAAAATTTGAAAATTTACGTTATTATAAATAATTTATTTGTGTCCTGTATATTATTTAACAACACAATTGGTTATAAAAAGTTGAATATACTATTTTATAAAAATTGTGTTTATTACAAACAATTAATTTAATAAAACAAACATTTAAGGTAAAATACAAAAAAAAAACCACGAAGACTGTTCCAAATAATGGTTGATTTTTTTGACTGAGTAAAAAAATTGGCACTAAGTAAAACTAATATTCACGTAATTGTTTTTGCGGCATTTCTAAAATGTTCGATTTATTGTGCTATTCACGTACTTTTTTTTGCAACAAGTGTCGTTAATTGTGTTATTTTTTTTTCTGATATAGAATCAATTTTTTATTTTTCCTACCGCAGTGTACAAAGCCGCAGAAAAAAACAAAATTTCAAAATAAATATTAAATTAAAAATACCTATCATTTCTAAATTTAAACACGGTAATATTATTTTGCGCGGATGTGATAGATAGATAGTACCAGTACCCTATTATGGAAGGCATACGATAAGTATAGCAAAAAATTGACTATTATAATATGATAGGCTCATAAAGTCATAAGTTACATTGAAATAAGCGAAGCTAAAACAATTAAGTATAACTATTAAGTTTGCATACGTATAGGTATCCTAGTTTTTTAGTCTTTATAATTTTAAATGTATTGTATTGTTAAATAACCCAGAAATTTATTTTAATGTAATAGAATTTGTTTTGTTTAAAAGATCATATATTTTTAACATGCATGTTTTTATATATGTACATATACATTAAAACATTTTAGTTTAGGTACCCTGACATCGTAAATGTCTTTGCGACGTCGTGAATACATTGTCGCATGATCGTAAATGTAAACTTAAAAATTTCACATTGTCTCATGATCGTAAATTCATTTTACATTGTGTCCGCGACCCATTTTCACGACGCGTGTTGTAAAATTGAGTATCGAAAATTTTTTGGATACACAAAAAAAAAATTTAAAGTTATTTGAATTTTGAAGTTTTAATTTGAATTTTTGTCAGTTAAGTTTTATTTTTGTAGTCATGGAAACTCTTATTTCTTCACCACAGTCCAATAAATAATTGAAGAAAAATTTTTTAACGAAATTAATATCCATTTTGTCTAAATATTAATTTATACTTTTCAAAGAAAGTTTCTGTAGAAAAAATTTAAATTTTTTGACATTTCATTTTGACGCAATCAGAATTGTAAACAAAATACATTGTATTTTCGACACAATGTGTTCAAAAATTTTTACATTGTGTTTTAGTTTCACATTGTATCAGGTTGAAGTTTTTTTACGACATTTACGATGTCACCCGTACCTGAAAATTTTCATGTTTAAAAAAAAAAATGAATTTCATAAATTTTAATTTCAGTTACTTGTATAGTTGGTAAAAATATAAAATTTGTTGAAAAAATAGACAGAAAAAAATTATAAAATATGAAAAATATGTTGATTAAAATTATTATTAATCTGAAAAATGAAAAGTACATAATAAAATTTAAATAGTTCAACATCCTTTTTTACTTAGGTGTAGGTAATTCAAATGGATTTGAATTATTTCTTATACTTCTCCGAATACATATGTATTTGTTATTATTTTTCTTTAAATTCAGAAGAATTATACACATAAAAAAGCTTTTACATATTTACTTTTATATCTTTTGATATTAACAACTACTTAAAAGTAAAAACAAAAAGTTTATGTGTACCAAATTTACAAAATTGAAATCACCTCAAAATATAAGTCTTCCAGAATAACCTTTAATAGACGTGATAGTTTTCTTTAGAGGACGCGTAATAGAGAAGCGCATCACATGAAATGAAAATTGGGATGAAATGTGATCTTCGTTTTTGTAATATGTAATTAGCATTCTTTTTTAAAAATTTTGGGATATAACTTATAATAAATGTAAAATTAAAAATAGTAAAATAATGAAAAAAGCAGACGTTTTTTATTTATGTATTTTGTTTATTAAAAATTTATATTAATTGCCATCTAAAAATATAATTTAATACAACATGTATAAAAAGAATAAAAACAATTTTTTTAGTTTATTTTTTTTTTTATTTTTTTGTTTATTTTCCTTTATAATATATATATATATATATAATTTTTAATTAAAATGTATATCACTTTGTCAAATTTATAAGTATTTAATAATAATTATATTTTTTCTTTTTGTTTAATTACTTTTTTTTTTTTAACTCATAAAGGTTTAATATAAGTATAACATATTATGTACCATTTTTTATGTACATATATGTTTTAACATATGTATTTAAGATTTTTCTTTTTACAAATTAATTTTTTCTTAGTTATTAATAAAAAAATAAAAATAAAGATTAAATACATATATGTATAATATATTTATTTGTATATTTCAATATTTTTAAAAATAGAAAATTATTTTTTGAAAGTAAAAATTTAATTTATTATAAAATATATTTGCTTTATATTTTTTTTTAAATTTTAGTGTTTATTAAGTGGTGATTTATTAAAATTAAAGAAAATTTTTGCAATGTAACATTTTTGTAAGATAAATTTTTTTTTTGTATATTTTGACTTAGTCACAGGAAAATTAAATTCAAACTTCTAATAATTGATATAGTTTCGGTGCGGTAATAGGTTAGATTATTTTTTTTTAGTTCACAGTAAATTGTCCGTAGTACTTTTCTTCTTCTAATTCTGAAACTGTAATTGAACCGATTCTAGGCAATAATTATTTAAAACAAGTACCGTATCATATCTGACACTATTAATGATGTTTTGAAAAATAAATATATTTAAAAAATTCAAAAGTAATTATTGACTTTTATTTAAAATTACTTTATTTAAGTTTCATCAAAAAGCACAATGAATAAAAAAACAGGATGTTAATATAAAAACTTAATTTTTTTTTTTCAAATAAACAAATTCTATAATTCGATGATTTTTTTTTTTGAGGCAAACATTACTTTTTTTTTAATTTAATTAAATGGTTTTAATTTTTTATTTCTTTTTTATGACTTCTTTTCGTACAAAATAATTGTAATATTAAAAGGCAAAAATTCCATTATTTACTAAAAATTATTTAAATTGTAATTTTTAATTTTGCGTTTAATTTTTTTTTTTTGTTCATTTTACGTTCCTTATTCGTAATATTTTATTATTTACTTTCTTTTATTTCATTTTCAATGAATTAAATTATTAAATCTTTTTTTAACAACGGTGTTATTTTCAATTTAACCATTTTTTTTTTTTTTTTTTTGATTTATTTATACATATAAATTTTTATATTTTACATATATTTAATATTAAGATACATAT
Source organism: Dolichopus griseipennis (assembly GCA_963082915.1). Classification (NCBI taxonomy): domain Eukaryota; kingdom Metazoa; phylum Arthropoda; class Insecta; order Diptera; family Dolichopodidae; genus Dolichopus; species Dolichopus griseipennis. Next base: position 57,713,707 of record OY720441.1, read on the forward strand.
TTTAATTTAAAATTACAAAAAAAAAATACGATAAATAGATACAGCTACTGTAACATTTAGATTTTTTAATTTACTATTATTATATCATGATTTATTTTCTTTTATTTATAATTGTTTTCTTTGATAACAATTTAAAGTTAACATAAGTAGTTTGTTATACAAATTTGATTCATTTTAAGTTTAAGTTTAAATTATTAATAAAATAAAATTATTAAATAAAATTCATGATATAAAAATAACATCACTCTAGAGTTTAAAAAAACTAATTAAAACATAATTAAAATTTTTTAATGTACATTTGGAATCTATGAGGTATATACATATATTATTTTTTTACGATGTTTATGTAAAACTTATTACCAAATTAACTGATTTACCAGTTAAAAAAAAAATAAATATGCTTTATTATAAGGCCTGAAAAATAATATAGCTTTGAAAAATACGTTTCCAATAAAAATGCAAAAATTTACATTATATAATTATTTATATTGTAAGTAAAACTACTTTATACTTTCTTTTATATGTATACACTTCTGATACTACTATTTATATTGTGAATTCAAGTTTTGATCCTAGTTTTTAAACTTCAAATTCCTTGACAAAATTCAATCAAACTGTAATCTTAAATTTGTTTTTGTTTTTTGCTGTTTGTTATTTAATAGACAAAAAATAAAAGACCTCTTTAAATTTTTTATAAAATATTTCAAAACCTCTGTTAAAAGTTGAAAATTGAAATTTTACCAAAAACTTTTATTATTATAAAAAGAATCATGAAATTTTGTAAAATAAAGAAATACAAAAATTAGAAAGAAAAATAATTTGAAGAAATATTTTATTCAATTATATATTAAAAATAATAAAATCTTTTATTTTATATTTTATGATTATAAAATAGACACTGATAGGATAAAGAATTTAATGATATTTTTAAAAAATTTAATGTTTTATTATTTTAGTTATAATATAAGTTATATAACATAACTTTGATTGAAGGTGGTTTGTCAAGTACTATCATATATTTAATTATTTTTTTTAAATATTAATATAAAAATTACTAATTTTAAAAGTATGTATTTGAAAATATTTTCGAAAGATACGTTCGAAACATCATCTTAACCGCTTTTTTTTTTCCTTTCCTTATATTTAGTTTTTGTCTACATATTATGTTTTTTAGATAAAGATAAACTTAAAAAGAAACTCTGAATTTATATGTATGTAGCATGAAAACAAAACTTATAAATTAAATAAAATACAAAAATTTAACAGAATATTTGAAAATAATGTTTCATTAAATGAGTATTATTTTTAAATAATAGATCCCGTAAATTGAAGAATTTATATTTGAGCAAAATATTTTAAATATATTAGTGGAACAAGATCGATCGTTTAAACTTCAAATAACATTTTCAATTATATTCGTTGTGACAAATTTTTATATATGTTATAGTTAAAAACAGAAAAGAAAATTTGTTGAAGAATTTGGTCCCACGTATTTGAACTTCAAAAACGTATATTAATTAAATGACATAACAAGTTAACACAAAAAATATATTTGCATACATTCTTACACCTTATGCAAGCAAATATAACTTTAAATAATTTAAACCCCAAAAAAGTTAGTTCAAAGTTAATTGTTTTAATTAAGTTTTTAATAAAAATTTTTACCTATTCGTGGTAGTAATTTTTTTAACTTACAAAGAAGTTGAAATATTTTCAATTTATAGGATCTATTTTACAATAAAATAAGAACAGAAATATTCAATAAAAATTATTTCGTAAACAATCGTTGTATTAAATCTTACACAAAAATAAATTATAAGAATAAATTTTACCTATAATATAAAATGTTTTAAACTCTTGTCGTTTCATCATATCTTTAACTACTATTCAATTTAGTTTACTACTAAAGTTGTTTAATGGTTATTTAAAATTGTTTTTTTTTATAGTTTTTGTAATATTTAATATATATGCAAATGTTTATATTACGCAAAAATTTTGAAAAATTGAAAAGCATAATTGGTACATATAAATATATATATACATATTCTCATCAATATAATTATAAATATTTTTGTTTTATTTTTTAATTTAGTTTTATATTATATATGTTTATTTATATATATATATATATATAACTTCTTATTGTTTTCTTCTTAATTACATTAGTGTTTAACAACCAATTCTTATTTTTTTATCGTGGGTTTTCTTTTTTTAATATATAATTTGAATGCATGTAATAATTAATTTAAAGTTCATCCATTTCTTATTAGTTCTATATTTAATGTGTATTTACTTTCTTGCTTATTAATGTGATAAAGTAAATGTAAATATTTATCAGAAAGTTTTTTTTACTTATTGATATGAATTTATATGTCTCCAAAGACTCATTTTATTTCTTAGTGTTATTGTATTTTGTTAATTGATTTTCTTTTTTGTTTATATTTTAAAACTAAAATTTAAATTTAATGAATGCAAATTATAATTTATTTTAATTTTAAATATACTAACAAAAAGTAAAATAAAAAAATATATTTTTTGAGATAAAAATAAAAACGAAAAGACACTCTTGTGTGAATTACAAATAAGTAGCATCAATGTTGAACCGAACTTATTTATTCATATATTTAAAGCAATGAGTTTGATTACTTTAAACATCCTTTAAGACATTCTTTCAGATATTTTTTTTATTTGAAAAAGAAAAACTAATATTTCAAATTATGAGACATTCTACGAAAAAATTATGTTTTTATAAATAGTACATATAAATTTTACAAATTTTTACTTAAATTTTGTGCGTGTATAAATTAAAAATAATAACAAAAAATATTAATACTGATTTTCTTCCTCTTAATTTTTTAAAAGTTCTTCAGTTCTTTTATTCATTTCGTCAAGTCGAACTTCATTATAACCACCCTAAAAAAAAATAAAAATCAAATTAAAATATAATTAAAATAAATATTTTTAAAAATAATAAGAATTAAAAATAAATGTGTGTTCGCTTTTGTCACGAAATTATATATATTGTTCAAAATTTTTACATTCATATTATTTTAGTTTAAATATTTTTACAAATCTAATCTAAAATAAAAATGCCTTTCAATCATTATATTTAATTTATAAATATTTAGTTTTTAAAGTTTAAACCTTTAAATCATTTTTAGAAAATTAGATGAATTTAAATAATAAAATTTAGTTGTTTTTTAAAAATTTTTTTTTATTACATACATATTTTGGTTAGGGTTAAAAAATTTTTTTATGTTAATTAAAATCAAATTTAATTTAACATAAAATAATAAAAAAAAACTAATGAAATTTAATTACGTTGAGGATTTAAATTTTTTGTTTTTCTTAAATTTATAACTAAATTTGTTTTATAAATTAATTTATTTTATTCAAAATTAAGTTAAGTTTTCATTTCCATTCATTTATTTTAAAAAATTCATATTTTTTGATAGTAATATGTTCGCTTAGTAATATTAAACAAGTAATGCTAAAATAACTTTAATTAGATATTTTCCAAAATAGGTTTTATAAATAAAATTTGAAAATTAAAGTTAAATGTTTTTATTTAAATTTTTTAATTTTAATTTTTTTATATAAATAATTGTATTTTATTCTATTTTAATAAAATAAATTGATAACAATGTAAAATTTGTCGCAATCTACTAAAATTATTATTAATTTTAATTAAAACAAATATTATTTGGCAACATTTGGTTTTTAATGAAGATTTTTCTAATATCTTTCCTATATATTTGCTTTTTTTTTGTATTAAATTAAAGAAATTATAGATTCGAAATTGTATTTTTAAGTTATAATTTATAAAAAAATATTAAATTATAGTTGAAAAAGAATAAAACGTAGCCATTCTTCTTATAAGGCCAGTAAAAGACCTAAAGCAGTAAATAAAACTTTTCAAAATATAAAATGTTTGTCTTAAAGTCACAAATTGTTGAATATTAATCTAATTAATAACACACTTTATGACTGATAAAAAAACAAAAAATCAGAATTCTAATTGAAAAGGAAAGCAACCCCCATGAAGCCAAAAAAGATAAGATTTTTCATTAAAAATTTAATAAAATATTTTCTTATATAATTCGGTTATTATTAAGGCATTTGTATTGCTTTTTTTAAAGTTTTTTAATTTATTAATTTAACAACATTTTATTTTTCTAAAAATATAACTAGATTTATTTATTTATTTTGCTTTTATAACAAACAATTTGTTTTAAACTAAGATAACCTATTTTGATCAACATTATTTTAAAATAAAATTTTATTTTGCAGAACTAAATATAATTTAAAATATATTTTGGTTAATCATAATTAAGTTTCTTTCTTCTTTTATTATTAAAATAAAATAATATTTTTTAAACATTATGTTTTAATGTTTAAAGTTGACTTCAAAGGGATAATATCATATTTTAAAATTTTAATTTTACCAACAAAAATTAAAGTTGTTACACATTCTATTTCTTAATATGAATTATAATATTTTTATAACTAACTGTTTAACGTTCATTATTAGGAGATTCATTTTTAATTTCATATTTTTTATTAGCTTGCTTTTAAATGTAACAGAAAATTGTATTTTTCAATATTTTGTAGTATAGAATATTCTAATCGGTAATTAGGTAAATATGACCACTTTATATGACAATTTTATTACTAAATTTCTAAAATAGTAATTTTTTTTTTTTTTTCAAGAAATATATCATAATATATATTGTTATAAAAATAAAAATGTTTTTAATTAAAAAGATAGTTTTAATTTTTATATTTTTAAATTTTTAATTATGTTTAGAAAACATGCAAATAGAATCCAATTTTAATTCCTTACTGTTTTCTATTATTGTTTGTTAAAAATGTATCAAACCGTTAGTATACGAATACAAAACTTCAAATTTAATCATATTATTAAAAAATAACCGGAAATTGAATGTAAATTTAAATTAAATTTATTTTTAAACACACGATTTTTAAGCAAAAATAATTTCCAGGTACATTTTAAAATTTAGGATGCATAATATGAATGACTTTCATTTAATTTCGGCCAACTTTTATTCTTGTTCTTGGATATATATGCAGCATTTTCAAAGTTTGATGAGATTATAGTATTATCAATTCCATTTTAAAATTATTTTTTAATAAAATATTTTCTAAATTTATTTTTTTTTTCCTTTACATTATTTTAATCGAAATTGAAAAATAAACTATCGGTTTTTTATTGAATACAAAAAATTAAAATTTTACAATTTCGAAATTTTAATTTGTGAAAATTATTAAGTTGAATATACCCAAACTATTAATGAAAATATCTTTTAGTAATAAAAACAATTTTTTAAACTGAAATTAAGATAATATGTAATTTAGTGGAAGCTCTAATAAATTCTTTTGATAAGTAAGATTAGATCAAAATTTAAAATTAACTTTCATTATTATATTATAAATAACAATATTTAATTTTATTTTTTTTGTTTACAAAAGTGAGTGCAATTAATAAAAGATAATTAAAAATTAAGCACCAAAATTTAAAATTTTTTTAATTTATTATTAACTTTTTCTTAACCAATATTTTTTTTCATAATTTAAATGATCAATCTAAAAATTAATATATATATATGAGTTTAATAGCTGTCGACCTAAATTATTAGTGTAATAATTTGCCTTAGTTAGGAACTTAACCAAAACTCAAATATATCCAACTTTCAAGACGAATTTAATTATAATTATATATTGATAAAACAATTTTTATTAATAAAAAAATTTATCTTTTGATTTAGCCCAACATCATATATTATTACAATACATAATAGAAAATAATTTACATAAAAATCAAATATATATATATTTATATATATAAATGTATATTTATATATAGTATATTAAAAATCTAATTTCATAGATTTTATTGATGGCACTTTATGTTAATAATTAAAATTTTTAAATTAAAAAAAAAATTTAATCCATTTTATTATTACTTTTGTTCAGGTAAGTAAAAAGTTCAATTCAGGCATTCTTGTTTCAAAAATTGTAGTTGTCTTATAAAAAATTCGCCTCAGAAATATTTAAATAAATTATTATTATAAAAATAAATTTGACTTTTATATTTAAAATAATAGATAATTAAACGACAACAAAAATTTTATATATTTTATAGCATCATCTTTGAACCAGACAATTCATATTATAATTAAAATATTAAATTATATAATAAAATATTTTAACTAAGTAATATAAATAAATAATAAGCATAAAATTATCATAATTTAATAAAATGAGGCTCCTTTAAAAAAAAAAATATATTTTAAATTTACTTATTTGCCATTATTTTTTATTAACTATTCCTTACTTTTTATTTATATCTTGTTCAGACTTTTGAGATATATTTGTAATTGAATAAGATATTTTTTACCTGAAGTATATAATTGTTTCATTTATTGTACAGTATTTTTTAATTAAGATTATTTTTATTAAATACATATTGATTTGTTTGTTGAAATTGAAATGCAGCACAATTGATTCAGGTTGTGATATTTCGATAATATGTTTTATATTTCATATAATTAAATATAATTAAAAATTAAATATTTTTTTTTTCGAAAATTGCTAATTTTTTTTATTCGTAAAACACTATTTAACTTTTTTGTAAATTTTTTTTTTCTACTTTTTAATTTTTGACTAGTTGGTAAAATTTTATTTTTTTTTCGCTAAACTAAAGATAATTAATTACTTGTAAATATGAGATCAATAATAATAATAATAATTAATATATTTTAAATATGGATAATATTATAATTTTATTTTATCTGGTAATTATAATTACCAGCATTTATAATAATAATATATTATATGTTCTTAATATGGTTTAATTTAAGTTTAGTAAATTTTTATACAACTTTTAAGATATATTTTGATTTATTACGGAAATTTTTTGAAATATTTAATATTTATTTAAAATTTTAAATTTTTGTTTTTACTCACTAAACACAATAAGATGCTTTTAAAAATTAATTAAATTCGATTATTACTTCTTTACATAATATTGAGACTTTAATTGTTAAAAAGTTTTTAAATTCAAAAATCTTACACTCTTCAAATTTTCATATTCTCAAAAAATTAATGAAATATAATAAGTTATTATATAATGAGATTGTTTTGAATTTAATACCGATTTATTGGTTTCAAAAGTTTCATAATTAAGTACTAGCCACAACAGCGACAAAATAATTAAAAACATAACATTTCATCACCATCTATTGTGTTCAGCGTTATTCATGTTAGATTTCTTTAATTAATTTCGAAATTTTTTTTGTTATACTTATATAGTTAACATAAAATTTTTTATTATATTAAATATTTATTACTATCGCATATCTTTTAAATCTTTAAATATATATATATCAATAATTTAAATATTTATTAATAAATTTGTTTGTTTTTTTATAAGGTCATTGTGTGGTTTAATTCACAACAATGTGAGCTCAAAAATTGTATTAATTTTTTTTTTATTTTGCATTTTCATGTGATTAATTAAAAAAAAGTTTACTTACATAATTACATATTATATATTAATAATTTTAATTCTTTTTAAACTTAAATATAATATTAATTTTATTTTGTATATTATGCTTGAGAATGAAATGTTTTAAAAATGAAGTTTTTATCCTTAAGATATAATAAGTATTTATGTTAAATAATGTATATAAATGTACAGAAGGTATTTGCTTTTTTTTGTTATTTGTATTTTTTTTAATTAAGTAACGATAATTTGGACAAAAAGAAATAATTTATTTCAGAAGCTGATGAGCTCTCTGATTCGCTACTTCTATTCTTGCTTCGTTAGATTCTCCCTGATTTTATAATTAGTAAGCACAAAAAAGGAAAAATTTTTATGTAAATATAAATGTTAGTATGAGTTTATAAATAAAAATTAGTTAATTTCATAAAATTTTATAAAACATATTGTAAAAAATACTCTAAGATTTTTTTTTATTTTTAAATATATAAATATTTATAATGAAAATTACCTTGCGATTGATTCTATCAATCTGTCTATTTTGATTTTCCAATTCAGAACCCATATCCAAAGCCATATTTCTAAGATTACCAATCATAGTGTTAACTTGGCCCATATTTTCTTCCATTTCATCTTCTCTTGCATCATTTGTAATTCTGAAAAAATAATGTCGAAATATAATTTAATTTTAGTTTAAAGTAAATTTAACTTTAAAAGAAATTTAAAGTCTGTTTATTAAAATTAAAACAAAATCGAATGAAGTTTACTTAATTTTTTTACACGCCAACAATCTACTAAATTTTGATGTACAAAAATTATATTTTAAATTAAATTTATATTTTATAAAAGTAGGAAAGTATATTTTACAAATGTATCCGTCTTAATAGTATTTCTAAAAATCTAAACGAATAAGTATAATTAATTCCACTTGCCACTTGCCATTGTTCTAATTTTTTTAAACTTAAAATTTTTACGCATTTTATTTTTCTGTAATTTTTATTTCAATCAATCAATTTAATCAACACAATAAATTAAACAATATTTAAAAATAAAATTGTGCTCTTACACTTCACCTACATTTTGTTTAAAAGTATTTTGATTTTGCCATTAATTTATTATAAAAATCATTCGCTTAACTCAGTTTCAATTATTTTTCAAACTTTAATTTTCATCGTAATCTCAAATTTTTTAAAAATGAAATAATAGTTGTTTCTTTCTAATATTTTCCAATATATTTTTAATAATTTGTTGATAAATTATTTAAAATATAAATAGTTCGATAAATACCTTCCAATATAGCCACCATGTGCCATCATTCCATTACTATCCATAACACGCTGAGGTTGATTATTAACAACTTTGCCATCGTCATTACCTTTCCACGTACCATCATCCTCTTTAAATGATGCACTCCTAAAATAAATTTATGTTATTAATTAATGAACTTAGTTCATACTAAATTAATACATTTAAAAATTGAAATCTTTTAGAAACAAGTTTTTTTCAAATTAAAAGTATGCAATTATTTGCATACAAAAACAATATTTTATTATGTTTTACTATATTTATTTTTCTATAGGTATTAGGTATATATATATATTTAAAAATTACTTATTCCAAGGTAGCACACAGATTCCGCAACATTTTTCCATTCCACTCAAATTTTTTTCTGCTTCTCGCATATCAGCATTAATTTGATCCATGCCCTCCTCAACGCGATCCAATTGCTCTGTTTATTCATAATTATATAATAAATATTTAAAAAAAATTGTATTAATATATTATTTAAATATTTAAAATAAAAAATTCTTTTCAAATATAAACAAAAAAAATAACATAAACATATAAAAAAAAAAAACATCTTAAAAACTTATAAGAAGGATGTTATATATGTTAAGTGAATTTATATTCAATTTTAAATACAAAGAGTTAAATGTGAATAATTTGTTAATATGATTTCTTTTTTTTTTAATTAATTAATTAAAAAATGTTAATTTGAAACAATTAAACCAAAAAGATTAAAAAAAAAAATAGAATTTTGTGAAAAATAATAATTAAATTATAATAAATATTTTTTTTATACATATTCTTTAATGTAAATAAAATGTTATTAATATATATTCTACTGATTGAGTATTGATTCGTATTTGATTTAAATTTTTATATAGATTAAAAGTGAAATTTGCAAGTTTATTTTAAAAGCGTTTAGATAATAACAAACTTAAAAATTTTAAATGTTTGAATTTAAAACAAAAAAAGAAAATAGTGAATTATTACAGCTAAAGGGTATACCATAAACGAGTGCAAACAAAAGTAATTGCAGTTAATAAATACATTTATTATTAACGTTATTTATTAAGATTTCAAAAAGTAATGTATATATATACAAAAATAATTGACTGACATCATATTGGTTCTTTAAATATTTTAAAACTAATATTAAACTTAACTTAATAGTTTGCAAAAAAAAAATTAATGTAAAAATCTTGAATTCTGAAGTATTTAACACTTAAAGTACCTAATAATGAACAGATTATCTTAATAAACCCATAATAAATGTATTTATTAACTTTACTTGTATAAGCAGTCTTCGAAATATACATACTTTAACTGTAATTTATTTATATGTTTATATGGATATTAAAATTTATATATATATACATATATATACATATATTTTTTTTTTTATTATTATAAATTAATAGCATTTGTGTTTGAATTAATGGAATAAATAATGTATTTTGTAAAATAAAAAAAATTTAGAAGAAAAGATGAAATTGTTTGTCAACAATTTAAATGTTTGTTAACAACAGTTTTAATAATATAAAAAATAATAAAAAAATAAAGAAATTTACACAAATTATAATTTGTTTTTTTTTTTTTTTTTTTTTTTGTAAATTTTCTAAACTAAACTTCTAGTAACTGAATACAATTTTAATTTAAATTGTTGACTAAAACATTTTAATTAAACGAATGTAATTTTTTTCAAACAAAGAATTTTAAAACACAATATTTCAATTTGTTTTTAATTGAAATATTTAAACAGCATTTTAAAATCTTTTTCATTTAGTGCCTTCTATTCTATAAAGGTATACATAGGTACTCTTATGGTCGTAAATGTAAATTTGCTGTCAATATGCATATTTTGAATTTACGACCAAAAATTATGTAAAAAATCATTGCTAACTGAACCTGGTCGTAAATGTGAAATATGTGTAAAGTAAACGTTAACTATGCAAACTAGATTTTTTATTTACAATCAGTTTACCAAGTAGTAAAGTACAGTTTTTTGAGCGTTCAGCGTTGTTTTATTTTTATGATTAATAATGTAAGTAAGAAAATATTATTTCTTTTTTTGTAAATTAATTTAAATTTAAATTAACAGGAGTGAAACTGAAAGTGAATCACAAAGTTTGTTGTGGGACACATCCACCTTAAAACTATTAATTTGTACAAGATTAACGATGGAAACTCATTTCAAAAGTGGAAAACAAAAACAATCTGTTGATTTTATATCCATTGCAAAACTAAAAAATTTACTTTTACGACCACAAAAATTTATTTGTAAATTGAATGTCTACTGATTGCAAATTGTTTGGTCTTAAAATCATAATAAATGTCAAATGGCATATTTTACGTCAAAAAGTTTACATTTACGACCACACCTTACATATATTTATTTTATAAAAAATACCCATTATCTTAAAGAAACTAAAATTTTTGGACCTAAGATTTTGTTAATTAATCAGAAAGTAGAATAATTTGTTATATAATAACAAATATTGTAAAGTAAAAAATCATACATATACTATATGAATAATTATGTATTCACATACATATGAATTTAAAAAATCTTTCAAACTTGAAACAGTAGTTTTAAAATATTTTTAAATTTAATTTAAATTCTGGATAATAAAAAGAAAAGATATGTATTTTTTTTATATGTGCTAATTAACCGTCCGCTAACAAACCAGAATATACCAATAATATCATAGGTATATGTTGGAACAAGAGGATTGAGGAGTTATCATTAGACTTATAATATTCATAGAATAATAACTGACTGGACCTAATAATCTTAATGAATTCGACGTTTAAATTCTATTTTATGACCGTACTAAAGCTTATTTGTTTATCTACGTAGGCATTTTACTATGTATTTGAATAGTTACAATTCTTTTTTTAATTAGATATTAATCTTATGTAAATTTTTAGTACTCAAAACAATTTTTTTTCTTAATTTTTTCAATTTTAATTAAAAAAAAATTTAACTATATATTTTAAACCAATTAGTTTGAAATGGACGATAAAACTATATTTACTTTTGATTAATTTAAATTTAGACCCATTGTCCAGTCCAGTCAATTAACAAAATTTTATACATTCCAAAATAAAATATTATTAATATGTCTTAAAAAAACGTTCCATTTATAATTTTTACTAATAAGTAAAATAACTAATATTCAAAATTGAAAAAGAAATTTAGTGTATTTTTTCTCTTTTATTCCATACATGTTAAATATATAATTTTAGACAGCACTAAATCAATAAACGATTTATCTATATATATATATTTAAAATCTAGAATTTTGAAGTATAGATTAAAACGTTCTGAAAATTAATTTAATAAATTAAATAAAAGGTTTAGCATTCAGCATGCGTGTTTAGTTCAGATTCCAATTAAATCTATAAAGAATTAAATTTTTTTAAATAAATCTTTAATTGTGAAGTTTAAAAATGGATATTAGGCAAAATGAAGCATAATATCATTCCAATTGAAATTAAAAATTTTCTTTTTTTTTTTTTTTAATAAAAAAGCGCTTTTTTTTTGTAATTTTAAATTTAAAATAAAAATTAAAAATAGAATTAAAAACTTTTAAAATTGAAAATAAAGAAAAACTTATTTAATTATTTTGTTATATAAAAAATAAAATAAAAAGAAAAATTCAATTTAATTTTATTAAAGGTATATATATATTGCTATTTTAAAAATGTATAAAATATAATTTCATAATTAATTTTATGATATAAAGTATTTATTTTTTAATATTTAAATTTTGTTATAATCTCACTATAATTAAAAATTATGAATAATAATAATCATTATTTTTTTTTGTACCTAATAAAATTAATTAAGTAGTAATTGCAAAAACATAAAATTGAATTTCAGAAATTATTGGTTTAGTACTTCTTTTAAATTTAGCTCTGTTTGTCATTAGAGATTTTTTTTTAAATTTACTTAAATCTTTTATGATTAATTTAATAAAAAATTTTACTGTAGGATCATTTCAGGAGACAAAATATTATTTGCTCGAACTATTTAGGTGGTGTCGAGTTAATCAATTTTTTTTTTGACTTTCAACTTAAGTCGATTTGAGTCAACTATCGGTGTCGGGGAAATCAATTTGTGTTGTTTAAAGTCGTCTGAGTCGACTTTGAAATTCAAATACATTTTTGTGTTTGAAATTACATTATGGCATTGGCGTTGTTTATGTTTAAATCTATTCTGTTAAATTTATTCTGTTATTGGCGTTGTTTGTGTTTAAAAATTTAAAGAAAAATTAAAATGAGTAATTTAGAAAGGTAAATAAAGATAAATAATTTTTATAAATATGAAAATTTTTATTTATTATTTTCAGGAAAAAATGTTTCAGCAACAGGAAACAATTAGAAAAATTAATCAATCTAATGGAAGCAACCACAAAAAACTCATTGCAAAAATTATTAGTAGTAAATATAATGCAGCACAAAATAAACCGTCTAAAAACTAAAAAAAATTTTTCGTTTAAATTATTTTTATAATACTGACATTTCTGTTGTCAAAAAATCAAAATTGAAACAACTTGATTCAATTAATTGAAACTAATTCAATTGACTTAGCCGACACCGGGAAATTTTTGAGTTGAATTGAAAAATGTCAAAATCAACCAAGTTGAATTGATTCTCCCGACACCACCTAAATATGATAAATTAGAAATTTTATTGATTAATTAATAAAAAACCAAAAATTTCAGAAATATATTTAACCTAATTATACATTATGTTTTTGCCAAATATTCTATAAACCTACTCATGTAATAAATATCATATTGTGTGCTATAAAATAATAGTATATAAATAATATTAACTAAATTTTCCAATGTACCATTTATGTAAAGAGTTTTAAAAATACATAATAATAAATAAAAGTTCATCAAGTTTACGACATATATATAAAAAAAAAAAAAAAAGAATTGTTTTAATGTTTAGTATAACTAAAAATAAACCAATTACCAAAAAAATTAAAAAAAAAAACAAACTAAATGCTAACCAAAAATTAAAAAAAATTGTAAACACATAATTAATTCCTTTTTGTTTTAAGTAATTTTGTATTTTATTTTCAATAAAAAGTACTCACTTGACGAATTTTAAAAAACATAATTTTGTTAGATAAATAAATTTCATGTTTACATAATTTGTTTTAATATAAAATATATAATATAATATATATACATAATATTATATAATAATATATATATAGAGTGTAGTTGAGGCGAGCGTGTTTTAATCAAAAATTCAAAATAAGTATTCATTTTCGAGTTTTCATCATTTAAAAAAAAAAAAAAAAGCTATACGTATATAAAATATGATTTCTGGTTTCTGGTTTATCGTTTTAATTTTTATATATATATATTTTTTTTTAATATAAATTTTTTTTTTTTTTAATCTGAATTTGTTGAATATTGTTATAGTTGTTCTTGTTGTCTATTTTGAGCTGTTGGAGTGAAAAGAGTCTTTATAGTGACGATGATAATTTAGTATGTGTTTGGTAATCCCTTTTGATAATAAAATATTTTTTTTAACAAAAAAAAAATAAAAATGATTCTTGTTTTAGTTTAAATTTAAATTTATATATTATTTATATATTATTTTCATTAAATTAAATTTCATATTAATTAATTTTTTTAAATTTGACGATTCTTTTATTAATATATTTGATTTAATTCAAATTTGTTTTAAATTTAATATATTTTTTTTTTGAAATAAAATGAAATTTCTTAATTTTTAAAATTTTAAAATAAAAATATTTTAACTAGATTAAACCTTAATTAGCTATTTATAAAAAAACATAATATTAAACAAATCTATTGAAAGCTGTACCAATTAATCGATAACTTAAATTTTTACATATATTTTTGGACTTCATAGTGTCAGTATTTGAATAAAATTCAAATCATCGAAAAAAAAAATTAAAATTTAAGGATTAGGATGAAAAAAAAATTAAAACAATCAATTACCAATTAGATCAAATCAAATATATTCTTGGGTGAATTGAAATGCACGTATATGGCGAAATTTTAATTTTAATTTAAAACATAATAAATATATACTAAAGTTACTTTTTAAATAGGTATGTGACAATTACATAAATTACGAAAAAATTTTTGTTAATTTTTTTTTATGAATATTGCACTTGTTTTAAACTTAATTAAAAAGTTTTAAAAAAGAAATAAAAAACCTACTGAAGAAGTCTGCATGTCATTAACGAAATACTGTACTGTTTTTGTAAAAATAAATAATTTTTGGGAAATAAATATATTATAAAATTATAATATATTAAATATTTTCGCTCAATAAAATATATTAAATATTTAAAATTAATTCTAAATAATAAATACTTTTTTGTTGATTACATTATAATAAATAAAAAAAAGTATTTAAAGTACAAATTTAATTTCATAAATTATAGAAGATTTACATAATACAAGCCTTACTTTTAATTTTAGTTTTATTGAATACTACATTAGTATATAATAGGAAGATCTATTCTTAAAATTGTAATGTAAACATTTATGAAATCAGAAATCCCAATTGCATGATAACCAAATAGTATGTATTTGGTATTTAGTTAAATTTTTAAAATAACTTTAGTATTTTGAATCATTTGATATAACATTTAGCGTTCATATGTGAATTACAAAAATATAACCAAAAATAAATTTTATATAAATACCATTTATATTGTGCATTTCATTTTAAATATTTCACCTTTATATTTATTATTTAATTTTAGTTAAATGAAAAATTTAACTATTTATATTTTTATACATTGTGTATATATAGTTTGCGTTTCAATTTCCATTTAAAAATTTTATTTTATTTATTATATTATTATTATTTTATTTATATGTTAAAATAAAACATTCCCCATTTCTTTTTTTAAATCCTTACCTCCTTGCTCATCCAGCATAACGATGCTTCTCATTCCAACTTCCGTACTCTAAACAAAAACATCACAAATTTTGTTTTTTAGCAACAATTTCTTGAAAGATCTTTTATTGACATTTTTTTTTTTTTTTCTTTTATAGTGAAGATTTTATCAATAAATACAATTTATTTTTTTCATAAATATTTCTTTTTTAATATTCAAATTGAATTATTTTAATTTTTATAATTAATATCTGTCAAAGTTTTTGTACATAATCTACCTAATTAATTTAGTTAGTAAGTAAGCATTTTATATTCAGCAAATTTAAAAAAAAAAAAAAACTATTTTCGAAATAGATTATCATTTTATATTACAAATTAAACCAAAGTATCGTTATATAAGCAAATATTTAAGTGAAGGAAAAACAACACCGTGAACAATGTTATTATATTAGAATTAGTATTAGAATTAATCAGAGTTTAATTTAAAAAAAAAATCGACAATTTTCCTATTCTTACCGCCTTGTTTACTCAAATAATCTAATGTTTTACCGCCTGCCTCTTCGCTCTACAAAAATACAACAATATAATAACCAAAAATTAAAAACTAAAAAAATAATTAAAAACTAAATAAGAAGTCGGGGGGAAAAATTAAAACATTTTTTTATAATTTTTTTTTTTTTTTGCCCATAATTTTATAAACCATAATTTTAATAAGGGAAATTAAAAGTTTTACATAAAATATACAAAACTACATATATAATTTAATAATTATATAAATATATAATAAAATGTATTAAAATAATAAATATATAATTTATATTATATATATAAGTTTAGCGATAAAATAATAACTTGCAATTTTGAATACAAGTGTACTGCAAATGAGAATACAAAATGCCAAATCATTTAAGTTTATTTTATGCAATATTATAGTACATACTATATAAAAAAATAAATTATAACTTTAAATTGAATTTTAAATCTAAAATATAAAAAAAAAAATTGAGCAATTTGTATCTGCTCCTAGTACACTTAATATAAATAAATTAAAAAAAAATTTTGATATTGCAGTGCTGAAGTAAAATTTGATTAAATTTTTTATATTTTTTTTTTTAAACGTGCATCAAACGAAATTTAGTGAATTAAAATATTTCTTATAAAAAGAAAAAAATTAAATAATTTTTTAAAATATATTTTATGTTAATGATAATGATAATATTATTATATAATTTTAAAATTTATTTTTTATTTAATAAAATTTTTTTTTTACTGAATAAACTTCACAAAAATTCTTTTTCGAATGAAGCAAGTATTAAATTTAAATTAAAAATAACTTCAAAATAATATACTAATATCAATTAAATATACTTTTGAAATACTTAAAAAAAAAACGTTATAAAAATAACTAAAATACTTTAACAAAATATTAAAATAACAAATAAATTAAATACTTTTTGTAAATTATAAATTAACCTTATTATTTCTAACAAAATTAATATTTTTATGTAAATAATCTATTAAAATTTTTTTTTATATTATATTACTGATTAAAAATGAAATAATAATTAATAATTATTCACAAATTAAATAATTGTTTTTATATTAATAATGTAAATGTATATCAATTTGGTGAATATTAACTGAAGTAACATTAATATGTTTTGTTTATTTTATTTGTTAGAATTTTATTGTTAAAATAAATTTAAAATAAAAAAATATTTGATTATTACATAAACATGTTTTCAAATATTTTATATAAAATATTTTGAAAAATTAATTAAAATTTCTTTTTTCTTTAAAAATAATTTTTACAATCTTACAAATGATTATGATCATTTAAATTAGTAAAATATTACAAATTGACCAATATTATTTCTGTATTGTATGTTAGAAATAATTTTAAAATTATATACTTCGCCACCAAAAAGCCATTATTCAACAATTTAACATAAAAACAAATTATATTTTTTTCTTTTATAATAAAAACACAACAATTAACAAAAAATATAATTTTTATAACAAAATACTAAATAAAAATGAACAAATATGAGAAATTATTGAGAAAGAAAAAAATATTTTTTTAAAATATTCTTTTTTTTTTATAAAAAAATTCCGCACTATCAAATTAAAATTTAATAATATAATAATTAATTTGAATATTAATATATTTTGATAGTTTAAGCTGTTTGGACTAAATTGTTTATGTATGATACTTTTATTCATTTGATTTCATTTCTAAAATATTTTGAAAAATTTTAGGAGATTTTTGACAATTTAATATCGAAATTCTTATCACGCTACGAAATCAACAAAAAATAATCAAATTCCATATATTGTTAAAACAAAATAAAATTAAAAAATAGAAATTTTGATTACATAAAATTATTTTGATTTTCTTTTTACAGGTAAAAGAAAAATTACAACAATTTTTCACAAGAAAATTGTACAGTTGTAAACCATTGAAGACTTGAACAAAATTTTCCCAAACTATTTAGATAAAATATGATTATGTTATCTAACCAACAATTTATTTTCAATCTTTTTAAGATTAATATATTCTTGATAGTGGGTATTTTCTTAAAAAAAAAAAATTTATAAATGAAACATACATATTGAAATAAAAAAACAAATAGTTAAAAAAAAAAAACAATAAATTTTTATAGTGTCCAAGGTGACTCACCTCCCTGATCGTCAAGAGCCACCAGGGTTCGAATCCCGGCTTCCTTGCTCTGTGATGCGGCAAAACGAATAATTTATTAAAAAGTGTATGTTATGTTTATTGTATTTATATTTGTTTATTATTTTTTTTTTAATATTATTTTAATTTATACTTAAAATAAAAAATTAAAAGTAAAAATAAATAGAAACATGTTTCTTTTATAATTAATAACTTTTTGTTTTTGAATAATTTAATAATATATTTAGTAGATATGTTTATAATATAGGACAATAATTTTAAATAATTTTTTTTTATTGTTGGTTTTTTTATGTTCATATTTTTTTTTTTTTCAAGAATTAAAATTTTATTAATTACCTAAAAGTATATTAATGAATATTAATAATAACTAATAAGTATAAAATTTATACATACATGTTTTTGTAATGTTTACATTAAAAAAAAATTAAAATTAACTTTTTCAATTTATTTCTTTATTGAATATTTTTAATATATTTTTTTTTTTAAATTTAAATAAAAAAAATTTATTTTACTTTACAAATAATATAATTTATAATATTATTTGTTTCTAAATATAATATTTGTTTCTATTTTTTTATCAATTTGACATATTTAAGATCGAATTTTTTGTTTCTGTGGTATTTTGCTGTGAAAAAAGTTTTTTATTCCGATAAAATATAATTAAATAAAATAAAATTAAAAAAGAAAACGAATATGAAATCAAAATTTAAATGTAATCTTAAATTAAAAATCTTAAATTAAAAATTAAAAAAAAAATATATATTAAAATCCAAATAAAACTATATGCAGTGGATCAGTGTTTTGTTTTTGTAGCGCAATACAATAGATTTAAAATTTTTAAAAATATCAGATATTGTGTTTTTTTTTTTGAAAAACTTTAATAATAAGAATAATAATAATGATAACAATAGTTTACAACTTTAAATCATGGTATAATGGCATAATTATTTAATAAATCATTTAAAATTATATGACGTGTCCTTTAAAAAGAAACTATCAGAACTAATAATGAAAATTAAAATATTTCTAAATATTTATATTTGAAGTTAATGTTACATTTAAAATTTATTGTACATATAAGGTAATGGTCAATGTTTTATATTATATATTCTGTTTTCAAATTAGATTTGTTTAAAAATTGAAGAATGTGTAATATAGAATTTCGAATTATTAAAATAAAATTATTAATAATATTCTTTGAGAAATTATTTTAATATAAATGCGACTATATAATGTAAAGTATGTATTATTATTATTACATACTTAATAACGTTTTTTCAATGTTTAATTCAGTTTCTATTTGGAAAATTGATGAATTATTGTAAATATAAATAATGAATGTTAATTTTGAAAATAATGTTAAATTTGAAATTTTCTCAAAAAATTAAACAAAAAAAACACAAATTAAAATAAAAATAAAAATTTACCTAACATATGTTAAAAACGTCTTTACAAATTTATTATAATATAATTTGAACAATTTAATTTTCATTTAACCTAGAAATTTGTGTTTATAATTTTTGTTTAAAAGATCCATTTTTCGCTTTTCATGATGCACCGAAACGTTCTTTGTTGTTTAATAATTTTGTTTAAAATTTACTTGCCAGCACGAAAAAGGAAAATTAATTTACAGAAAAGCGATTTATAATAATAAAAATATAAACAAAATTTAAAAAAATTAAAAGCAAAGAACAACATAATTTACAATATTTTTTAAAAATTAATTCTTAAATAAAAATATAAAAAAAAAAATATATTTAAAACAATTAAAACTAAAAAAATTATAACACATTTATAATTGTTAACAATCAATTATATTAATATATTTTATTCGGATTGTATACATCGAAAGCACAACATCAAATAAGTATAGCATATATTATAATTATTTATTATATAAGTTTATAATTTAAATATACAAATAAAGTCAAAATTAAAAAAAAAATTAAAATAAATTAATATAAATTTGTTTAATAATCAACAATATAAAAATAATATCGATAAAAATTCAATTAAAGCCAGAAATTGCAATCTTTGTTTAGGATTAAATAATTAAAACAATTATTTTATAAACTCAAGTTTTTAATATATTTTTTATAATCTGGAATTTATTGAAGGTCCTAACTTTTTCAGGACTAATAATATTTTAACTTATGTAAATACTATTTTATTTATTAAAAAAATAACTCTTAATTTCTTTAACAGATTTTCTCTTGATGGGATGAATTAAAAAAATTATATCTAAAATAAATTGTTTCATTTTAAATAAATCATTGCAAAAAGCTATTTACTTAAATATTTAAAGTTGTTAGATTGTTTTAAAAATGTAAGATACATTAAATACATAAATAATATAATTAATAAATATAATTATGGTTATTAAAAATATATTTGAAAATATACGATGATATTGTTTATTGGAAAAATTGGAACTAAAAAAATTAAAACAAATTTATATGCTTAAATAAAACTTAAGTCATATTTTAATTAAATTTTGCAGTAATTTACAATAGCATAAATAGCATAATATTAATTTCCTATCATTAGTTACTTACATTAATTATAAGGATATGAAGCCTAAATCAATTAAGATCAAAAGAAAATCTCGTATAGTTATACGATTTTCAACAGTTGTTTAAATAAATATTATTCAAATTACTTATTATTAATTTAAAATTAATAACACACAAAAATCGTCAATAACCAATCAAAATCTTCAATTCAAACAGTTCTTATTAATGTAATGCTTAATGATTGTGAAGAATATAAATATATTTTAGTATATTATTATATTGAAGTTTTACTTAGATCACATAAACATTATATAATTCAAAATAAAAATTTATTTAAATTATGACTTATTGTTAAAACAATAAATTTATTTTAGATATGAAAACATATATAAAAGACAGAGAAGGTAAAAGAGAATAAAAAAATTATAAGGAAAGTATAGAAATAAAATGTTTATGTACAGATTTGTTGCATTATTTTAGAGAAAGAAATAAGGCAAATTAAAAATTTAAGACAAGTTTCTAAAAGTCAATTAAAAAAATTGTGCTGAATTTGAACTCACTTAACATTGCGGTTGTTTGTGCACATGCAATTTTTTTTTTTTAACCTTCTCTTATATTGAAATGGTTATGTCAATTCTAATCTCGTTATTATTAGGACCGCACTCTCCATCAAAAATTTTCATACTTATGTATATTAAATGAAATAAATTGCATGCAACAGAAAAGGGCGCGTATAAGATTATTTTAAAGAAACACTGCATCAAAAATATAAATATAAATTAAATTAAAAATTAAAATTCAATAACAACATTGAAAAGAAATAAATTTACAATACACATTTCTATTTAAAAAAACGGAAAGCAATTGCGCATAAAAAATGGTAATTCTTATTTCCATTTTTAATAAAATATATATAATGTCTTTAAATATACATTTTTTATGTTAAAAAATTTAAAAATAATAAAAATTTTAAAAAAAATATAAATTAAAAAAAAAAATTGTAAACAAAAATTAAAATAAAACTAAAAAAAGAACATAATCAATTAAGGTAATAATTAATTTTAAAATAAATTTTTGGCTACTTAGCACCACACTGTCCACAGCAACATAAATTTACTTTTATTTATTAAATATTTACGTTTTCTTTTAAATATTTATGTTTATTTAATTTTTAAAACCGATTTTTTTAATAGCATTTAATAAAAACTATACATGTTGTAAATATATTTTTCATTACAAATACCGACTTTACTTTTTTATTCTTTTAGTACATAATTGAAAGTTTTAATTTCTAAATGATTGTTCCGAGTTCTTAAAAGTTAGATTATCACAATATTTTTTAATTCTTTTATATAAAAAAAAAATCAATTATTTCAATTATTAATTTTAATAAAATTAAATATATTCTAAACAAGTATCAATTATTTATCAATTTATTATTATTTTTACTTACCTCTTCGCAAAGCGAGAGCATACGCCGGGTACTTTCCAATGACTATAACAAAATATATTTTTTTATAAGAATTTATTATTATACAAAATACGGTTTTTAATTTAAAAATGAATTAAAATGGTTTTATTTTATAAAATTTAATATATGTGTGTATAATAGTTATAAATATTATTTAAAAATAATGTAGTTTTAAAATAAATTTATTTTTTTTTAAATTAATAAATAACTAAGTAAAAGTTGATTTGAAAAAAATTTTAAAGTTATTTTCAAATAAAAACAATAAAAAAAAAATAAGTTTTTCTACACATTTATGATTTGTCTTTTGTAATTAATCTATTCAGTTTTTGTTAATTCTGGATAAGTTTTTTCTAATTATAAAATTGAGAACAAAAAATTTACAAAATAAACATATATATTTACCTCATCGGTAACCTGTTGCGATTTAATTTGAATTTCCTGAAGTTCTGTTTTTGGTACTTCTGGTTCTTCTGCTGGTGCTGCTGACGGCATTCTAAAAAAGTTTTTAAATTTAGTATTATTTTTGCTTTATTATTATTATTAAAGTTTTAGTAATAGAAATTGCAATTTTTTTTACAAAATTAATCATATTCAAATATCAAATAAAATAAAAAATACCATAACCAATTTTATATGGTTCAAATATTCATTATTTTTTTAATTTTTTAAAATTGCTCCTCCGTTTGTAACGCATCGATCTAGACGAGCTAGATATAGCGTCAAGGGTACGTATCGGCTCAGAATTGAAAAATTAGTCGATCTAGCTATGTGTGTCTGTCTGTCCGTCCGTCCGTCCGTCCGTCCGTCTGTGTGTCAGCACGATAACTCAAAAACTAAAAGAGCTACAGTTTTGAAATTTTCACAAAATATTTTTCAATCAATTTTTTTTTTTTATAATATATTATTTATTATATGTAAACGAATTTATTTGTTTCTAAATAAACTAAATATAAACTAAAGCAACGGAAATAATATATTAAGTTGCAAATTTGCTTTTAAATATTTTCTTGTTACTTACATATGTGAATTGTAACAAAATTTAATATATAATAATATAAAAAATAAAATTAGAAAAATGTTCCTAAAGCCCGTAAAAACTTAACTAAAAATGAGAAAAATATTTAGTCATCTTATCAGTTAATTAACTGATACCTTAACACCTTTAATATATGTATGTATATAAGAATTTTTGAACACGTATTCAGTACCTAAGTATTCAAATTTATGAAACCAACTAAATGAAGCATTTTTAATTAGTTTTTGAAAATAAATTATTATTTCGATTTTCAAAAAATGTATATATGTATTTTAATTTATTTTTTTTATCGCGGTTATAAAAATTTTAAACATTAATTAAAAAAAAAAAACCCTTTTTCATTTATGATTAACCATATATAAAATAAAAACAAACCTTTCAAATAAACAATGAACGTGAATTAGCTTTGAATGTCAATATAAAACCTTGCTTGTTAATAATAATCATCTTAATATAAAACAAAAAGTAAACCTAAAAAATTAATTCAAGTGTTAAATCGATAAGCACTTGGTACGTAAGTTAAGAAGACCTTAATAAAAACAAAAACAAAAATGCAATAGAAAAGAAATTTTGCAAATGACATTCTGCAATTTAATTTATTGATCCATCAATATTATAATGTAGTTTATACAATATATCACAATATATATATATATATATATATATATATATATATATCCTCATTAATAGATAATAAATTGAAAATAGCCTTAACAGCGACCATAAAAACTTTATAATTGTGTATGTATATGAATATCTATATATTTTCTATGTTGACTTAGGGGTACATTAAAGTTTCTATGCCTAATATTGGTGATAAAAATACTACAATAATAAATGCAAAAATATTTTTTGTTGATATTCCTTTAGTGTAGCCCTTTTTTTTTTTTTATAATAACTTTCCCATATCATTTAAAATTTGATTTGTCTTAAAAATTTTTATATTAGATACTAATTTTATAATGCATAGATACTTTTATTTAATTCACCCACTCTTTATGTTATTAAATTTTTAATAGAGTTCTTTTTAGTTTTAACCGCGTTTTACCTGGATTTGTGTGCTGTTTTAACATAAAAAAATATTTATAGTTACATAAAACGTGTTATATAAAAGGAAAATATATAATATTATAATACATGTATTGTATGAAGATATTAGATCTTAAATATATAAGTACATATATAGTTTATAATAAAGCAACTCAAAATGTATCACTGCCTGTCTTTTTTAAATATAGTATAGTAGTATAGGGCTTATTTTAAAACTGCGTATATATTGATTTTAATATTTAAAAAATTTTTCACAAAACTTTCTAAATGTGCAATTATTTGTTTAGTTTTTTAGCAATTTTTTTTTTAAATAATAAATATTTAAATTTTAAAAATTAATCTATTCGTACTTTACGCTTTTTGTTTTCTAGATGAAAAAAAGTCGACTTTTCTTTTAATTAAACAATTTGAGAAAATCCAAAATATTTCTCAATATTAATTTTAATTTAATACCAGAAATATTTAATCACTATTTTTTTATTTATTTGAAAAAATATACTATTCAACTATTCTTTTTCAACTGAAAAGAAAATTTTAATTTTACAAAAAAAATTTTTTTTCGTTTTTCAAAATATTTTGTTTAAGAAAGGAATTATTTTCACCATTAATTGAAAATTCGTATGTATATTTAAGTAAAATTCAGCGCAACTGTAAAAATGTAAGGATATAAAAGTTTAAATTAAAGCTTTTTAATTTTTTTGGCTGAACCATGAAAAGAAAACTGTAAAATTGTTAATATAAAAAGCTCCATATAAATACATCAATAGGACAATGTATACTATAGTATAGAATAGACTATAAAGGATAACAAATTAAAGAAAAATTATTATAATGCAAAGGAATTTAAGAGCGCAAGTTCATGCTGAATAAAAAAATAAACGAGGAAGATTATAGTTGCCCTTGTCAACTTTTAGATACCTGTGCGTACACTATTAAGTATTAAATAAATAAGAATTTCATATATTGCAATTGAACTGTTTGACAGAAAATTCAAAATATTTGATATTTGTTTTTTTATATTTAATTAAAAAAAAAAAAATTAATAAAAAAAGAGATGGATTAAAAAAAAAGATGAAATTAAAAAAAAATATGCTCTGAACGAGATTTGAACCCACATTTTTCAATTAAAAGGCCAACGTCCTAACCACTAAGCCATCAATTTTTTGTTTATCTTAATTTTTTTTTTTTAAATTATTATAGTTGCTATGGTACCAAATGTATTGTTTGAAATATTGTTTTGAATTTTGTTATAAAAATATTAAAAAAAATGAATAGTTTAAATTATAATTGAGAGTTTTCTGTCAAATTTTCTATAAAATAAAATTTCTCATACATAAAATAAATACATATATTTTATTAAAAAGAAAATAGAAGAAAATAGATAACGAAAAATGAATTAAAAAAAAAAAAAAAAATTTGACCCAGCCCGGATTCGAACCAAGAAATTTTGACTAGTAGTCGCATGTCCTAACCACGACACCTTGAAGCAATCAATAATTCAACTACATTTTGTTTGTTTTTATATTTGGTTTCTATTTAGTTATTAATTTTGAAAATATTCATATAATTTCAAAAAATTTGTATGGCAGCTACCCGAAGCCTTTGTCCGATTTTAACCAAAAACAATAGGGAACCTACAAATTGTCTAAAAATTACTTTGTGAAAGTTTCAGAACTCTAGCTCTTATAGTTTTTGAGTTATCGTGCTGACGGGCGGACACACATAGCTCGATCGATTCACTTTTCGATGCTGATTCGATACGTACCCTTGACACTATATCTAGTTCGTCTATTTCGATGCGTTACAAACGAAGGAGTAATTTTAATATACCCGATGTTCATATATGTATGCACGGGCATAAAAAAAAATATTTCTCTTTCAAAAACATTTAAAAAAGGCGAACTTCATATGTAATAATATAAACCTGAGCCCCAATGCAAGATTTTTTGTTACCAAAAAAAATTATAAGTAAAACAATTTAATACAGTTGCTATGTAAATAATAATATTATCGGTATTTTCAATATAAATCCATAACAAACTCATAACTTTATAATATGACAATAGAACAAAATAATTTTTTAATTAAGAATATATTTTTTAATTTTTTGTGAATTAAATATTTATTTAGAGAACCTTTGAATTTAATTTTTTACTTATTTATCAGATATCAGTAAATCATTCTGTTTTTATAAGTTTATATCAAATTATTGGCCCGCCTGAATTGTTTTTTAAAAGATTTCGCCTGGTCTATGTATTTTCTGCATAGGAATGTTGACCTTTTTGCTAATGTTATTAGTAAAACTCTAATGATAAGTATGAAACTGTTTCTACTTAGATCGTATAAGTCGGTTAAAATATATCATGTTTTAATCACATTTGCAAAAACAAAAAGCTCAAGGTTTACAAGGAAATACCTCGGAGGCATCACGTAGAAGTTATAGGGCTCGAAATGTGTGTAAAAACATTACCCGTCAAAAAAAGTTACTGCATAACCAGATGTTGAAGCATTAAGTTTTCACCAACCCAATTGCAATCGTAAAAGAAATATCTTACATGATTGGTAAAACGGTTTTAGGTGCAACCGATCTTCTGGTCGTGACATATCTCAGTATTTACTACTCTGGTTAGTGTACTGTTGTTGCTCTGGATATTTCGAAAGATTTCGATCGAGTTTGGCATGGGGCTCTAGACTGTCTATGACCAATACGGTTAACGTTAAAGTCGCTATTTGGGGTTCGAAAAACAGAGTAAAGTTTAAATCTTCCAAAACCCAATAACATTGAAAAAAAACCTAGTTTTAGGCACCGATCGAAAACTTAAACGTTTTGGGCATGCAACTTATTTAAAAAATGATATGGAATGATCATATTTTTGATATAGCTAAAAGTGCTGCCAAATGCTTGGGTTTTTTTCTTTAGTTGTAAGTCGTATTTCTCTCCAAGGGACCTGTTCAAAATCTATAAAGCATATATACGTCCTACGATGGAATATAACTCACACATTTGGCGCCTAATCTTCTTCCTTAAAGTTTTTGGTCTAACTAATGACCCCAACCTTAGTGATATATCCGTCGTAATATTGGAGCTTTTTCCCTTTTCTATAGATATCTTGTAGGTAATGACACTTATATAGTTGAAATAAAATCACTGATGCCTACTCTCAAACAACTCCAACGAACCACCAGAGGGGCAGCAAATGGTTCTAACAATTCGTTTGTTTTTAGAACTGCAAAAATGTGGAATTTATTACCATCTTATGTATTTCCAAAACATGGAAATTTTGATATTTTTATTTTGCCCATAAGAAGAATTTTACGGATTATTCACGAATTTATCATTTAATTCTCCGTTGTCCTCGTTTCCTACAATTCTACAATCACAACTACGTTAAGTACAATAGGTCATTTTCCTAGTTTTTATTTTATAAATATTTACCAAAAACTTAATTTTCTTTCCATTTCAACAAAAAAATCCATTCCAACCGAATTAAAAATTCACACAAAATTTTATTCCGTTTCGTTTAATATTTTTTATTATTTTTGCATTCATTAGCAATGTTATTAATATTTATTATTTAATTTGTTAAGTTTTTATTTATTAATTATTTGTTTAAAAAATGATAAAATGTAAAATTTTCTAAAGTTAAAAGAAATTTTTAAAATTTTGTGCTGTCACAGTTGTAAGATACCCACATTAATAAAGAATGTATAGCTAGTATGTTGACTAATATATTAAAGTGTTAATAGAAAAACAAAAACTTAATAAATAATTATTTACTCAGAAATATCTAATACATACTGGAAGAAAACAGAACACTGTAAAAAATATTTAAATAATATTATTTACTTTTTGAATTGAAAGCATAACTATTCATCATAAGATATAGTTATTATAGATAAATAAGTTAAGGTAAGGTAGTTTTTATTTTTAGCACATTTTCAAAAATTTTTGTAAAAATGTGCCTATATAGCTTCACTCTGTCCGTCCGTATGTGTTACAAAACTTTTACACTGTTTGAAATAGAGTTAAGAAATTTTAACCACGGATAGGTATTCCAAAAAAAATAATTTCGTTGAAGAACTTTTTTCTGTAGCCCCATTCTTTACGGAGCACAGTCTCCCGAAGTTGGAAAAAGCCCTATTTTTAAATTGTTATAACAAGAGTTCTGTTAAGTGTATTTCCAATCTGAAAACGACAAAAGATAGCTGGTTTTATAAAATTTATAAATTTTTAAAAAACAAATTTTTAGGGTTGCCAGACGATACTAAAATTTACATTATGCAAAACTCAATTTTTGCAAAATTTTTGCCCAAACATATCTTTAAACGGTTCAAGCTGGGAAATTCTGGGAGAAGTTAGATCCTCAAAAATTAGTAGGAGTCGGTTAACAAAATTTTTTTGTCAAGCCCTCTGTTTAGGTGCTATAAGGGCTCGAAAATTGAAATTTACTATTTTTAAACAACTGTAACTTGAACACCTGTTCAAATTATTTTTTAACAAATATACAAAATTTAAAGCTGCAGCATTATATTTTAACATATGTTAAAGGTTTTTTCTTAAATTTAATTGGATTCTTTAAATTGAAGAAATTGTCTCTTAGTTTTAGCCATTTTTGCTTAGATGATAAATTAGCGAAACTATTGGGTGAAACTCCAAATTTGGTGGAGTTCACAATTGATTTCCTAGAACCTAAAAAATAGAGGGGTTGGGGACAGGAGGGGGATGGGCAGATCCATCATAAGTTTGCTAAGCAAAAATTTGAGAACCTTTCCTATTTAATTAAAACTTTTATGTTTTTATAAAACAGTAACTTATTCACCAGTGTATGTTTTTCCAAAATTAAACGTTAACATTGAAGCTTCAACATTATATTTAGCACTTGTTAACAGCGATTGTATTCTAAGTATTGATTTCACTATTTTATTCATAATTAATAAATTTATGAAATAACTAAATTATAATATTATCATTTATTTTTATATATATTTCTATAAAAATAAATAATAAAATACTCAGTAAGAAACCCTATATAATTTTGAAAATGTGCTTTTTAAAAACCTTTGGTTTTTTTCTTCACTTTTTTTTTATAGCATTATATTACATTCAGAAAAATTTCCTCTAATCTAAATTATATTGATCTTTTTCAGTTGAAAATAATTTTATTATATTACATATTGATGCGTTAATCAAAAGTACGACCAGACCAACAATTATTTGTCTTAGAGCGAATAGCGAATATAGAACATCTAATGTATAGCTTACAAATTGTTAGTTTTATTCTTACAATTTTTATAATTTAATTTCTATGGTCAAACTAACATATTTAGTGTTTGCTATGTATTATTTTTAATGATTTTCCAGGGATATAAAAATTAATATACATATATCATATATTATCTTAAAGAAACCGTGTTGGAAAAGATAAATTTCTTGTTATTTAATATCTGTATATATATTAAATTAAACCAATATGTTATACCATTTTTAAAATGAAAACAAACAAATTTAATAGGACAAAGAAAGGGTTCTACCCATTTAAAAGTTACAATACGTTTTAGTTATTAACTCAATAGATAACACATAATATTGATAACTAAGGTACCTCAGGCAAATAAGGCCTAGCGGGTAATAAGGCCTAAACAACAAAAATCATACTAAAAATTTTAAAATGCACTTTATTGATTTACACATCCATTGATAATTGTACAAAAATGTCCGATAAAAAAAATTACTTATTTCACTACAGCCATTTTGATATTATTTGTATTTATATTTTGAGGATTCTTTTGTTTTGTGATAATATAATTTTTTTTTTTTTTAACGTAAGTAAGATTTTGACTAAAATTATAATTATTATTCTTATTTTGTCTTAAATATTTACTTTGTGATTGCTTTCTTTAACAAAAGAAATTATTTTATTAATATTTTATTAAAAAAGTGGTTTTTTAGATTTTATAAAAAATAGTTAATAAAGGTTTAATAAGGCCTATTAAAAAAATTTATAGGCCTTATTAAACTCTCTATTATTTTTTTTTTTAAAGAACGAATATTTATATTAAAATTAATCACATTTTATATTTTTCGAGAGGTAAATAATAAATATTGGTAATTTGTATATAAAATGTGTTTCCAGATCTAAGCTCTTTTTGTATCATGCCACCAAAAAAA
This sequence comes from Dolichopus griseipennis, assembly GCA_963082915.1. Lineage (NCBI taxonomy): Eukaryota > Metazoa > Arthropoda > Insecta > Diptera > Dolichopodidae > Dolichopus > Dolichopus griseipennis. The sequence goes on from OY720441.1 coordinate 57,744,356, forward strand.
CGAAAAAAAACAAATTATCTTGACTGAATTAATGTTTTTTTTTAAGTAAAAAAATTAAATTTTTTTTTAATTTTTTTAGAATATAAGATATAAATAACAAAACCTACTATGTAATATGTTGAATTTTTTTTAAGTTATCGAATTTTTTTTTGTTTGTTTTTTAAAAATATACTTGCCTTATTAAATATATGAAAAAATATTTAGGCCTTATTATACTAACATAGTATAATAAGGCCTATTTTAGCCTTTTTGTGAAATGTTTATAATTTTATGATTCCTAGTCAGAATGGACTGTTATGTTTTTTTTTTTAAGTATAAGATTCTGTTTAACTAAAATGAAATAAATGTTATTGAATTTATTCAGTAGTTTTAATTATTTTATCAAATTTCGTTAGCTAGGCCTTATTTGCCTGAAGTACCTTATTACGAACTTTTGAAACATTAAGGAGACAAGACAGAACACTCTTGTAACAAACATCAAGGTACTAGTTTCTAAGATATGCTTTCACGTCGAGAGTTATATTTGAGGTAATTCACCTACTCCAATTAACCCTAGATATTAGAAACACAAGGGACATAGGAAGGAACACCTTTGTACAAGTTTCCTTGCAATTTAAAGGTTCTATTTTAATTTGTTTCAGAGATACACCCCTATTATAAATTCCTTCGTAAACTTTCTACGAAAAATGGGCTACGATCAACGTTCCCTCTAATTTTTTAGATATCTGAGCGGAAAATGTGCGGCGTGAGCAGTAAATTTACAGAACAAGATTTAGTGAGCGGAAAATTTGCATGAAAATTAATTAAAACAAAAATTAAAAAATTAAATATTTAATTTATTATATATGTAATTCATTTTTTCGTATATAATTCATATTTATAGCTAAAGCTACATATTGACTTAGTAATTAATGCATATTAATACTTCATTTATTTATGCAATTTACATTTCATAATGTACATACTTATCTTATAATATTCTTTTTAAATTTAATTATTTGGATTTATAAAAGAAAATATATAATATTAAACGACGGAATGTCCACTACGGCATTTTTTCACGTCTATCTTTTTCATTGGCCCAATATTGATAAACTTCATCTAAATCTATATTTTTTTGAGACAATAAATGTGATTTTATTCGCATCAAGCATTCCAAATGATTAATTTCAATTCTATTTCTAGATTTAGTTTTTATAGAATTCATTAAACTGAATCCACGTTCACAATCGCAACTGGATGCTAGAAATGTTGAGCTAATGTCTATTAAAAATTTCAGTTCATTGAATTGGTCATCTTTTAAAACGAAATTCACCAAGTCCGTGAATGTTTGAATTGAACCATCTTTGTATTTTTCGGCCACAATAAATTTTAATGTGGTATATTGCTGACATATCGTCTCTGCTGCAGTGTTATTAAAATTGGGAATAAACATAGAATATTTTCGTACTAACTTTAGAACACTTTCTTTCCCAAATTCAAAGTTAGTAGTGTTTGCTATTGCACCAGGATCGAATGCATACCACTCTATAAAATCTTCTTCAGGGAACCTACTCTCCAAGTGTTTACATAAAAGTTCAATAAATCGAATAATTGCAGATGTATCAACTTCATTGTTTGATAGAGCTAAAAGTTTCTTGACATCATCACTCCAATATACTACATCACTCAAATACTGACTTTTCAGTTTATTTATAGTTCCTTTTGCAAACTGAAGAGCTTCCAATGATGTTAAACCACTTCTTTGAAATAATTTGGTTAGTGCAGCAAGATCGCATAAAACTTCATTTAAAATTACTATTGCAACATGGTATTGTGGATTTTTAAGCATTTTCAAACAATATTTGCTAATAGGATCATTAAAATTTTGGACCTTTTCGGTGCAGTAGTCAATTAGGGTATCATAATTTCGAATTAAAGCTTTCACGGCAAAGTGTCTAGAAAGCCATCTTACTTCATTGAGTGGTCGAAACGCTAGTGCATCACATTCTGTTAAATTAGCCATTTCTTGAAATTGTTCTTTCCTTATAGACGATCGGTGAAACATAGTGTAAACTGTCCTCAAAAGTGTTTCGATATCCTGCATGATCGAGACCTGTCTCCAAGCATCATCTATGGCAAGATCTTCTTTGTGGGCTACGCAATGTTGTTCAGATAAATGCTTAATTTCATGTCGAAGTCGTGCTGCTACACCATTATTTTTTCCTAACATAACTGAAGCTCCATCAGAAGTAAAGAGTACCATTTTTTGTAAATTTAGATTATTGTCAGCATAAAATGCTTTAATTGCTTCTACAATAGAAATGCTGTCGCAACCGGTCATTTTTAAAATACCACAAAATTCAGTTCTGTATACAAATTCACATTCTGATCGATATTTCATGTATACTATTAATATTTTCTGTACAGAAATATCTGTACTTTCATCTATTGTCAGTGTATGGAAACTCGATTTACGTAATTCATTAATGAATTTTTGTTTTATTATGAAATTTATACATTCGACAAATTCATATGCATAATTTTTACTACGCCATGAATGAGGAATTGATACATATTTAGCCATATGTACATGTATTGCTTGCATCGAAAGCATAGATGTATTTATTTGGATTCCAAGTATCACATTATCAATAAGAATTTTTACCATATTCCGATCAGATCGCTTGCGTTCAGCCAAATCGGCTCTGTTCTTAGAAGTTTCTGGCGTTTCGTTTAAAAGAAGTAAAATTTCACCTCCCATTCGATTCCTTATGGTAAATACAGAATCAGTATGAACCTTTTGTTTTAAATGTCTTTTTTTTCCACTAGAAAATTCTCCTGAAGAACTTACTTCTGAACAAAATTTACACGTAACTTTATCTTTTTCAATACAGTAAATGAAAATTTCTCCAATTTTAACTTTTATGGTTTTATTAGATGAAGTTGGCATTTGTGTTTCAACCAGCTCATCTAGCCACTCTTTTTTGAAAATTGACGATGTTTTCCTTTTTTTGTTTAAGCTTGACATATTAAAAGGTTTCTTTCTAGTAAGAAGTTTGATAAACTAGAATAAATTAATATGTAAGAATAAGCTATTATAAGAATTATGAAAAAACATTAAAGAAATGTTAAAATGTGATTTATACTTACATTTGGAATTATATGTGTCGTACTTTCTACACTATAGGTCTAAATACTAACCCTAGTATAGGTAGATAAAGGGTGTTAATTCCAAATACCCATGCAAGAGCAAAGTGAAAGAATAAATAACGACAATATGTTTGATAGTTTTGTATTAATTAATATAATTTATAATAAATATAGTATTATTATAAATTAAATATAACTTAGAAATAATTCTTTTTGAATATAAAATAATTTATAATTATAAAATTAATATGATAATTTTATTTAGCAGATTGTTTGAATTTTTGTTCAGGATATATTTTTTTTGTCCTAGAAATTTGAAATTTATTAACTTATTTTCATTATTGCAAATACTTTAAATTTTACCACAATCTCACAAGTTATAAAACAAATTAGTTTTTTTTAAGTTGAACAAACACGAATTTACTTAGTTGCACAGTTACAGAGATACTAATGAAAATATTATAACTAACAAAAGCATAAAATAAATTGCCATGAAATTTAAGAATGCAAAAATAAAAAACGACCGTTGCCTTGGTAAATATGAAAGAAAGCCGGTAGTTTGATGAAAGTAACTAACTTTTTTTTCATGGGGTTTTATTTTCAAAATTTTGAATATGTTTTTCTAATTTTTTTTTTTAAATATGTTGTATATACTTTGTATAGGAATATAAATAATTTTGTAACAATAGAAATATTAAAAAAAAAAAACAAGTGCGCGGATTTAGAAAAACAGTGCGCGAATGATTTTTAGCAGCTGCGCGGCCGCGCAGCCGCGCAGCTTAGAGGGAACATTGGCTACGATACGAACAAAAAGTTTTAGCGATTCTCAATTCCCTCGTAGACAATTAAATCTGTAATGGCAACTTTGACGTTTGAGTTCATTTCTCCAAGTAAAAATAATAATTATTGTTTTAAATTTGTTAGTACCCAATAATTTTTGAACATTATTTTGAAATAGAAAAATGTATTGTAAATATATAAATAAAATATGGTGAGATATTTCATATAATTTTTTTCATATTAAATTTGACTACGACTAGTTGTTTTGTTATTTTTCCCTTAAAAATGTTTTGAAAAATATTTAAAAATATTTAAAAAATAAATTTAAATTTAAGTTTATTTAAAACTTCTTATTTATACGTATAAAAGTGAACTGATCACTAAATAATAAGACGTACGAATATGCTATGAATGAATATTTCTTTCGTATTTTTTTGCATTTTTCGTAACGTTAAGTCGAAATTGAGAATAGCTTTTTCGTAGATTATCTCCGACGTATCTGTACGAGGGAATTTAGAATAGGGGTCTTAGTCTTTTGGTCTTCTAACGAATGGAAACTTTCAGAATTTGAACCCATGGTCCGATTTCGACAATTTATTCCCGTCTTTCTTTCGTCATTAGTAACTTACAGTATAAATTTCATGAAGGTATCATCCTTATTTGTTAAGTTATCGGGCGTACGGACGAACGGACATTGCTAAATAAACTCAGGAGTTGACACTGATCCAAAAAAAATAGACTTTTTTATATATTATACATATGTCAAAATTACACAACCTATTTTTTAAGTTGAGTTGTGTTTAAATATAGTTAATGTCAATGACAACACTTTACAACTATGTTGCTTGAGACAACTTAAAATTGACAACACGTTCACACCAGTTATCTTCCAAACTGTTAAGTTAAATTTATAAGACTACTTTATTTTAGAATTGTAAGAGAGGAAGTAGCTAATAAAAAATTATTTCGCCTTTGTCTAGTAAATGTTGTGAGTGTTATGACTCAAAAAAGAACTTTCCCTTTTAAAGATATCTCTGTACGGTTTTATTTTAAAGTGAGTAAAATAGTTTTATGTTTATCGATACAAAATTTAAAAAACAATGGAAAAAGAGAGGTATATAAGAATATTTTAATTTAAAAATTTTATTCTTGTTAAAAATATTTTTTTTTAGTAATAAAGGTTTAAAGGTAAATAATTTATTCAAACATTCAAATTTATGACACTTCAGAAGAAGTTCTTACAATTAAAATTGCAACATGCCGATGGAAGCACTTTTATGACATACAACTTCTGTAAATCAGGTAAAGTTATTATTCACAAAAAAAAAAAAAAAGGCTGTGTAGGGTATTAAACAACTCAACTAAAAAGCATTGTTAATCACACACAATAGCCTCATTAGTTATTTTAAACCAGAAATCCTAAATAAAACAAGCTTTCAAACTCCCGCTTTCAGATTTTGCATTTCAAAAAACAAATGTTTACATATGTAATTTCGTCTTTTGCTACTAGAGTAATTTTTTAATACTCCGCTTCTCTATAAATTTCTCTAATTTCCCATTTTAAATTAAATTTTACCACAATTTGGATGTATAAAGGCCAATTTTCATTACGGCAGTTTCCTGGGCAAAAGTTAGAGCATAGGCAGAAGATACAAAAATACTATTTGTGCGACAAAGAAAAAACGATAAATTACTGGGAGAAACATATAAATTACTGGGAGAAACATCCATATTCCTTAGCCAAGTATTGAGAGAGCGCCATAATCCATGTCAAAAAGATGTTCTCTTAGGTCTTTTTCCTATAAAGTTGCTACTACATACAAAAAAAAAGTGTATTCTACACAGTGTTGTCATTTGTAGCGACTTGTCGCTACCGTAGCGACTTTTAGCCTCATATTTTAGGTAGCGACTTTTTGTCAAAAATTGTGGCTTTTGTAGCGACTTTTTAAAGTAGCAAAAACTTTAAAAAAATTTTAAAATTCTTTGCAAAATTTAATATTTTTAAAAACCTAAATTTTTAAGGATAAATGTTTAAAATTTTATAAAGCTGCAATGAGTGGATGTTTAAAAAGACTGCCAATTTATGACAAATTAATTACGCAATTTCAGTTTGTGATTCCTAAAATTTCATTAAACAAAACTGATCGCGTAGCAATAGACGTTGTAATTTCAAAGTTTCAAAAATTTATAAATTCAGAAAAAGTAATTGTAGAATATAATAAACTGCCTTTTTATTTCTCGGAATCAGAAATAAAATATTTGGAAAAACTACCAGAAATAGAGTACTGGCGAAAAATATCTGAAATTAAAGATTTATCAGATAATTTAATTTTTGAAAATATTTCAAAGTTAGCATACTTAGTTTTAGTTCTACCACATTCGAATGCTTTGGTAGAAAGAGTATTTTCTATGTGCACAGACTTAAAAACTAAAAAAAGAAATAAATTAAACATAAAAACATTATCATCTTTACTTCGCATTAAAATTAAAATGAGGGATTCTGCCCGGAATGCTCACAATTTTGAAATATCTAAAAATATGCTGAAACTTTTTAATACTCAACAACTTTACAAATCTGATGATTTAATTTCATCAGACGAGGATGAGGATGAATTTCTAATAAATTAAATATATTTAATATAATTATTATAATTAGATATTAATATTATTAATTAAAAGTTTATGTTTTTGTTTTTAAATAGGAATTTTTTTAATTGTTCTGTTTTTTATTTTCTGATATATAAATGAAATGTTATATAATTTACTGTATTTTTCTTAATATATTTTTCTTAATAATCAAAAAATCTTTTCTTATATTTTGATAAAAATCAGTTTTTTTTTGTAGCGACATTTGATCCATTGCGTAGCGACAAATTGTAGTATTTGGAGCTACGCGTAGCGACTTTTGACTTGAAGTTCATGACAACACTGATTCTACACAAAAATTTTTTGCATACTATTACATATTTTTATGGATACATGACATTTGAATTTTGTAAACAAACAAGAGAATGTAAACAAAGAAAAAAAACATTTTATATTATGATTTGATGAACGAATTTTTGTTTAAAATTATTTGAAATTGATTAAAATTTTATCATTTATTTTAAATTAATAAAATTTTAACTTTGAATTGAAAAATTCGCGAAATATAAATTTAAAAATTAAAAAATAAGGTTATGTAATTTGTTTTTGTCAAAAGATATAAAAAAATTTTAATATAAATTTAATCATTTTACTCTTTCTCTCCTATTGAGAGTATACTATATACCTCTTTCTCTAAAGTCAAGATTACTGGGCAAAATTTTCTCATGAAAACCTGCCTTAAAAGTCAAAAACGTTAGTCACCATTTATTTCTTACAAAAACATCAGGAAAAACCCCGAAAAAAATCCACCCCGCAAAGTAACAGTAAAAAGCATACGTTTTTTTGGCTTTTTCGGGGTGGATGCCGAAGAGCGGTTGAAATATTAAACCGTGCGTAATCTTGAGATCACCATTTTTTTTTTTTATATTAACTTATTTTAGAATCATAAATCATATTCATATAAATATTTAATTTTACTACTTAACTCATCTCCATATTATTTATATTAGCTCATTTAATAATAGTGTATGTATTGTATTATTAACTAATTTTGAAAATTGATTTTATATTTTAATAATTTTATACTGTTACTAAAGCTAATAAATTTGATTCATATTCGATCCCAGAACCAACTTATGGCTGAAGGGATACTTGCTACTACATATATTTAATATGTATCTATGTTTGTAATTTTAAAATTTAATATGAAATAAAAAATATTTTGAATTTAAAACTGAATTGCAAATTGTTGCGAATGGGAATACCACAACACAACTTAAAAATTAAGTTGTTAGAAACAGCACTATAAAGCATTTTTATTTTGAGATTTACAAAATTAATTAAGATAGAAATACAAAGTTAATCTGTAATCAATTTAAACATTTTTTGTTTTCTTTTAATAGAAAAACAAAAAATTAACTAATTATACAATTTCGTACAATTCGTTTTTCATATTTTATTTGTTCTTTTTGAGAAAAGTACCACCTAATATGAAACACCTTGTAAACAATCTTAATATACAAGATCTTACGGTTTTTATGAAATTGGTAACGTCAAACATAGTTTAAAAAAAAAACCTATTTCTCTTAATAAGCTCTTGTACTGGTAAAGTTATTTACAGCAAAAACTAAGGACCCTTAAAAAATCAATATTACATGTAAAACAAAAAGAATAAAATTCCTATATTGGAAAATATGTATAAAAAAAATAGATGCTAGAAGAAAGCTGCGCATGTTTTTTCAAAATTTCATAAATTGACAAATTACACTTAAAATTTTCTTTATAATTTTAGATTTTTTTTGAAGTCTTTATAAAAAATCAATCTAATTAATCGATTTTAATATAAAATTAGGAAGATCACATCTGAAACAACAGTGACCTAGGGACACTTTAACACTGTAGCATTTAACAATGTCCACAAAGTTGACCCTGAAGTAAATACTTGCCATTATTCAACAATTTATTATCTTTTAAAGAAAACTAACAAAAGCAAATGTTTTTATAAAAAAATTTAGATGACTTCATGTTTATTAATTGAGTTTTAAGAAATCTCGAATCCACCCAAAAAAAGGCATATTCCATTATTGACGTCATTATTATTCATTAGACGAGCTTTACAAATATTTTCTTTAAAAGGTTTATCAATACTTACCTTAATTTTTTTTTTTAAATACTTTTTAAACAAAAATATATAAAGTTAAAAATGTACACTGTTGTATGCACTTGAATGCAACTTGTAATTTTACTAATAAGTAATATTTTTTTTAAAAACCAAAATAAAAAATATGAACAGGGAATACTACACTCTCTGAGCAAATAATTTTTCTAAAATCAAATAAAATATGGTGGTAATTGACATTTGACAACTGTAAAAAACATGACAATTGACAGATGTGGTCAGTCATGCCAGCACTCAGCATTATAAACAAGGTTTCTACTTAAACGTGTAAGCCACGCTAGAAGCGACGTGAATAGGCGAGTATTGGATCAACGCCTTAAATATTATATTTATGTCTAAGTTCTTTATTTAACTTGTATGATTAGATTTAAGAGCTGTAAAGTGCATTATAAAGTATGTTTTTCTTACACAATTAAAAATTAATAATAATTAATATGTTGAAAAACAATCTTTTACAACATATACTCAGCTTATGGTTTTATTGTTTTTTAATATGAAAATTTTTAGTGAGTTAAATTTATCGACCAAACGGCATTTCACTGGCTTAAGTATTCAGATTATAGAAACCCTGACTTCAAAATTATATATATACTGTAATAAAAAGTCAAGCGTTCAACATGTTTAAATGTACTTCACATTCACATAAGGTTTCTGCACAAGCAAAAATTAAATTTTAATAAGTTAACTTATTAAATAATAATAAACCTTGTCTCGTGACCGTGTTTTTTGCAGAAAAAATTATTATTTGATAATTTGACATTTTTGTAATACTTTTTATTTTTGACAGTTGTCAAATAAAAATAACTTAGTATTTTTTAATAAGTTAATAAAGTACTACCTAGCCTTGAGGCTTATTATTCTTTAATAAACGTATTATTTTTATTTGACATTTTTATTTTATAATAAAGTGTAGCAAACTTTTTACATAGAACTGTTGTTTTTGTAGTTCTCTAATTGGTTGAGATTGCAACACAGTAAATTAACGAAAGGAATGAAAACTGTCAAAAATAATAAGTTAACATATTAAAATTAAATTTTTGGTCGTGCAGAGATCTATAATAAGTTTGTAAGCGTACAAAAGAATTTCAGAAATTTTCGAAAATTTCAGTAAATTTTTGTAAAAATAATGTTTTGTTTGAAATTAATAATATTTTTCGATTATCTTGATTCTGATCATCTCAGGACTCAGATTTCAATTGACCTCTTATTTGTAAATTTTTGGCTTTTGCAAAAAAAGTATGCCAAAAAACCTAATGTCTACAAAGTTTTGCATTAAATATTTACCTCTATTCTAGTTGGCGTAGCATACGATGAGTATCACTTAAGCGAATTTTTAATTTTTAAGTTTTTATTTTTATTTTTTTCTGCATATTTTGCATCTCTTTCTATTTCATTGGCTCTTAGATATGATTAGCGAGTAGCGACAATAATATTGTTATTGAATTAATGTAGTTAGGTAGTAGGATTAATTTTTTATTGCATTTTATTATTGAATTATCACTGTATTTTGAATTAAAAAAAATAAAAAAAAAAAAAGAATTTATGTATATAATTTATGTATATACATAATTATAATAGGATTTGTTTTACAAATTTATTTTCTTAAATAAAACTCTGTACGAGCTATATTAGCTCTTTTGAGATCTGAAATAAATAAATAAATAAATAAGTGATAATTATTAACTATTCTTATAGGTTCAAGTGATATTGACGTGATGTTGTTAATTTCACGTGATGTCTTCAAAATCTTCACGTTTGGCTATTGTAAATTTCTATACAAAGACTGCACAGCAGTGTTACCGATTTCCGTGGAATTCCACAAAACTAGTGGAATTTTATTGTTCTTGTGGAATTTTTTGTGGAATTGAATTTGTGTGGAATTTTAGTGGAATTTGAAATATTTGATTGAATATTGATAAAAAGTATTATATATATATCTTTATTCTTTATTACACAATTGTACTAAAAATTAAAAATTATGCTTACACAATGTACATTCTACCTAAATATTTTTAGGTCAAAGGCCAAATAAAAAAGAGGTTTGATTTCAAAGATGAAATTTTCGAATTAATATTTATTGTTGAACCTGCTTTTGCACAATCATTTGAAGTCAAAACATTAACAAAACTTTGCCAGAAATTTCCATTTCTTAATATAGATCGTCAAGAATTAGATACTGAATGGAGAAAGCATGCTCTGTTAGATCATGAAAAGTATGAACTTTATTCCCACTTAACTGCGGAAGTATATTGGAAAAAAGTATTTGAATTAAAAAATTCAGCAAGTGTGCCGATGTTTCCCAATTTAAAAAAATGATTGCTTTGCTTTTGATTCTTCCGTTTTCAAATTCTTGCGTTGAAAGAATTTTTAGTCAGCTAAAAATTTCAAAAACAGACCATAGAAATAAAATCGGAACAGATACTTTAGCTGCCATATTTTCGACTAAAGATGGCCTTAAAAATGAAGGAGGTCTATTGAGTTTTGAGCCAAGCGAAAGTTTAATCAAATCCAAAGTTTGGAATATTAAAAATTAATTTGCCTAAATAATTTTTTTTTATAAGAAATTAAATTTCTAAAATGAATTTGTTTTGTAATATTTTTTGTTAATAAAAAATAAATTTTTTATGCATAAAGTTAAGTTTTATTTTTTGTGGAATTTTTGATGAAATTGTGGAATTTCGTTACGTTTTCTGTGGATTTTTCTCAGGATCAATTGGTAACACTGCTGCACAGGTATCTCGTCTAGTTTTTTTTTTAAATTTTAAATGTTAATAAACTTAATTTTTAAATGTTAATAAAAAATGGAAATTAAAACGAGAAATTAATTTATATGCAGTAAAAAATTTTTTTTCAAAATATTAAAAGATATATACATTTTTTAATATACTTACAAACATTTTAGTTTACAAACATTTAGCTAAAAGTTTTCATATATTTTAAAAAAAATTTACATAGAAAAACTTTAGCTTAGGTACGCAACTGAAAATTTTCATTTTAAACATGGTTAAACTTTTAAATCTGAAAAATGAAAGGTACCTATGTACATATATAATAAAAATGTCATTCTTATATTTTGTATTAATTTTTTTTCATATTCAAAAGAATCATACAAAATTAAACTCAAACATATTTTTTTTTTTTTTTTGTAATGTCTACCAACTTTACAAAAATGACATCACCTCAAAATAAAAGTTTTCCAGAATAGCCAGACGTGATAGTTTTTATTAGAGGAGATATGATAGAGCATGTCAGAATTGGGTTGTATAATATAAAAATGGGTAAATTCAATTTTACGGCTGGGTGGCACAGTGGTTGAGTGCCGACCTTTTCCGACTCAACTCAGCTACAATTCGCCATTGGGTTCAAATTAATGGCATAATCAATAATTATATATCTTTAAAAAAAAATACATTAATATAACAATATAAACAAATAATTTAATTGAATAATATAACTGAACTATTCTAAAATTTGCAGCTACTTAGTTGAACTACACTGCAGTAAAAAACAAAGTAGTCATACTAAAACTAGTTATACGTTTACACATTTAATATGCAATTTTGAAGACAGCCAAAATAGTTTTTAAATAAATTGAACTGACAAAATAATTTTTAATTAAAAAAACAAGTTAAATATATTTTTGTTCTTTTATTTCATTATTCGTACAAAAATGAATACAAAGATTAAGTAACCTATTTTGCTTACAAATTACTAATATGTTTTATTATTAAGTGAAAAAATAATGTACTTCCTCATCTTTAGTTTTCTTTATTCTAAATACGTTTTAATTACTGAATAAAAAAATTGAAATTCATAAAATTATATTTTTACAACTTTTTACAATTTTTTTAAGTTTCAGAATTTGTAAGAATTTGAAATTCTAAATTTTTTTGCCAATTGGTTTTTAAAATCATCTAGAGTTTGAATATGTAGTTGTTTAAAACTTTAAATATAATAAAATAAAAATAATTTTTCAAAGTTTAAAAGGTTGTATAAAAACAAAAATATATTGAATTTAAAAAAAAATTAATCGAATAGATATTAAAAACTTTCAGATAACATTGTATTTAGAGATTACTTTTATACATTTTAAAAAACTTTTTTAATATTGTTAAAGATCATTTTATAATTCGAATCATGTTGTATCAAAGGCAACACATGTAATCCTTATAAACGATTCCAAATGTTAAGACTACATTATTTTTTTATTTCATTTTGAAAAATTTTAAACTATTACTTATTAAACAAACTAAAACAAAAGCAATTAAGAACACAGATACAAACATTTTATTGCTACAGTTAACGACTTCCACTTTTTTCATGAAATTTGAAGTCTATTCAAATATAAACTCTTAGTTTGTTTAATAAAATATATATAACCCATATATTTTAAATATTTTTATTAAAAGCTTGCAAATTCATTTCTTTATAAATATTTAGTGATCACAATAATTTTTTATTTCAAAAACCAAACCGGAAGTTTTAGCAAATAAAAATTTTGATTGTTTAGGACAATATGTATTTTTTTGAATTATCTTTAAAAGCAGTCTAGTAAACCTAAACATTTTTATTTAAAACTCTTAAACTAAATTTATAAATATTATTACAATATTAACTTATAACTAAAAACCTAAATACAAACTAAAAATAAATTTATATCATGAAAATCATTAAATATTAAATTTAATGGAACTTTTTTAACTCATGCAAAAAAAAATCACTTTATTTCTATTTCTAAACCACTATTTGATATTCAAAAAATAATAGTCAAAAAATATTGCGAGGACATTAAGATATTTTAAATATTATAATGCCCACATTAAAAAAAAATTTAAGGGCATGACATAATTGTTAGATAAATTGAAATATATTTTTATTTGGATATTCTCACGATCAAATTTTGATTTTTTTTTCTTAGAAGTTTTTAAATCGCTTAAATTCAAAACTTAACTGTTACAACGAGTTATTGAGTCGCACTACACTGTACACATAATTTTAGGTCGCATACAAAGAAAGCTTCAAATATTAAATACTTTGTAATAAAAATAAAATAAAAACTGTTATTTAAATATTTAAAGAATATTTTTTTTACTTATAGCAAATAAAATAAATTATTTTATGAAATGTTATTGTTAATTTTTCATATTTTTCGTTCATCTTTAGCAGTTAGTTTATCAATTAATTCTTGAAGTGGAGCTAATTCCCGGCGATCAATTAAATTGAACTCTTGAACAAAAAATATAAAATGTTTGAAAGACGTATTTAAATGAGCTTCTTCACCTAATCGGACAACTTCTGGAAAATGTTGATGGTATATATGGGCGTATACTCTAAATAAACGTTTTAATATTGTCTTAGCGATAGTTAAAAAATTTTTGGGAAACGGCACACCAATCTTTGATGGAAACAGAGTTTCATCATCTAATTGATCCTGCACCCATGTCATTAAATAATCAATATATTTTGGTGCACTACATTTTATTGGTTTTTTAACAGTTTGTCCATCAGCCCAATGATATTCATATTTTGGTCCAGCTGACATAATAACACAGCTACTCTCTGTACAAAATTCTGTTATGGTCCCATATAACATATTAATCTGATTAAAAAAATCAACAGCTAAAATAAAAAATTAAATTTAACTCCTTTCAATAACAAGTCATTATTACTTACTATTAACAGCAACCCATTCATTAATGTCCTCTCCATCAGGTAACGCAACTGCATTTCTTAAATTACCGGAACCAAGAGTAGCAGCAGCATGTTTCATTAAATCATATTGATGAGTTCCTTCAGGAATATTTTTCTTTGGTTTAAATGTTTTGCTAGATCTAGAGCTAAAATAAAATGACATTAAAGTTCTGTGCTATTAATATTTAATGTTATGAATGTGATTCTAATGTATAAATCGAATTTAATTTCATTTAAAAATGTCTGAATAAACTATTTCAACAATGGAAATATGAAATATTAAAAAAATTGACTTAATTTTGTAAATCACTGTAATGTATTTTAAATAAACACTTAATCAATATTACTATTAGTTATTTTATTACCGTTTAACTTCCTAAATTTTAATATATTAGACGTTTTAGCAAAAAATGTACACTCCTACTACTTATAACACGTTTATAGTTCTATTATAATTTTCCTATCAAATTTGCATTTGTAATAAAATTCATTATTTTCAATAATAATGTATATAATGCAAAATATTTTTTCTTATTTCAATTTAAATAAAATTATCGATATTTAAATGTAAAAAAATCTTTATAACTTACAAAAATGGAAATTCCATATCCCTTGACAACTTCTATTTAATCAAATCTTTTTCCCCAAAGTTACTTTAATCAAATTTTTGTAAAAAGTAAAACAAATCACGATATTTTTAATGATAATTTTGTGAATTAAAAATGTTAAATATTTTAAAAAAAAATATAATGATAAATCAGAAAATTAAAAGGTGTTCTAGTCTTGAGATCTTTCTTTTTATTTAACTTAAATGAGCTTTTTTCTTGTTCGTTGACTTTATTTGAAAAAAAGCACTAATATTTGAAGCTTTTGTATTTTTTTTTAAAGGAATAAATTAACACAATATTTTAGTTCTACATATAAATTTCAATTAACAAAATATAGTTTCAAAAATCAAAACAATTATACAAATAAAATATTACACGTAAATTGACCATAAGTTTCTTTCAAAAATTAGTTATATTGATTTTGATTATTTGTTTAATGTACTTTAATGTAGGTAAATTGACAATTTATGTTGACAGCAACAAACTACGTTTCCATTGTTGTATACATAATCATTATTCACAATTATTTGTACACAAGTAAAACAACATTTAACATTTAATATTTATTATTTATATATATTTTAACCAGTATTACTAAAAAGTTATTGTATCGAAATTTTTATATTATCCCAAAATTTAAGTTAATTAGAGAATTATTATAATGTAAAATAAAATATATTTTTTTGATTAGCGATTATTTTTTTAAATTTGATTGTTTTTAATATTTACCGATAGGCGATAAACTTCATTGTTTTTAACATGTTTTTATGATTTTGTCAATCAAATTTGTCAAAATTTTAAATTCTTTTCCACGTGTTTTGATTGTAACAATTAGGGAAAAAAATAATTGTAGTTGTTTAATAAAAACAATTATTAATATAAAATTAATTAAAAATGGTAAATAATAGTATTTTTAAAATGTCAATTTTAATATAATTTATTTATTCCAAAATATAAATAAAAATGTTTTATTTGTACTTTTAGCCTCGTCTTTATGTTCTATATGAACATGCAGCAGGATATGCATTATTTAGTGTTGCAGAGTTTGAAGAAGTTTCAATGTTTCTTCCCCAAGTAGAGTCCTCAGTTACAGATTTTGCAAAGTTTCATTCTCTCGTTAAATTAAATGGTTTTGCTCCTTTCAAAACTGCTATTTCTGCTCTTGAAAATATAAATGCTATTTCTGAAGGGGTAATATCACAAGATTTACTTGTTTTCTTAGATGGAATTTTTTCTAATTTAAAAAAGAAAAAATGTCAATTAGGAGTATCAGATAAAAAACTAGCATCAGCCATCAGTGAAGCTATAGCACTTGATTGCACCCACGTTGGCGTTGTACCAGAAATTATGCGAGGAATACGTTGTCACTTTTATCGCTTAATTAAAGGTATAATAAAAAAAAAAGTTTTTCCGATTTAAATATAAATGTATTTTAGGTTTTACTGATAAAAGTGCTGGAATTGCACAACTTGGATTAGGGCATAGTTATTCTAGAGCAAAAGTTAAATTTAATGTTCATAGATCTGATAATATGATTATACAATCAATTGCACTTTTAGATCAGTTAGATAAGGATATAAATACTTTTGCAATGCGAATTAGGGAATGGTACTCTTATCATTTTCCTGAGTTAATAAAAATTATCCCAGAAAACTATATGTATGCTAAATGTGCTCAATTTATTAAAGACCGTAAAACATTAACTCCAGATAAACTTGAACCTTTAGAGGAAATTGTAATGGATTCATCCAAAGCACAAGCAATTATTGATGCTTCAAAAATGTCTATGGGTATGGACATTTCAATTGTTGATTTGATAAACATTGAATTATTCGCAACTAGAGTAGTAAATTTATCAGAATATCGTAAAAAACTTTCTGAATATTTGCATAATAAAATGTACAATGTTGCACCAAATTTACAAGCTTTAATTGGCGATCAAGTTGGAGCTAGGTTAATATCACATGCAGGAAGTCTTACAAACTTAGCAAAGTATCCTGCTTCAACAGTACAAATTCTAGGAGCAGAGAAAGCTTTGTTCCGTGCTCTGAAAACAAGAAGTAATACGCCAAAATACGGTCTTTTATATCACTCAACTTATATAGGTCGAGCTGGGTTAAAAAATAAAGGCAGAATATCAAGATTTTTGGCCAATAAATGTTCAATTGCATCAAGAATAGATTGTTTTTTGGATAACCCTACAAATGTTTTTGGTTCAACTTTAAAACAACAAGTTGAAGATAGATTAAAATTTTATGAAACTGGAGAAACTCCGAGAAAAAATATTGACGTAATGACAGAAGCGATAGATTTAGCTTCAACAGAGCAGCAAAATGGTGATTCTAAAAAAAAGAAAAAGAAGAAGAGAAAGAACCCTGATGAATCAACTAATGGTAATTCCGCCGGGGATACCACTTTAAATGATACTTTAAATGAGACAGTTGAAGAAAACGGTAATGGCGAACCCAAGAAGAAAAAGAAAAAAAAGAATAAGAATAAAGATGTTGAATAAAATAAGTTTACTTGTGAGAATAAATTTTTTGCAAAAGTAAATGCTAATTTAAGCTTTTTTTTGTCAATAATTTTAAGAATGAATTATTTGATTTATCAATTCGTTTGAATAAAAATTAGAAATATCTAATAAATTTTATACAACCGTCTAAATTAATCAATGTTTTTGGAAGAGAAAAATAACTATTATTTATGAAAACTTCGAGGTAAGTTCGCGGTTTCAATCACTTTTTCTACTTATCTATTCAGGGCAACTATAAATACAACAGCCCAAAAAAAAAAAAATATTAAATTTTTTTATTTTGTATAGCTCCCAACCACCTCTTTCGAAATGGTCTACAAAAAGCTAAAAAAATAAAGAAAAGGTTGGTTCCATAGTAAGAACTTCGAAGAAGTTCGCAGTTCAATAAATTTTCACACAAAAAATCGTTCGCATACTCTTTCATTTTTATTTGTCATCTAATTTACATATTTTCTAAATACATAAATGTTGTTGACTGATTCACTAAACGTCTAATTCATTCTCCTTTTTTTAAATGCACTAATGCAGTGCATCAGACAGCAATCGCCAGTCCATTACATTCATAGATAATATATATACTTTGTACCTAAATTAATTTGTGGGAAAAAAAAATATTCAAATTTATAATATAAATATGATAAGAGACATAAATTTAATATATGGAGATTTCAACTATGTAATTGATAATAGCAACAATGCAGAAACTGCAAAAAAATTGGCAAAAATTATACTTTTCCAAAAAAAAAATTACGGAAAAATGAAACAAAAAGGAAATTTTAACTTTTTCGTCAATTATGTATCAGTTTCCGCAAATATTCAAATACTTAAAAGATTTAAAATTTCTTCAGTAAAAAAAAATTTACTAAAATATTTGTCGGCTAAAAATATAACATCAGATGAGATGAGATTTAGTAGAAAGACGGAATATAGTAGAAAGTTTTAGCGTAAAGAAAAACAAAAATATTTTAGCAGTCAATGGAAACAAAAAAAAAATCGTTTAATAAAAGCCTAAAAGCTCTTTCGTTTTAGATTAGAATCTCGCAAAATAGTCGGTTATTAAATGAAATTTATACTGCTAATCCTAAAACAAATTGGTACGAAATCATGAAATTTTTGAAAAATAAAAATACCTATATAAAAATAAAAGTGAAAGAATCCGATGTACATAAGTGTAAATGCGTAATGGTTTTTAAAATATTAAACGGGATTTTTAAATAATATTTTTAAAATTGATAAATCAAAGAAATAAAAAACAAGGAGTTCAATAGAATCAAATCCTGATCAAACGTCAAATAATTGCCAAAGAAGACTTAATTATTAACAGAAATTCATTCACCGAGCGAACAGTAGAACATATAAATGAACATACAAATTATTTCTAAATCAGTTTAGATAATTCGAATTCTTAAACACGCAATTCCAAATCTCCTAGTGTTTCGAAATAAAATAAAAAAATAGTTCAAAACAGAAAATAGTTAATTTTAATTTAGTTATAAATATGTGTAATATTAAAAATAAAAATGCTGCGCTTGTATATAATAATATTCTTTTTTCAATTACATGTTTTTTATTTTTAATTCGGTTTCTGTATTAATATAAATTTAGAAGTTTTTGCAACAGCATTTTTATATTTTATATTGAACTCTCCTTGAAAATTTAAAAGGAAAAAGCCATTATTAATATATTATATATTACAAGTATTATAAAAAAAAAAACAATAATTAGTTAATATTAAAATTTATTATCCAAATAAAAAGGTTCTTGCTTTTATAAAGGTTTTAATTTTTTCTATTTTTATCACGAATTATTTCTCTTTTAAAATTATCATTATTTTTTTTAAAGCTTAATACTAAAGTTTTATAATTCTCTGTTAAAATTCTGTTAATATTCATTTTAATTCTAAACATGAAATTTTTTCATTTCAAAAAATCTAGAAATTTTTTAAATATCTTTATTAGTTAATTTTTTATGTTTATATACAGTTGCATATATATTTAAATAAAAAAATAGAACATAACAATTTCTTTTTAATAAATCTAATATCGATAATTAACTGTTATACGCAGTTAAATAAATAAAAAATTAAATATGTAGTTTAAAAGTAACAATCAAAAGACTATTTAAAAAAAAATAATTAGTATTGTGCCTTGTTGGCTTTATGATCATAAGAAGTTTATTAATTCAATAATTCATTTTGATTTTTTACAGGTTCAAATTATTTATTAATTAAATTTATTTATATATTTTTAATTTTTATCCACCAAATTTCGTTTTCGAAAGTTATTTGGCTTAGAACAAAAAAAAATTAAATATTATTTGAAATAAAATTACAATGATGACTTAATAAAATATTTAATAAACGCTACAGTTTGTTTAAGTAAATAAATAACGAAAAAAGGAATGTTTTAAAACAGTTTAATAGCTTTACCACAATTTTTTTTTGTGCATTTTCAATAATATTTTCTTATTATTTAGTTACATTCGCACTTAATGACGGGAGTCAATAAATTGAAAATATTGAAAAGAATTTCATAAATGAATTTAAAAATATATATGTAAAATCGTTTAGCTATTGCATTAACTTAAAATTATTGCACAATGGTGATATAAAAGTTTTTAATTTTTAAATTTAAACACAACAAAGACTTAACAAATACTTAAGTTTAACATATATATATAAAGTATTTCAAATGGAACAATTTGATGCTTTTTCAATCACACTTAAATTTTTATAACCAAAATTAAAATAAAATGTTAATATCAAAATTTAGAGAACAAAGATAATTGATAAAAAAAAAATATAAAGAAAAATGTTTCTGTTACGTACTGATAAAAATATAAGAAACAGATTTTTTATATAGATCAAAATATAATATTTGCAAACGCTTTTTGATGAATTGATTATGAAAGTGCATTGTTATTTTAAAATTAATGTTTTAATACATTAAATTTCTTTAAAAATATTGTACATTTTACTTCATCTACTTTTCTATAATTACTCTTATAAAATTAGAATCGTAATTAATTTCTAATTATATTTTAAGAAATTCACTTATTTAATAAACATTAAATTAGTTTCTTAAAAAATAATAAATGATTACTTCTTTTTTCCTATTCATATTTAAAAATCTGCCAGAATTTAAGAATTATTAATATTTGCATATATAACTAATCTCCCATCATTAGTTGTGAATAATTTTTTAATTATAATTTTTTTTTTTTAATTTTTACTTTTTTTTTAATAACACAATGTTATCTAACATGCAACATATACATACGAATGTATTAGTTTTTATAATAAGATAAATTTTAATAAAATTTTTAATTCCCAACACCAATTTTATATACATATAATATATATATATATATATTATTTTTTTTTATAATTCTAAATTTTATTAAATAAAAAGAACTTCTGTCGCCACACTTAATTAGATATTTTTTTTCAATAAACACATGATAAATGTGAAAGCGACGATATTCAAAGGAGTTTTTCCTAATGTCTGGAAATAAATGAATAAGTTAAGATTTAATCACTCACTTATTGTGTGAAAATTATAACAACTCCAATCAAATTAAAAATTTTTATCCTAACTAAATTTATTACTAATAAACAAGCTCAAAGAAATCAAAGCTAAAATTATATTTATTTCAACTATTGTTGATATTAAGGTTAATTATTTTTTTAATTTTTTATAACCAAGATTTTTTTAAAAAACGTAGAAAATTAATTTCAAAATAAACACAAATTTTTTGAACCTATAATAACAGGTGGATGTGATGTGGCAAAATATCAGTTGTTCGATTCCGCCGTCGTACATTCTACAACCCAAAATTTTAAAAAATTATAATTTTTAAATTAACTATCTTATATTTATTAAATATTAAAAAAAAAAAAGAAACACAGCGGATATAAAGGAGTTTAAGTTTTAATTTAAATTTCTGGTAACATAACTTTATAATTATTTAAATTGAATATTTTTATCTTTGGTTTGATGCCATTTCCTGTTTGGATTTTTTTAATAACTTTTTACCAAATTTAAAGACAAAAATAAGGGTTATAATTCAAATTAGCAATTTTGAACTTTAATATTTTAACTGACTTTTTTACTATATTTGAATTCTATAGTTCAATTGTTGATAATTTAGAATTAAGTTTTTTCAAAAAATCTTTTTTATAAAAATATAAAAAAATAATTCATCTTGTCAAAAAGAAAAATCCATTGAAGGTAAATAAATTTTATCCAAAAAATTAATTTGACAAAAATATTTTATAAACATGTTTTAAATAATAAATGCATTTGAAACATATATTCTGGAGCAAAAAGCAATATTTTGAATAATTGATTTCTTTTTTAATAATAAAATATTTTCATTAACAATTTAGAAAAACTAAAACAACTTCAAATACATCTTTTAATAATTTGGTAATATTGAAATACATATATTTAGTTTATTTTCTTGCAAACATTTTTTAACATTGGATATGTTGTCAATTACTTAGAGAATCTAAATTTTCTTTTTCTATTTTCACTTTATTTTTATTATTCGTATTATATTTCTTTTTTTTTATTTAACAAAATTTTTAGTAAATTTTAGTTAAATCAACAAAATGATGGTTCTATTTCAAAATGAAGCCGATGTATTTTAATACCAAGGTAAAACAAACGAAGATTTGTAAGTTTTTGAACGAAGATTTGAAATATACTATTATAAATTAAAATTGGTTAATTTAAATATTTTTTATAAAAAATGTAAGCAAAACTTTATGTTAAAATAAAGGCTTAATACAATCAAATTTATATTAACAAATTACATCGCAACTTTTCAAAAATATATTTAAAAAAAAAAAAAAAAAAAAAATAATTTAATTTTGAATATAAGTTCAAAAATACCATCACTTTCCATTCTTGGTGGTATAAATAAATCTAATTTTAATACGATTTTTGCAAATTTTTTTTTTTCTTGTTTAGATTTTATATTCAATATTCTAATTTTTATATATTTTAAGATTATTTTTATATTGCTTTGTTTTTTTTAAAAAAAAGAGGATGGAAAAGAAATAAGTTTTATGCAGTCAAAAAATATTTTAAATATAACATTGTTTAAAATAAAAAAAAAACTTATAAAATTATTTTATTACCAATTTTAAATTTTGCTGATATATATCTTGCTTTAATTATTTGCTATATATCATTGAAATATGTTTGTGAATTGTGAATTAATATTATTATTTGTAGATGTCTTCTGAATAGTTTGATTACTCATTAAATTATCAAACATATTTAATTGATTTTGTGTTTGTGGAATAACTGTGGATTGTTGGTTATTAAAAATGGAGGGTACTCCTTGTGTCGGACTAGTTAATGGTGACATATTTCCTATTTGCCCCAAACCTAATGCAGTTTGTACAGATAATGCTTGTTTTGTTGGACTTTGAAGTTTTAACTGATTCATTGATGGAGCAGTTGGACCTTTGCTGTTCTTATTTCCTAATAAATTGTCTAAATTAATGTTTATTGGTCCAGAATTGGACCATGTTGGTCCAACTAAATCATCTGATAAATTATGTTGTGATTTTACTTCATTGTTATTATTTAATGAAATTGGCTGTAATAACTCATTCGTCGGCAACAAAATATCTGAAATGATAAATTGTAAAAATTGAATTTTTTAAAATATTAAAACAATGAAAATATTTCAAAAACTTTTTAATATCATTATTCATTAATAATGAATTATACAAATATATAATTAGGAATGTGAAGTTCATTCAAATAAGATGTTTAAAAATAAAGGCATTTTTCTAGAATCATGATTTAATATATTTCAGACCCTGTAAATTAAATATATTTTTAAAAATATAATAAATAATTTTAATAAAATTGGTTAAATTTAAGGAACGTTTTTATTTGTAATTCAATACATCTTATTATTCAATATTTTTATTTATATTTTAAACAAATTTTGACCTTCAATAATTATATCAATACATATTGATAATACTTTCATAGCATTTTCACGATATTCTTCGTTTTTGTACCCCCCAACAATAGGTGATTTTAAAGAATCTTCTAACCAATTTTTTAATTCAATGCACTCTATTAAAAATTCGTTTATCATTATGTATCGAGGTACGGTAATGAGTAAAGCACCAATCATTTCCAAAATTGATATTCTAATTTTTGCTTCTTGGTTAAAACGCAAAAATGAAGTCATTTCAAAAATTTCTCGACATATTTTAGTTAATATCGGGCAATTTTCAGAAGATAAAATAATAATTGTAATTGTGTTAAAATATGTTACTATTAAACCCATATTGCTATCCAAACTTAATTTTTCATTTTTATTTTGTAAATGAAAAATTTGATTTTTTCGATTGCCTCTAATCAAGGGAAAGAAAAAAGATCCAGCATACTTTGAAAATATATTTTCCGATTCAATTTTTTTTTCAGATTTCGAAAAAAAACGTTTGGTTTTATGTTTTAATCTTTCCTGTAATATTTGTTGAACAACTATTGCACTTTCATTTGGTGCAAAATTAATTTTTCTTGGATAAATTGAGGAAGAACTAACACTTAAATTTTTGTTAAGATGGTTTTTTTCCTCATTTTTGAAAGTTGATAAAATTTTTGCAGCTTGTCCTAATATATTTAACATTAAAATTCGAATTGCAATCGAATAATTATTATCATCTAAATGAAATTGCTCACATAAGTATTCCGCACATTCTTTGGGATAAATTAAACAAATTTGAACACAAATGTCAAATTTCGTTTTATCGAAATCTTCATAATAGTATTTCATATCTAAACACATAAAAATTTGTAATAACTCAATTCCCAATTTTACATCATTATTCAAAAGCTGCTGCTTTATCAAATTTTCGGAACATTGAAGACATGCTTGAAAATTATCAGCATCATCAGCTGTTAAGATCATTTCTTTAAGGTCAAGTAAAAACTTTGGTTGTTTTTCAACTAAAACTGATGTATCATTAGACAAATCATATGGCTCTAAGTCATCGTCAGAATCTAAGCCCGCATCATAAAGTACTTGTTTATTTTGGTTATTACTTTCTTTAATTTTATTAACAGAACGTCTTGCAGACTTAAGATCATTAATATCATTATTTTTTTCCAAATCAATATATTGACATGATTTTTCGAAAAACATTTTAACTGTATTTTCAAATTCTTCATCATTCTGAATTTTATTGTATTCGCAGTAAACCAATTCAGTACACTTCTTTAAAGAATTTACAGTTTCCAATTCTGAACTTCTTAAATCACTATAATCAAAATTTAATTTTGGCTCATTTATTTTATTAAGCATATTAATACACAATTCCGTAGTTATCATACCAATATTACGAAAAATAGTGTCATATGATTCTAGATGATTTTTTATTCCATCAAACAATTTTTGTTTAATTTTAAATACTTCCTTTTCTTCTAGGTTAAATTTATTGGAGTCAATCATACATTTCAATGAATAAATCAAAAGTTTACTTATAGACAGGTGTTCTTGAACACTATTGTTTAAAGTGGACATTTTATTTGACCAAACATTCAATAATCTTATAAACAATTCAAATAATTTACATTGATTAATATTCTTTATATTTTCACAATTCATTTCAATTTGTAAATAATGTACCAAATTTATTATGCTGTTGTTTGGAAGATTAGTAACAGAAAATGGCAATTTTATTAATAAAAAATATTCCCATTGCGATGACTTATAAATTGCATTTACACTGAGTAATAAGTTCAAATCAATATTATTCTCTAGCATATTGTAACCAATGTTATTTATTGCAGAATTATTTAGATTAATTAATAATTCATTAATAAAATCTTTAAATTCATCTTTATATTCTGCCATGTATGCCAATATTTTTAAAAATAAGATAATATAGTTATTGATATCATTTTCAAAATATGTTATAATTTTACTTAATATGTTAGATAATATTCCAATTTTAAAACAACAACCATAATCGATTTTAAGTTTAAGTGCTAAACGAATACTGTTAAGAATACTATTTAACATGAGGTGACCATAAAATTTTGGAAAAAATATATCTGGTGTTTTGCTTTGCATAGAATTAGCAATTATATTTGGTAAATTAAATAATAATGTTAAGAAATTTTCATATTTCTCTTTTTCTTTGCAAAAATCAAAATCTTTTATTCCAATTTTTTCTTTTGCGATGTGTAAGAATGCAATGCTTAAAAAATTATAATCCCTTAACAAATACTCCACTATATTTACTGTTTCAATCGGTTTTGACTTTATATTATCTGCTAAAATCATAAATGAACTAATTATGAAATTTTCATTATAATCAATAGAGAAAATTTTATAAAGAGAATTTTTGTTAACGTTTTCATCATGAAAAGGCCGTAATGCATCAATATTATTTATCAAAACTTGTAAAACATTTTTATGTTCTTTCGAAACAAATATATGCCAATCTTTATCGTATATACTGGAGTCAATTCCAATTAATTGTTGGGGTGTTAAATCTCCTGGTAAATACTCAAGAAGCTGTTCTAAATTTGATTTTAAGCTTTTTGTTTCCTCTGTAGTTTTTACAATTTCAATGTTCGTTATTAGCTCAGCAACATTCATAAGTCTTTTAGCAATTGATGATGTTTCAGCTTCAACTGAAAAATTAAAATAATTTTCCCGTTTGGCAAATTTTTTTATTTTAATTTTTCTGTATTATTTCAATGTTTTTGCTTCAAATTTAATGCTACTTTAAAATTATTTTGATACTTTGAACTAAATCGAATTTAAAATAATATTTATTATGCAATACTAATGTTAATTTACTTAATTATATTAACTTAATTTTTTTTAACTTATTTTTAAAATCTAGAAGCTGAATAAATAAAGAAACACAAAATTTTTTGATAGTTAGCTAATTAACTTACCAGGTGTAAATCCAGAATTTATAGTTAAGGCACCAATTTCGTCAAGAATATTATTGGTTTTCGACATATTTTCTGAAGAAGTTTGTGGATAACTTTCGAAATTTTCAAAAATATCAATGCTATTTGTTAGTTTAGACATATTTTCTGTGTTTGATGATGTGTAGTTTGCTGATATAGTGCTGTTTGAATCAAAAGCTGATTTAAAATCTGCAAATTCGTCTTCCTTTTCCGTTGACGCATTTAAGTTTACTGATTTTACGTTTGAAATCACCTCTGGAATTGGTTTTGACAATGGCTCAACATTGTTAAATGCACTTTCAAAATCTCCGAATTCTTGAGTGTCATCAGCACGTGGATCAAAATCATCAAATACATCAACTTTATTAATATTTTTATCAGCGGAAGAATTATTAGCGCGTGGCGGTGGACACGTATCAAACAAATCTTCAAAAACGTTATTTTTGTTTAAATTTTGAGCTTGTCCATTTTCATTGTTATTTGAAAACATATTTTCATTTGGCGAATCCCTGTGAGTTGGTGAATGAATTCCAAAAGAATCTTTTTCTTTTCCATAATTTGCTGCTGCACCTAAATCGATTTTCTTTGTTAAGTTGGAAGTTTTTGAAGTGTTGCTGCCAATTTTATTGTTTGGATTAGATGTTTTTATATTTGAAATGCTAATATTGGGATGTTGAGCTTTTTGCTGTTCAAATGATGATATTTTTGGTTCAATTGGACTTGATCGATCACGATACCTTCTAAAACATTTAAAGATATAACAGTAACATTTTGAATGCAACACAACCACTTTAAGTTAATATTTTAATAATAATACCTTGGACTTGATGATTCATTATCGGAATCGTTATCTTTCTCTTTTTCATCTTCATAACCTCCTTCATCTTCATATCGATAGGACGGTTGTGAATCGGTATCTGCTTATAAAATAAAATATTTAAAAACATATTAAAACAGATTTAAAGGATTTTTACATGAATTCTTGCTATCATATTTATAGTTCGAGTTCGAATTATTCCAACTATTGTCGTTGAAACTTGAACCGGTATAGCGTGATCCCGCAGAAACTATATCGGAACTCATACCAATATATTTGTCTTTATTTCGTTTAGCTTTTCTTCTTTCATCGCGTAATCGATCATCATCCTGAATAAAATCGATAAGTTCTCTTACCTTAAAATAAAATTTTATTATTTTTCTAGTTTTATTGAGGAATAAGAATGTTATTTGAAATATGGTAGATGATGATTATACTTAATTAACAATAAATAAAAACAACAATTTACTTTATGCCTAACATTAATTCCATGATCTTTTCCATTTTCGTCAGTGAATGTATAGTTTTCAAGTGACCGCAAATCATAAATATGCTCTCTTGATGATGTTACTACTCTTTCCGAACCATTTCGTACTAAGTAATTTAATAAAAGTAAAGCCTAAAAATGTAAAAATATATATTAAGTATGAAAATATATACACAAAGTATAGTACATACTTTGTATGTTCGTCGCCAATTAGTCTTATTGTCTTGTAACATTCTTTTCCACAGCATTGACATAACTTCTGGAAAATGTTCATATGTAAAAGTAGCATGAGCAACCTCTTGCATTAAAGGACCTGTTGGACCCCACGGATCATCATTTGTGGCTTCTCTCACTTTTCCTTCTATTTCTGTATAATTCATTACAACATTGGTCCTTAAAAAATAAAACAAAAATATTTAAATATTCTTAAAAAAAACAACTGACGCTCTTAATTGTTTCAAATTAAATACATGTTTTTGTAAAAAAAAAAATTCAAGGTCTTTCTTTCAACACAAATTTGTCTTAGCTTTGTTAATTACATCACATTATTTGAAGTTGCAGCTTTTAAAAAAAGTTATCACTTATTGCTAAATGCTATAATTTAAAATGTATTTACAAAAAAAAAATTTAGGATGTAAGATATGGTAAATTTATTAAATAGAGGTAAAATTTCTAATTTTTTCAGTAATATCATACAACGATTTATAAGTATTTCTTAATTTATCAAGATTTTTTTTAAATCCACTTCTAATAAACTTTTAAACATTTTATAATAAATAAGAAACAGGAGTACTTTAAAACTAGGTGAAAATTTTCTTTAAAATAATACTTCAATAATCTTTTGTGGTAGACGATGAAATTTCGAATTTGCACTTACACTTTATCCGCTAATTCACGAACTTTCCACAAACTAAATAAATTATCCACCATGTTTATTAGAAATTATTTATTAACCTTGCTTAATTTAGACAAAGAAATTGTGAATTTTTACTTCCTCCAAAAACAAAAAAATTAAAATTAAAAGATTGTTCAACCCAAAAATTACACTTTTCTGTGCTGATTTGGCTAGTGTCTATCATTAAACTTGACAAACAAGTTGGGACTCGTTCGTAAACTGTTATGCGTTTTATGGTTATGATAAAATTTTAGGGTAACGTTTGTATTTTCCAGCGCAAAATATAATATCCGATAATAGATCGATCAAAAAACGCAAATAAAATCTAAAAAAATTAAAATATATTATTTTTCAAATTTGTGAATTCTAATTGGTGTAATTTAATAATAATTAATTTATTTCAAGTTCATACTGTAAATAAAAACTTTGTTTTGTGACATAAAAATTATGTTTACTGGGAAAGCGTTCATGTTAATAATAGTATGTTCATAAACTCTAGATTTTGAGAAATCGAGAACATTTCGAATATTTAGTAAAATTTTATTTTTCTTCATTTCCCATACAATTTGATTAGCATTTCAAAAATTTATCTGTCAATGAAAATCAGCTCACTACTGGATTTTCTTAAAATTACGTCATTATTATTTGGTTGTATGTAAATATAAATTAAATCAATATACAATGATAAATTAAGTTCCAAATCAAGGCATAATTAATTAAATTGTAAATATAGACACCTCATCACTCAGTTTCATTTAATTGAAAGAGGTGTTAATTTAATTTGTTAAAAAGAAATTATTATTGAACTATTAAAATTGTAAAGCTATAACGTGACAAATAAATAAATAAAATAAATAAAAAACTAAATTAAATTTTCACAATTCCAGTTCCACATCAACTGGGAGTCATGATATAGTATAAAAAAAATTTTATTAAATCATTTTCAAGGTATTATCAATTGTTTCAAAATTAGTTACTAGTCCTTAACAATCTTGGGCTGCAGACCACCTGTTTCATCACAAAAATTTCGATATATATCAAGAAAATTTGTTAAATTACATAAAGCAATAGCAACAATTTTTTCTTCTTTTTGGTTAACACATCTAATTTTTCGCAATACATGAAGCAGCAGTCCTTTCATTATCCAAAAATATCATAATACAATCTTGATTTACTTCAAAATATTACAATATGTATTCTTCTTCTGTTTTAATATTAATAATAGACATTTTTAATTTAATAATTTTCTGAAGAATCTTCTTAAATTGAATGAATATCTTGTGTTTGGCTTAATGTTGACTGTTAACTAAATGAAGCTTTAGTTTAACTTTTAGATTTTATAGATCTTTCTTTAACCATAATTATATTTTTTATTAAACTTTTTAACGACACCAAAGAGATCGTTTTATTTTACCTCCAAAATTAAATTTGAAAGTTTTGAAATTAGAAGTTTTTTCAATGTTTAATTTTTTTTCATTTAGTATTTAAGTTCTGTTCGATTCGAAACTATCGCACAAAAATTCACACTACTTTTATTCTGAAAAACCGAAAGCGAATAGTATCAAATGTTGTCCGGAATTAATCGCACTAATACCAAATTATCTGTAAAATATTTAGTGTTCTCATACCTTTTGCAATAATTTCTTACTTATTGCCATAATCATCAGCTATATTTAAGTTGGATAATGCTAAAATAAGGTATATTTTTGGTGTTGGCAGAAAATTTTTTACAGAAAATTAATAAAAATATGCATTAAAATAATACTTCTTCGACTCTGTACAAATTTCTTAACTGTGATAAATTTTCTTCCGAAAATGATAAAAGATAAAAAAAAGTGGATAGTGCTGCGATACAGGTACGACCTTAATTAAACTATAACACTTTCGGACAAAAAACACAGTTCTAAATCTATTAAAAGCCAAAACTTGTACTTCTGTGTTTTACTTGTTTTATTTAGTCCTGTAACTGATTAATAAACACACCTTATACTAACTATTGTGATTCGTTGTCATAGTTGTCAAAATAGAAAACTCATAGACAAAACTAAACTAACCTTAATTAAATAAATTGAGAATTTTCTTAAAGTTTTAATAATTTTTTGATTTATTGCTTTTGATTATTCTAATATTTATTAAAAATGTCTACTAGCAAAGTATCAGATGAACCGCAGCAAATTGATTTAACAAAGTTAAGTCTTCCACAACTGCAGCAACTGAAAATGGAATTTGAGTCGGTAAGAATTCTTTTCTAATTTGTACCATATGAAAAATAAAAATAAATTTTCGACATAGGAATTAAGTGTTTTTCAAGAATCACTCCAAACTTTGGTAAAATGTAAGGGAAAATATTCAGCTTCTAAAGACGCATTGGAACAAATTAAACCTGATTGGGAAAATAAAGAGATTTTAGTTCCCTTAACAGGGAGCATGTATATTCCTGGAGTTGTAAAAAATATAGATCATTTTATTATTGAAGTAGGAACAGGATACTATGTTGAAAAAGTGTGGATTTATTAATTAAATATATAAAGTATTCAGTTTTATTTAAAAAAATAAATTTCTAGGATCTAGACACTTCGAAAGACTACTTTAAACGTAAAATAGACTATGTTCAAGAACAAATTGAAAAAATCGATAAAATCCAGATTCAAAAATCTCGTGTTTTGGGAGCAGTTCAAGAAGTAATCGAAATAAAAATATCAGCAATGCAGCAAGGAGCAAAGCAAGCAGCGTAATATATTTACTATAATTTAAAGGATTATGTATATTTTAAAATAAAACACAAACTATTCACATGAAATATTACTTTAATTTTTAAAATTCAATTCTAGTTTCGCAGCTTTTTAAATTGATATATGTACGTTCCTTTTTTGATTTAACCTTGCAAAGTTGATAAAAGTTCATTTGAAGCTATAAGTTCCTTAATTATATCTAACCCTCCAATTAATTCTCCTTTTACATAAACTTGTGGATATGTTGGCCAATCTGAATACGTTTTAAGTCCTTGACGTACCTCTTCATCTGTTAAGATGTCAAATGTATCATACTCTAAACTACAGTTAAAAATTTCAAAATAAATAATTTATAAATTTTGTAAATTTTATACCCTGTTTCGTTCAATATTGCTACCAGTTGTTTAGAAAAACCACATCGTGGAGCTTCTTTTGCTCCTTTCATGAAAATCATTATCTTTGCTTTATTAATTAAACTTTTAAGCCTTTCTGCTAAAGGTTCCTTATCAAAACCACTCAAGTTTTTACATTTATCTATTATTGACTTGATATCAATTCCATCAATGCGATCAATTGCTTTTCCATTTTGAAAGAATATAACTGTAGGAACAGCTTCAATCTTAAAATTTTTAACATATATTAACCAATTTAAATAAATATTTTTTTTATACTTGATGTTTCAATGATATATTTGAAAACTCTTCTGCCTTAATATTAACAAACTTTAAATTAATTTTTTTACTCGATAATTCTTGAAAAACATCTAAAATTTGTTGACATTGCTCAGCCCAATCAGCAGAAAATAGAACACATGAAAGATTTGATTCCCTTAAACGAAAATTTATTATCAAAAATATCATACTACAATCTTTGACTTACTTTATAATATTACAATATTCTTCTTCAGTTTTAATATTAATAATAGACATTTTTAATTTAATAATCCTCTTAAGAATCTCTTTAAATTGAATGAATATCTTGTGTTTGGCTTAATGTTGACTGTTCACTGAATGAAGCTTGAGTTTGACTTTTAGATTTTAGACTAACCTTAAACCTCCTAGTAAAAGAAGTAAAGTATAATGGGAGTAGAAGTGCATTGATTATCCGAATAAAATGCTGTTTTTATTTTTATGCTCTCTTTCTTATGTTCACCAAAATGTCAGATACTTACAAAATCATCTTAAAACAAGCACGATGCTAGAAATATAATTTTATCTGAATAGAATTTATATTTTAAGATAACTTAGTACAACACAGTTAAACACAGTTTTTTTTATATTTGTTGAAACAATCAAAAAATACAAGATTCTAATTTCAAGTTTCAAATTTTAATGGCACCATTACTGCCTTTTGCAAATGTCATATACGACTTTTTAGAGCAGCTCCAAATTTTGACATATTATAAAATCAAACAAATCAAATTTGTGCTTTTTATGTGTAAAATCAGGTTCATGCGTGATTTGTAACAAGGTTTTTCATATTTAAAATTGCAGTCAAATTGAACCAGGATTTTGAAAATCCTAATTAAGTTTAATAGTACATTCACAAACACTTGATTTTGAGAAATCGAGATGATTTCGAAAAGTAAAGGTGGTGTCGGGAAAATCAATTCAACTTGGTTGATTTTGACATTTTTCAATTCAACTCAAAAATTTCCCGGTGTCGGCTAAGTCAATTGAATTAGTTTCAATTAATTGAATCAAGTTGTTTCAATTTTGATTTTTTGACAACAAAAAATAATTTAAACGAAAAATTTTGTTTAGTGTTCTGACGGTTTATTTTGTGCTGTATTATATTTATTACTAATAATTTTTGTAATGAGTTTTTTGTGGTTGTTTAATATGAGAAGGTGTTTAAGGGACACACCGGTTTTGTAAGTTTTTATTTTGAAAAAAAAATGTGTATGTACTTAATATTAAAATTTTTGATTCAAAAGGAACTTTAAGGTGTTTAAGGGACTTTTCAAATCCTTTGGTTTTGTAAGTTTTTATTTTGAAAAAAAAATGTGTATGTACTTAATATTAAAATTTTTGATTCAAAAGGAACTTTAGATTACCCAGCTAGTTTTTATTAATTTATTAAGGGATATATAACCAAAATTAAGAGGTTTAAGAACTTCATCTATTCCACCAATAGTTAAATTCGTGTGTTTGCTAAGATTTTGCGCCCAAGAAAACTACCAATTAAGTATTGCTAATTATTATAATGTAGCGGTTGGTTCGTCTACAATTTCCGAAATTTTGACGGAACTTCTGAATATATTTGAAAAATATATTTGCCCAAAAAGGGTAAAATTTCTGAAAACTGTTCGGAAGAAGTTAAATATTTACAGCTTTTCCTCCGAATCGTTTTTTTTTGGAAATTCCTTTGCCAATTAGTGCGTTAGCTTCCATTACACTAATTAACTTTTCTAATGGTTTCTTGTTGCTGAAACATTTTTTTCTGAAAATAATAAATAAAAATTTTCATATTTATATACATTATTTAAATCTTTTATTTACCTTTCTAAATTATGACTCATTATAATTTTCTTTAAATTTTTAAACACAACTAGCAACAAACAAAGCCAATAAGAGAATAATGCAATAATATAAAGTCAAACACAAAAATGCAATTGAATTTCAAAGTCGACTCCGACGACTTATATCAACAAAAATTGTTTTCCCCGACAAAGATGGTTGATTCAAAGCGACTAAAGTTGAAAGTCAAAAAAAAATTGATTCTCGCGACACCACCTTAAGTTGATTTCGTTTTTTTTTTCTTGATTTCCCATACATTTTTCAAAATTTTACCTGCCAAAGAAAATCTGCTCGTTATTTGATTTTCTGAAAATCACCTCAAAATCACGTTGTTGGTCCATGAATTTTCGATATTACATTATTTTAATAAAGTTTTCGTCACTTTTACTTTTTTG
Organism: Dolichopus griseipennis; assembly: GCA_963082915.1. Taxonomy (NCBI): domain Eukaryota; kingdom Metazoa; phylum Arthropoda; class Insecta; order Diptera; family Dolichopodidae; genus Dolichopus; species Dolichopus griseipennis. The sequence goes on from OY720441.1 coordinate 57,778,670, forward strand.
AATAGGCTGTCAAAAATTTTGTATGACCAAAAAAAAAAGAAAATACAAAAAAAAATTTAATTGGAATGAGAATTCCATTAAACTTTTAATTGAAATTTGGACCGAAAAGAAAGAAGATTTGAAAAGAAATAGAAAAAATTCACACGCTATTGCCGAAATGAAAAAATTTTTGGAAGACTGTGGAATTGTAGTTGATGCAGAGGAAATAAAAAATAAAATGCACAACTTAAAGTGGAAGTATAGGTAAAATTTGAAATATTTGTTTATTATGTATGCATGTATAATTTATGTATATTCTTTTAGAAGTGAAAAAAAATTGTTGGCCCCAACGATGGGTCACCTTCAGAGTGGCCTTTTTATGATGCCATGAAGGAAAGTTTTATAAATTCCGCTTCAATTCATTTTGAAGAAACTATGGAGGAAAGTTATGGTAAATTAACAAAAACAGATTTCTATATTTTTCTTTTTTTTTATTATTATTTTTATATACAAATGTCCTTCTTTATTTTTTTAGTTTTGATGATGCATTATTTCAGCCAACATATTCACCACCAGCTATACTACTATCATCGGCAAGACCGCCATCACCATTACCATCACCATCAACTTCATCAATTTCATCATCTCAATTTCAAAAAATACAATATTAGAAGAATTAAAATCAAGCAATAAAGTGTTGAGCGGGAGTATGGAAAAAAATGTTAAAATTTTGGAAAATTATAAAGAAATGTTCTTGTTTTTAGTTTAATAAAATGAATTTTTAAAAATTAAACTTACTTATTTCCATACTAATTGCGTTCCTGATCATTTGACTCTGACTTGTAGTTAAAACCAACTACTCATCTCTTGCATTTTGTGTGTTTGCACTTGTATTTTGAAGCCAACATTGCAGCGATTCGTCCTTTCAAATGATCAAAAAATTAGGAAGAACACATGCTGCTTTTACAACAGCCGCAGCATTTTTAATTACATTATCAACCCGTTTGCCGATTCGACGAAATCTTGCTTTCAGATGTACATTTATACAAAATACATTTTCTACTACTCTTCTGCATTTGGATAACCTGTAATTAAAATTCTTTTCACTAGGTGAAGCATCAATGTTAAATGAAAATGGTTTCATTATTTGGGGGCTTAGTTTGAATGCTGAGTCACCAATAAGGAACGGTTTAACGCTTACTGATTTTATATTTATTTTGTTTTTTTTCGATTATTTCATTTGTTTGCATGTATATCTTCAACGACGAATTTTCAAATATTGTGGAGTCGTTACACCCACATGGGCAATCAACAGTAACATATAAAAATTTGTATGAAGAATCTACAGCAGAAAATAAAATAATCGAGTAAAATCCTTTATAATTATAATAATCAGTAGCAAATTCCTTATGAGGACGTACTTCAATATGACAACTATAACTATCTAAAAATGTAAATATTTAAATGATGAATTGAACATAATTTAAATCATATTTGTATACTTGCCTACTGCTGCAATGCACTGTGGGAAGCCCATTTATTTTTTGCTTCATAACTTCTTCCGATAGCGGAATGAAGTTAAGATATTGTGACTTAAGAATTTGCCACACTGCTTTGCTTTGCAAAATTCATTCAAACTTACTCAGATTGTCGATTTTTCAACTCCAAAAAGATGAGCAATTGATCTGTACTCCCCAGAAGAACCAAGTGCCTATAGTCCAATTGCTATACTTTTTCTCAAAAGGATTTTTTGGTTCTGATCTCATACCTCTCTATTTTGTCCATGGAATGAAGCGTAGAACACAGTTCATTAAAACTTTCTAAATCTACTCTGAGATTATTTAAAAAAAATTAATTTCCATTTGTAAAAGGTCGTTTTCAAAAAAAGAACTTGTTCTAATCTAAAATTAAAAACTCACTTATAAAGTAAAAAAAATATTAAAATAAAATCAAAAGAAATATTTGTTTTTGAATTTTAAAAAAGAAAATTTTTTTATAAATTTCATAAAATGTCGAAAATTATATTTAAAAAAAAAAAACACATTAAAAAAAATGGATTTAAAATAATGTTTTTATTTTTCCATTACATTATTTACATTTTTTTTAATTGCATTACGAGCTGCAACGCTTTCATTGGAACTTATAGGAAATTAAAAATTTGGTTGAGGTCGTACTTCCACAGATTCAATTAGTTTACTGTTTCGAAGCAATACCCTGTTTTTGCTACTGTGCTGTTGTTTCAACAGTGATTGCTCGAAGATACCTGAATCATTACATTTTCCAGCACAACCAACATTGACATATATAAAATTATATTTTGAAGTAAATAAATTTTTTTGTTCATTTTTAATTTATTTTATTTACAGTCAATTTTGTTTATTTATTTATTTATTTTATTTACAGTCAATTTTGTTTATTTAATCTACAAAATATTGCTGTTATGGAAACGTCAAACAATATTAGGTTCATGCATAACGATAGTCTGCTGAACGGTTGATTTTAAAACTTACGAAAGGTGAGTAAATTTGACTTAATTTAAACAATTTCATTTGTTAATTTACTATTGTCTTACATAAAAAAGCATTGACAGACCTCGGAACTACTCTATCGGTAAAAACAGCGTTTTTTTATTCAAAGTATTTTTCAAGAAAAATAACTACTGAAAGAGTTACAGCCTACAGGCATATTATTTGATTAACATAAATATTGTAAATTGTACTACTGTTGTATATAATGTAAAATAAATAAATTAAGTAAAATTATCACCCTGATTCTTGAAGGCGTAGCATACGATCAGTATAACAAAAGTGATGATTGGCTATTCTTGAAGGCTCAAAATTAATATTGACGCCATGTTGTTAATTTGACGTGATATCAGTTGGCAAAATCATCACGTTTGGCTGTTTGGCAATTCTTGAAGGCGTAGCATACCAAGCGATAGTAATTTGGAATCACTTCTAAATTTGCTACCGAAGAGGTATCATGTTTAGTTTTTTCTTTAAAATTTTATGTGTTAATAAACAAATATGAAAAAATTAGAAATTAATTTAAAAAAAGATTAGTATATTTTTAACATGCATGTTCTTATATATATATATACATAAAAACAATTTAGTTTAGACCATGTTCACCATGTCCCAAAATTGTTCAGGTCTTGTTGCAACAAATTACAATCTCGAATGGAAGTGACCGTTTTACGATTTAAGTATGATCAGCAAAGCTACGAACAGTAGAGTAGGATAGTGATAAAGGAATATCAAAGGTCGAAACTAAAAAAAATAAAGGACCTAAGGGGCTGCCTTGTGGAACACCTGTTATACGACCTGGATGATAGATAAGGCCAGTTCAAAATATATCTTGAAAAACATTAAAAACCATGGAAATCAAAAAACAAGTAGACGTAGTATTTGCTGATATCAGTAAGGCCCTACGAACTAATCACCTATAAATTTATCCTTGAAAAGCTTAAAGCAATAGGAATTAGTCATAGCCTAAAATGGCTATCATCTTACCTGTCATATATTACCAAGTCTTTTTTAGATCTGTAATTTCAGTGACTAACGCCGCTAACTCAGGAGTCTGACAAGCAAGCTATCCAGGCTCTTTAATTTTCGTAGTTTCAACCTATGACAATATCTTAAGTTTATCGCGTTCCTATCTTCTTAGTTCTGCTGATGATACCAAATCTGCAAGACTGTAATCTCACCTCAATTGGGGTTATGGTGCAGGAACAAAAATCTCGTATTAAATTTGACAAATGCCAAATTATGAGCTTTTTAAGGATACGAGCTGACTTAACTATCAAATACGATTACAATCACCCCTATTCTAAATTCCCTTGTACGGCTAATCGGAGATAATCTACGAAAAAGTGGTTCTCAATTCCGACTTAACGTTACGAAAAATGCAAAAGTCTACGAAAGAAATATTCATTCGTACCATTTTCGTACTTCATATTTTTTCGTGATCAGTTCAATTTTGTACATATAAATAAAGTTTTAAATGAGTTTACAAATTTATTTATTATGTTTAGTTAACTTTGTTTTATAAAAATATTTAAAACTCTTTTCAAAATATTTTTCAAAAATTATTGCAAGAAAATTGAAAACATTAATCATCATTTTTACTTAAAAAACTAATATTAATAATATTGACATTTCACACATTCAAACAGCACTACGAAAAAATTTCTCCGTTTCGCTCTATGCGATTTTGCTTGGGCTGATCATCATTCCTTCCCCATTAAGCTAGATTTCTTATTAATATAAACTCCCTTCAGTCAAGCCGTCTAGTGGCGGACATATTTTTCCAGCAAATTATTTGCGGTGAAATTAATTCAGGTTTTGGGAAAATTTGAATTTTTTTTTTTTTTTGTATCTTAAATCAAGCATCAGTAAATGTTGCTCATTTAGTAAAGCATCACTATAAACTGAAAGTCATCATTTACTAGGGTTAGTGTGTTAGTAAATGATGCTACTCTACTATTAAAACTATAAAATAAAATTAATTAAATTAAATTAAAATAAAAGAAAATAAACTAAAAACCCAACAACACCAACATGCCAACAACACTGAGCCTAGCATTACAAACATGCAAGTTAATTTGCGAATGCAAGATCAGTCATACTAACTACGAGAACTACTCATGCTTTCAATATAAGATCGGTCGAGTTTTTTAGCGTCTAAAACCTACGAACTAAGGGCAGAGCTCTTTGATACTAACATTAACAAATTATCATTAAGAGCCAGACTTTATAATATAATATAAGAGCATGCTGGTTCTCGTAAATTGTATGACTGATCTACCTGATGCTTGATTTAAGCAAAATTGTTTGATACAAAAAAACAAAGAAAGAACTTTTTTCAGTTCAGTTCAGTTTGTTTATTCAAATTTTTTGTATTAAAAATCCATTTATTTTTTAAATCTGTGTCGTTTGGAAACTTGCATAAAGATATGCACCCCTATTCTAAATTCCCTCGTACAGCTACGTCCGAGATAATCTACGAAAAAGAAATTCTCAATTCCGTCTTAACGCTACGAAAAGTGCAAAAATCTACGAAAGAAATTTTCATTCGTAGCATATTCGTATTTCATATATTAAAATTTTTAAGGGTAAAATAACGAAAGAACTAGACATAATCAAAATATTAAAAATATGATATTTATGTCAATATCTTACTATTTTTTATTTATAATTAATCTTAAAATACTTTTTTTCTCAAAATAATATTCAAAAATTATTAGATACCAACTACAAATTTGAAAACAATAAACATCTTTCTTACTTAAAAAAATGAATTCAAACGTCGAAGTTGCCATTGCAAATTTAATTTTATACGAGGGAATTTTGAATCACTAAAACTTTTTTTTTCGTAGCGTAGCCAATTTTTCGTAGAAAGTCTACGAGGGAATTTAGAATAGGTGTGATGTTCTTGCATTTGTAACATGAATTTAAACATCCTTTTACACAACAAGATTTACACTTTTATTTATTTTTAACAAAATCACTAATAATTTCACTGTTTTCATTTTTTTAAACAATAGTTTATTTATATTTTATTATTTTATTTATTATTAGGTATTTAGAATCAGTATTGATTATTTATCACTAAGTTTGAATTTTAACATCTGGCGAAAAATTATTTTTATTTTAACAAAAACATTTGACAAAGTTTTCTGAAATTTTTTCCATTCCTGTCGTTCTACTTCTATATAATAATTAATCTATGGTTGAGCCGGTTAATAGTTAAGACATTGCAAGCTATATCTAAGAACAGCAATTCCCCCAGTCAATAATACCTATTATCAGAACCAATTAAAATTCACCCTTTTCATTCATCTCCCAAAGGCCAATTACCAAATTATAATATATTAATGATTTAAATGTCCAAAGATAATGGTAATAATTTAAAAAAGCTAAAGGTAATAATTTAATATTCGTAAATTACGAAGTTAATTAAGATTAAAAAATGACATGGAATAATTTCATTAATAGAAAAGGCTTGCAAAACTTTTCCATATTTTTTAATTGACAGTATTGTATTAGTACTGAAAAATTAAAACACATTGTTAAAAATATCCCAATTTTTTAGCATGTAAAAATTTTTTGTTCTAAAAACATTTACAACAAAATTGATTTAGTTTTGTTGAGAGTGAACATTTAACAATTGTGAAAGTTTGTAACCAAAAATATGAATTACTATGATTTGTCGAAGCTAAAATTATCCAGGGTAAATGATTTCTTAATTCTTATTTCTGAACATTTTTCTTTTGTGAACTTTTTTTTTTTTTAATTGGATTATAGTTACGTTTTATAAATATAAAATTGATTTTAAATAGCTCAAAGCATTTCCCTTAAAAAATATAATAAAAATGTTTATTTCATATTCTAAAAAAAAATGATCTAAAATAGTGTATCTTCTGATCTAATATATTCTCCTATATCGGCTTGATGAAAGCACACGGTAGCCAACGGTTCTACTAATTTACAGTCTGCTGTAGATCGAGCAGCAACACCAAAACCGAGGGGTAAATCACTCATTGAATATACTATTACTCCTTGATATTGTGTAGTATTTTCTGTAATTCTTCCAAGTCCCGATTTAGGAATGTGGTTACCATAAAGAAATTGTTGCTCGAATGATGGCTTTACCCAAATTTTATACTGAGCATAAGGAGCTAAATAGTAAAGCGCAGTTATATGTAACTTAAATTTATTTGATTTGGAAAATTTTCCGAAACATGTTCCAACGGAAATTAATCTATCACGTCCAAGACATTCTGATAATTTTAAAATTTTTTCAGATATATAATAAACGCGGTCTTTATGTTCACGAAAACAGTATGTACCGTCAGGCCGATCTATTAATTGTTTAACATTTGACCCAATGCTAAAAGTTAAATTTAAGAAAAATAAATGTAGTTCAGCTTAATAGCAAATCAAATATAATTTCTTACTATTTATGTAATTTCTCAAATAAGATTTTCGTTCTTTCCTCAGTTAAACGCTTCATTTTATCCTTATTCAATTAATTTTATTGATATTTAATAACTTCAACTTTTCAAACATCAACAAATAATATGAAAACGTGCACAAATTGACATGTGAATGAGTGACAAATGACTGTAATTTTAGTAGTTTAATTTCAGTTAGTATTTTTTTTTTATTTACTCATTTCTCCAATTTCTGTCAGGTAGCGTTTTTAAACTATATATTTTTTTTTCTTTTAATATAAATTTTAATTTTAATTTATTTATTTATTACTTTGATAATTTACATAATGTTTTAATTCACATAATTTATTAAAGAGAAAGATTTATAGATTCATTAATATGATCATTGTTACAACATTTTCCATTGTGCTATGGAGTAATGCTGATATAGTTCTAATAGTTCGTTATTAGTAAGTTCTAAAACAACTTAGAACAGAAAAGTTAGTAAGTTCTAGAATAACTTAGAACAGAAAAGTTCTAGAACTTACTAATAAGTAGAATTTTTTTAAAATTTCCAGATTTTTTTTGTTAAAATAAAAAACAACAACAAAAAAAAGTTCAGAAAAATGTGATCTGAAAAAAATTTAGAACAGAAAATTATAACATAGTAGAGTACATGTAATAGGAATCTATTATCTCATGTACATGTACTCTACTTAGACTATCTCATGATTATCTCATGTACATGTACTCTACTTGTACATGTACTCTACTCTAGAATAAAAAAGTTAAAGTTTATGCGTTCATTAGTTTTAGAACAGGTATTTTTCTGTCCGAAAGTGTTCTCCTTTTAGTTCATTAGTCGAACTTAACTGTTATGCTTCCCAGTGCCGGCGCTAAGCATTTTGTCACCCGGTGCACTTTTCTAAAACGCCGCCCTAAAAAATCCATTTCCACATCACCCATGAGGTAGGATTATCGATGCATTTTTTTTATAGAGGTAGTCCCACGGAGGTATAACCTCTTTAAAAAATAAGTTAATTTAAAAAAGAAAATAGTTTTAGATTGAAAATAAAAAATTTAGTTAGAAGAAATAGCGCTTTACTTGAATGAAAGAAATTTAATTCAAAAGGAAAACGCGAGGAAAAACTATATATCACATAATTTAATAACTTTAATAAAACGAAAATATTAAAAATTAATTCTTCGCGCTTTTATATTGGCAAAATCGTTAACTAAATCGTTGTAGTCCAAATTTTCAAGAAGTTCTTTTTCAATAGATATAGTTGCTAATCCTACTAATCTGTCTTGAGTCATTGTAGTTCTCAAATAATTTTTAATAATTTTTAATTTTGAAAAGCTACGTTCCGCAGAAGCTACTGTAACGGGTATTATCAATAAAATTTTTAGAGCAATAACAAGGTTGGGAAATAATGTTTCTAATTTTTTATCAAAAATAAAGTTTAAAGTTTCAAGAGGGGATGAAGGTGGTTTTTCAAAACCAAAGTAGGAAATATTTTAAGCTCTTCAAATAGCTCTACTCCATTTATGTCAGAGTAACCATCGTGTGTTAGATTTTTCTCTAAAGAGGAACAATAATTAAACAGATCACTTGAAGTATATGACGAAATGATGGAAATTTCATGTAAAAATTTAAATATACTATTATGCGCGGAAATTTGTTCAAACCGTTCTGTAACTGACTGAAGAGCTTGATCTAGTATTTTAAAATAAAATTCTACTTTAAACCTAACTTCCGGATTCTCAATAACTTCATCCCTGCCTTCGTATGAAAAAAGCCGAGGCTTTTTACGACTTCTAAGTGTTGAAACGGGAGGAAACGACGCTGTTACATCTAATTTTATAGCGATTTGTTTAGCTTGCGCAATGAAATCATAAAAATGTTCGTCCGTTCTCAAATTGCTCAAAAATTCTTTAGTTGTGAGCAAAATATTAACAGCAGTCGTTAAACAAATTCCTGGACTTTGCAAATATTTACTAACTATATTAATTTTTTCTAAAATTTTAAACCAAATTAGTAATGAACAAATAAATCTTTTTTTTTAAATAAATTCTTTTAAAATAAACCTATTCTACAAGATAAGATTGTTTTTATTTTTATAGACAAACATAATTATTATAAAGTTTGTATTTTTCGTATAATTCATAATTTCAACCACACTATACATAAATCTCATACTTCATGGCCATGGTCATAAATTTTATTTTCTAAAACAAAATTGGATTGTCCAAAATATAAATAGGTAGAAGTACATTTACTTTATGCATGTAATATACATAGATATATATTTTATTGACGACCATTGCAAAAACTGCTTTAAAAATTGAGAAAAAACAAGTGCACATATTCAAAATTTCATTATTTTACATTATACAATACAACATTACAATACAATACTACTTTACAATTTTTTATTCAATACGATGAGAAATATAGAGTTAATAAAATAACATATAAATATATGTTATTTTATTAACTCTTTATTTCTTTACTACATACTAGAAATAATTTTATAAGAGAAAAAATTATTAAGTATGTATTTATAATATATAAATCAAATGCAAATCAATGTAAAAGAAAAATTTAAGAGAACGTTTTTTATTTCTTATTCTCTTTGGCTCTTCTATTTCTATTTTCTATATACCTAGGTGAATAGTTTAAGGAACAGATTTTCCAATAATTTTTTTTTTTTAAATTAAATATTGTATGACCTGACCGGGAATCGAACCCGGACCCCCTCGGTTAATAAGCCAAATGCTTACCCACTGCACCACCGAGGCCCCTCTTTTTTCTTTAATATATAAATAATTTAAGGAACAGTCAAAAATAATTGAACCTTAAATAAAAAAAATGCAGTACAAAACCGAAAAACATTTTTTTGTTTTATATGATTTTGCTTATGTATATGGAGCACTTTTTTAAACTGTGCATAAGGTATATTTAAACTATTTGATTTTATTGAAAGAAGACTAAAAAAGAGAATTGAATTTATTTTCTTATGGTCTCTTCTATTTCTTTTTTTATAATAGATAAATAATTAAAGGCAGGTTTTCATGAGAAAATTTTGCCCAGGAAACTTGACTTTAGAGAGAGAGGTATATAGTATACTCTCAATAGGAGAGAAAGAGTAAAATGATTAAATTTATATTAAAATTTTTTTATATCTTTTGAAAAAAACAAATTACATAACCTTATTTTTTAATTTTTAAATTTATATTTCGCGAATTTTTCAATTCAAAGTTAAAATTTTATTAATTTAAAATAAATAATAAAATTTTAATCAATTGCAAATAATTTTAAATAAAAATTTCATTCATCAAACCATAATATAAAATGTTTTTTTTCTTTGTTTACATTCTCTTGTTTGTTTACAAAATTCAAATGTCATGTATCCATAAAAATATGTAATAGTATGCAAAAAATTTTTGTGTAGAATACACTTTTTTTTGTATGTAGTAGCAACTTTATAGGAAAAAGACCTAAGAGAACATCTTTTTGACATGGATTATGGCGCTCTCTTAATACTGGGCTAAGCAAAATTGATGTTTCTCCAAGTAATTTATATGTTTCTCCCAGTAATTTATCGTTTTTTCTTTGTCGCACAAATAGTATTTTTGTATCTTCTGCCTATGCTCTAACTTTTGCCCAGGAAACTGCCGTAATGAAAATTGGCCTTTAAGGAACAATAAAAAATGATTGAACCTTAAATAAAAAAATGTATAGGAAAAACCGAAAAACATTTATATTTTGCTTTATATGATTTTGTTTATGTGTATGGAGCATATTTTTAAATTGTTATTTTAACTAAGTAGAATCAAAGCAAGAAGAACTTAAACAGTAGGTAGGTACCTATAAAATGAATGATAAAATAAAATATATCTGATTTGAGTTAAGAAGAATTAATTTGAACAGAATTTGAAAGAATTAATTCAAAGGAATAATTTTAATTTTTAAATTTTGCTATGTAAATTTATTAATTATTTTCAAAAAAAAAAAAAAATTATTTTAGGTCGGTAGGTACATAATTTTTACAATAAATTTGGCGCCCCCAAAATTCTGGCGCCCGGTTTTACTGTGCCATCTGTGCATATGGAAGCGCCGGCCCTGATGCTTCCTATAAACGGTGGACCGGGTTTTCAACTTGGTACGCGGACATGTTTACAATTTTAATTTATTTCAAATTAAGAAATAAATAAAAATTAATGCATTTATATTAGATTTGTTTTTCTTTAATTTATAATATATATATTTGGACCTAGATAGCAGAATGTGAGCAACATTAGAAGGTCCTAGTTTCACGCAAGGATCAATAATTTTTAATAGTAGTAACATTGTAACATTTGAACTTTCGAAATTAAAACATCTGATTTTGCCAAAACATTATTAAATTTTTTCTTAAAATAATTTAATAGGAAATACGTTAGAGGGAAAGAGAAGCTACAGATCTATAAATATATTATATATTTATATCTATCCTATTTACTAGTTCTAAATTGTTTCTATTCTAAATCCTAATGGATTTTTAAAGTTATGATCTTCTGATTGTTGATCGCTGAACAAAGCCACCAACTAATAGAATTGAACAGTTTAGTGAAAAGTGACAGTTTTTTGTTACAGTTCAAAAAACAAAAAAGCTGTCAATTACTATTTATGTTTATATTTTCATCACTTCACATTTTATTTTATTAAAAAAATATTTAAAAAAGCTTTTGAAACTTAACTATTTTATAATGTTATTTGCAAATTAACATACTGAATTCGATTTTGAAATGACTACACATTGTTGTACAAGTACTGTTTATATCTCAAATTTAACATTTTCTTTAACTAACAACGATTTATACAAAGTTTTTGAAATTTATGGTTCAATAAGAAAGTATGTTTTAATAAAAATTATAAAACAAACAATTAATATTGTTATTAAGATAAAACCGGCACAAATTAAGACCATATTGATATTTCCACATGTAATGTTTAAACTATTTTAAATATTTTAGGATTACTGTAATGAGAGATAAACAAACAAGAAAATCAAAAGGAGTTGCCTTCATTAATTTCTCATCAACCGAAGAAGCTTTGGAGTGTATTAAACATACAAATGATGCTGAAGTTTGTAAATTTTTAAAAATATTTAATAATGTCTAACTTTAATAGAAGCAATTTACTGTATAAGTTAATGCATTTTTTTATGTTAACATTTTTCCTATAAATTTTGATATTTTTAGTTATTTAGAGTTTAATCAAGCTAATAATTTAAAATAATTAAGGGTTTTTTTTTTTGTTAAGGTTAATTTATTTTTTGTTAAATCCATATTTTCCTTTTTTAAATTAATTATAAAAATTGGATATCCTAACACAAATATGAAACAATTTTTTATAATTTAAAAAGTTAGGTGTAAATAGAACAATAAATGGAATATTATGTTGCTTTGAGAATTCAGAATATAATGAGGTCTATAAATAAAAATATGGCAGTATGTATTATATTTTAATAACATATTTTTATATTAGTATTTACATATAACATATAACAGAAATATTTTTTGATGTTAATATTAATGCCTATTCAGAAGAATTTAATTTTACATATTTAAATTTTTAGATGTTTGGGAGATTACTAAAATGTAGTATGGCGAAAGACAACGGTAAATCTTTAAACATACTGAAAAGGTAAAAAGTGTCTTTACTTTCTTAATTTTTAATTACTATATTGAAAAAAAATAGAAAAGAATACGATATGAATAGATGTTTTGAATGTGGGGAATATAATCATTTAAGTTATGAATGTCCTGGTAATGTTCTTGGTAAACGAATTTGTAAACAGACTTCGGTTAAAAAAAAATTAAATTAATGAAAAAATTTGATGTAAGTTAAAAAATAAATTTTTTTTTAACAAATTTAATTTTTATATGTATATAAACTTTACAGTTTGTTCAAGAAAATAATAATTGAAAATATTTACAAGATCAAAACAAATTTTTGAAATGATTTAAGTGATCGAGAAGAACTTGAAGAAAATAAAAAATAAGTATGTATTTTTATACATATGTACATAAGTAAAATTTATTTTAATTTGAAAATATTAAAATTTATAACTATTATAACAATATTGAATATATCTTGTAATGTAAATTAGTTTAGTTCTCTTCTTTACATTTAAAAGTTGTATAATTTCAATACATATTTAGCACCCAGATTTAAATTATGTGATTACAATAACAAAATTATCATCTATTCCAGTTATACAAGCTGTTGTTATACCAACTAGGGGTTGTCAATTTTGGCATGAGATAAATCCAACTGCCCAATCCTATTAAATAAAGTAATATAAAAATTACTTTTTTGATACCCGGTTGTTTAAAAAGTTCTGAAATATCAGGAAATCCCATATAATTACAAAATGCATGAGCTATAAAAGGTGCTACAAAATGACCAGTTCTTGCGAATAGATAAGAAGAGTAAAATCCGAATATGGTGGTATAAGTGAATTGGAAACCTAGTTGAAAATGTAAAATAAGAAATTCATTTTTGTTTTTTGTATATTTACATGAGATCATCAAAACTATTTTTAATTCCTTTCCTTCTCTTAATCGTTCAGTTATATGATGAAAATGAGCCACTCCAAAAAATAATGGTGTTATCATAGTAGCTTTTAATGGTTCAAATGATTGCATCATCAAAGGAAGCATACACGCTCTAAATGTAAATTCTTCAGTTAGCGGTGCCACAATGTGATTACGCCACCATAGAATATTGCTTAAATGTTCTTTCCAATATATCGTATCTTAAAAATAAAAATTTAATTAAGATCTTACAATTTATATTTTTAAATGTATTACTAAAGAAACTGGGAACAGCTTGACAATTAAAAATTTGTACACAAAGGGGACCCAAAAACAAAAGAGCCGTTAAGCAAATTGGAACAAAAAAGGCTAGGAAGAACCCTTCTTTTCTGAAACCCAATAACTCCATAAAACTATGATTATCTAAAACTTCTTTTGAGCTAAATAAGTAAATAATTGTCGGTGATATTAACATAACAGAAAATACACTTAAAAATCTTCTTTTTACTATGGAAGGATGATCTCTAAAAAAAATATACATTTAAGAATTTTAAGATTTTTTTATAATTCTGTGAAAGAAAACTGACCTATTATATTTGTTTGTCCATATATACAAACTTAAAACACATGATATTCCCAAAGATAAACACGCAAATATGGAAACTATAGGAGAAACTTCTTTTCCTGTTATCAAATAGCCCATGTCTAAAGTTTTTATAATACTTAAAATTTTAGCTAGCTATACATCAAAAATTTTCACTATATGTTATCTAATTATACAATGATTTTTTGTAACTGCTTAAAAATAATTTATAAAGACAATAAATTTCTAAGTATAGTTTAAAAATAATTAAAAAAAATAAAAAAATTTGTTTATAATAAAAGCATTTAGTTAAAGGAAAGGAATAACAAAAACACTTCGATTAATGTCAAATAAAATGTCATTGACTTAAATGCTACATCGCTACAAGCTACAAGCGACTTCAATAGTTAATAATGTCAATTAATAGGTACTAGGTAGTGATTACTGAATACCTTTTTCAATTTAATATTTTAAATTGTATAATATTACTATTTATCATTTTTTGACTTTCTTAAACTTATGATTTTTTAAGAAATTAATTTTTCCAATTGTTGAAATCTTAAAGTTTTATGCAACTAATCTTATACATTAAATATGACTATTAAGGTTTATTTTCGAATATAAGTCTGATCTTTTGATTATAATAAAAATATGTTATATTTAATAATATAATATAAAAATAACAAAATTAGGTGTTTAAAACATAAAAATATTAAATAAAAGCAAAAGTAAAATAACTAAAAATAATTTTTTTGTTATCAAAATAAATTGAGCAAAAGTGAGTACTTTTGAACTACTTCCTACTTGTTTCCTAATAAAAGTCTTCAATCTTCATCATAAGATTATTAGTAGTATTTTTGGCATTTTAAAATAAAACATTTTAGTGTGCGTAAAGACTGGCTCTTCAACATAATTTTGGACCGATAAAAAATTAAACATAAAATAATTGTAGTGATTTAAAATCATAAAGTGCATTAAATTATCTTGAATTAACAAAATAATTACAAAATTATAAATTTTGAAGAGTTCCAATTGAAAAAAAAATTGTAAAATGAGCAAATAAAAATTCTAAATTTGAGAAAAAAAAAAGTCATAATAGCTTCTATACATTAATTTTATATTTTACAAATGTGTACTTTTGTTTAAGTTAACACAAGCAAATTTTTGGATATATATATTCAGGATTTGTTTAGTGTCCATAATTTAGTGTAATTGTATGAAGAATATTTTCGGGAAAATGTAAATGTGTTTGTATGACAAATTTCGTACAAGAAAAAATGGTGGTCCTGGATGGAATAAAACCAGTTTTTTGGTATTTTTTTCTTTGTCTAATTATATGAATTCGTTTTAAAGTAAAATCTCATTAATAGTAGGATTAATTAATTTATTATTAATATCATAAATATAGAATAAAAAAACAGTTTTTAATATATAAATAAAACTAAATTAGACAAAAATTTGTAGTTGGATTAGTTAGTATATATTTGGAGTTAATATTTTTGGGACAATAAGATTTAAAAGATGCCGAGTGCTTCATTTACATCTTCAAGATCTTATGTTCGACGATCAAGAAGAAAAGGTGGCAATCGTATTGCTCTGCCATCAAGAGCTTCTGGTATGTACAAACTATTTTAATATTTAAATGAAGTATAATCATTAACTTTTATTTTGGAATATTTTTGTCGGGTCAATATATATATATATATATATATATATATCAATAATCAGTAATTTAATTTATAATATAATGAATCCTTAAATTATAAAACAGTTTGTTTAAAAAAAAAAGATTAAAAAATTCGTTTTGCAACTTTTACTCTTATTTTATTAATCTTATTTATTATTTAGTCTAGAACTAATTTTTAAAAATGTCAAATAAATTTTATTTATTTTTTGATCTAATAACAGCTGCAAATTAACGATAAAAATTCAAAATATGCATGTATTAAAATTAACTTTTTTTTCCATTCAGCTAATATGTTAGAACCAAATTTACAACAAAATCTTCCTAATAATACTCCATCAACATCATCTAGTAGTAGTTCAGATATTAACAATTTATCACAGTCAAGTACAATATCAAATTTATCTGATATAGCAACTACTGCTTCAACTTCAAGTAATAATATAAATAATAATTCTGAAATTCAAAATCCAATACTCTCAAACTTAATGTCAACTTCACCCGTTGGAAACAATAAATCAAATGAAAGTAACAGCAACAGCACTCTACAATTACAAGCAAATTATAGATCAATATCATCTTTATCTACAGTTTCATCAAATACAGTAATTGGGAGTAGTCCTAATACAAGCCAGTCTTTAGCATCAAGTAACCAAAATAATGAAAATAGTAGCTTAAGTTCATCTTCATCTGCAGTGGGGTCTGCAAGTTCTGCTAATCCCGTTCATATATCTAGTGTAACATGTAATAATAGCAGTGATAGTTCTAGTGGCACTAACAGTAATCTAAATCCCACTTGCTCGTTGGCGGCAGCTAATTCTACAAGTGCATCAACTCATTCTGGTGGTTCTTCTTCCCCACAATCATGCAACACGGCTCCGTCAACTACCGCAGCAACTGCAACATCGTCGACGTCATCATTGACTGGCTGTAGTCATCAATCACCATATGACTTAAGACGTAAAATTAATCATGATTCTTTTTGGTGCAATTCTACAGGAAATAACAATTTAACTGGCTCATCTAATGGTTCAAGTGGATCTGGAATTGGATCTTGCTCCAATACAAACAACGTAGCTTCCACATCAACCTCGACGTCTGTTAGTGGTCATTATAGTATACAATGTGATGATAGTTGCTATATGCTTCCTGCACGAAAGCGTCCTAGACGAATATACACATCGAACAGCACAATAATAACAGGAGCGTCAACTGCCAC
This sequence comes from Dolichopus griseipennis, assembly GCA_963082915.1. NCBI lineage: Eukaryota > Metazoa > Arthropoda > Insecta > Diptera > Dolichopodidae > Dolichopus > Dolichopus griseipennis. Next base: position 57,795,654 of record OY720441.1, read on the forward strand.
TTCAGCTTCATCTTTAGATATATGTAGTCCAACAGCTGCACATTATTTACAATACGAAATGCCTGACGAAGTGTTATTAACTATATTTTCTTATTTGCTAGAGCAAGATTTATGTCGATTATCTTTAGTATGCAAAAGATTTAATACAATAGCAAATGATACAGAATTGTGGAAGAGGCTTTATCAATCGGTTTACGAATATGATATGCCGTTATTTAATCCAAAAGTTTGTGAGTTTTTATTTGTGAAACCTGATGAATCTGAATATTCTAATCCATGGAAAGAAAGTTTTCGGCAATTGTATCGTGGTATTCATGTTAGACCTGGTTATCAAGACAAAAAAATTAAGGGCCGCAATATCTTGCATTTTAATACAATACAAGCAGCTCTTGATTATCCTGAAGAAAGAAATTTAAGCAACACATCAAATAATGGTGCAGGAATTAATGCTGCTGCTATAGTAGGTGTTGTAGGGGGAGGTGGTGTGGCAGCTGCAGCCGCTGCGCTACTAGTAGGTGCAGTAAATGCCGGCGGAGGAGGAGGTGGTGCTGCTGCAGCAGCCGCTGCAGGTAAATCATTTTATTTTAGACTAAACTACAGATATTTTGTAATATTTTCATTTTTACAGTTGCCGGACCTGTAGCTGGGGAACGAGCTCCTAGTAATTTATCTGCTATTAACCAATCTAATTCGCCAAATGGATTCGATGATTTATCTAATTGCGAAACAAACGGAAATTTAATCTTTTTACATGCAGGACACTACAGAGGAGAATTCCTATTTATTGATTCAGATGTCGCTTTAATTGGGGCAGCGCCTGGTAATGTAGCTGAATCTGTTGTATTAGAACGTGAATCTGGGTCAACTGTAATGTTTGTTGAAGGAGCTAAACAAGCGTATGTGGGTTACATGACATTAAAATTTTCACCGGATGTTACATCAACTGTTTCACATCACAAACATTATTGTTTGGAAATCAGTGAAAATTGTAGTCCTACTGTTGATAACTGTATAATTCGCAGTACTTCTGTAGTGGGTGCCGCTGTATGCGTTGGTGGAGTTGGTGCTAATCCAGTTATAAAAAATTGCGATATAAGTGATTGTGAAAATGTAGGGCTTTACGTGACAGATTATGCTCAAGGTACTTATGAACATAATGAAATTAGTCGTAATGCTTTAGCTGGTATTTGGGTAAAAAATTTTGCAAGTCCAATTATGAGAGAAAATCATATACATCATGGCCGTGATGTTGGAATATTTACATTTGAAAATGGAATGGTATGTTGATAAAGTTTTAAAAATATACATAGTTACTGAAAAATAAAATAATTGTTTAGGGTTATTTTGAAAAAAATGATATTCATAATAACAGAATTGCCGGCTTTGAAGTTAAAGCTGGGGCTAATCCTACTGTAGTAAAATGTGAAATTCATCATGGTCAAACAGGTGGAATATATGTGCATGAAAACGGCCTAGGACAGTTCATTGAAAATCGAATTCATTCCAATAACTTTGCAGGTTAACATTTTTTTTACAAATTTAATACTCTTGTCATAAATAATATAACTCAATTTTTTTTTTGTTTTTCATTATAAAACCTTTTTCAGGTGTATGGATAACTTCGAATAGTAATCCAACAATTCGCAAAAATGAAATATATAATGGACATCAGGGTGGCGTATATATTTTTGGTGAAGGTCGTGGTCTTATTGAACATAATAATATATACGGCAATGCTTTAGCAGGAATACAAATTCGAACTACAAGTGATCCAATAGTTAGACACAATAAAATTCATCATGGTCAACACGGCGGTATTTATGTACATGAAAAAGGTCAAGGTTTGATTGAGGAAAATGAGGTTTATTCAAATACTTTAGCTGGTGTATGGATTACCACTGGAAGTACACCGGTTTTGCGCAGAAACAGAATTCATTCTGGAAAACAGGTAAACAAAACTTTATTATTACTGTTGATAATTAAATAAAAAAAAAACTTTAAGGTGGGAGTATATTTTTATGATAATGGACACGGAAAATTAGAAGATAATGACATTTTTAATCATTTATATTCTGGAGTACAAATTCGCACTGGTAGTAATCCAGTAATAAGGGGTAACAAAATATGGGGCGGTCAAAATGGTGGTGTTTTAGTTTATAATGGTGGATTAGGTCTTTTGGAACAAAATGAAATATTCGATAATGCAATGGCCGGGGTGTGGATTAAAACGGACTCTAACCCAACATTGAAACGTAATAAAATTTATGATGGTCGCGACGGCGGTATTTGTATTTTTAATGGTGGTAAAGGAATTCTAGAAGATAACGATATATTTCGAAATACCCAAGCAGGAGTTTTAATATCAACTCAATCTCATCCAATATTAAGGAGAAATAGAATATTCGATGGTTTAGCTGCAGGTGTTGAAATTACCAATAACGCTACAGCAACTTTAGAACATAATCAAATTTTCAGTAATAAGTTTGGTGGCTTGTGCTTAGCAAGTGGTGTTCAACCTATAGTTAGAGGCAATAAAATATTTAATAATCAAGATGAAGTTGAGAAAGCTGTTTCTGGAGGGCAATGTTTATATAAAATTAGCAGCTATACATCATTTCCAATGCATGACTTTTATAGATGTCAAACGTGCAATACAACAGATCGAAATGCCATTTGTGTTAATTGTATTAAAAATTGTCACGCTGGCCATGATGTGGAGTTCATTAGACATGACAGGTATTTAATATTTGTATTTCAATATTAAAAGCGGTATAATCGATTTTTTTAGGTTCTTTTGCGATTGTGGTGCTGGAACTTTAACTAATCAATGCCAGTTACAGGGTGAACCCACGCAAGATACAGATACATTATATGATTCTGCAGCACCTATGGAATCTCACACACTGATGGTAAACTAGGGTCTTGTTATTTTTATAATACTGTGTTAATAGATATTAATATGTTTTTTTTAATAAAAATAATAAAACCCTTTTCAATATTATTTATTAAAAAAAAAAATAGATCCATAAGAATACACAATTATGTAATATATGTTATAACTTAAATTTGATAGTTTTGTATGAAATGTGAGTAAGGTTGGCTAATATTGTAAATAATTTAGTTGTCTCAGATTAAAAATTGTTTTAAATGAAAATAAATTGATTTCTGATATAAAATTCTGTAATTATATTGTATTTATTTCAGATTTTTTTTTTAAAAAACAATTGTGTTAGTTAAAATTTAACTTTTAACATTTATACAATTTAGTCAAGTTTATTCTCATATCACGAATAATTCAAATCTTTGGGTTTAATATATCAAAATATAAATTCATTCTAAATCTACAATATATTTGAAAAGAGGTTTAAAAATAATTTGAAAGCATAATTTAAAGTAATAATAGACTTAAAACATATAAAATAAAATATAAAATAAAAATTTACTATATTATAAATATTTAATAACACAAACTTAATGCAAACTTTCTAATCCAAAAGCTATTTATTACAAAATTAGTTAAAAATTTTAGAAAATTTATATTTCTAATATAAAAAATAAACGTAAAAATTATTAGTTTTTAAAAAATAAGAATTCCGAGATCAAAACACATAAATAAGTTGACCAATTCTGTAATTTATAACAAAAAGTTTAAAATAAACATTTAAAAATAAAAAAAAAAAAGAAATTCAAACTAAAAAAGTATCGGAAAAATATATTTATTGTCCAATAATAGGAAAAATTTGGTTTTTAAAAAAAAAACTACTAATGTATGAAATTAATTTGCAATAATTCCAATTTTTTTTTTTTAAATATCCATTATAACAAATTTAATTGTAATAAGAAAAATATGAACAAATCAAAAATAGTTTGTTCTTCAGTTTGTGAAATAAAATTATAATGCTTTATATCACAGTTATTTTATGATGGGCATAACTATTATTTTTCAAAGAGGATGAAATAATATTATACATACAATGCCAATTTTATAAAGTTTGAGTTAAATAAAAATTTTTTTATAAATAATCTTATATTCTATAAAAATATTCTTAACAATTTAACATTGGAAAAATTGCAAGTGAAAAACTATTATAGCAGATTATAAAAAAAAATATATTTTTCTGGTATCTACATTGATATAAATAAATATATCAAAAACCGAAAATTGGAAACAAAACTTAAATTAATCTAATAATCAAAACAAAAATAATAATTAGATTGTAATTTTTATTTTTAATATAAATTATTTGAAATTCTCATTACGAATATGTATCGTTCAAAATAAGTAAGTATAAATACTTGAAATAATTAACTTTAAGAAAAAATTAAAACAAAACATAATATAAATATTGACATAATTTTAGGTTATTAGGCAAAATTTTTTTAATAAAAAAATCAAAATATATTTCTCGAATTACTTCTGTCATAATACCGCGAAAAAAAATGTTTTACAGATATCAGTATATTTAATAAATGTACTTTAATATTTTATTGTTCATAAATAAAAATTTAATTAAATATGCAACGATTCAAAATAAAAAATTGGGTTATGTAATTAAGAAAGTAAACGTACTAAAAATTAAAAAAAATTTTGCAGAAGATAACTTTGTTCAGTTTTCTTTCTATAACAAAAAAGAAATAGATTTGATTTGAACATTTTGAATATGTTCTTTAAGAATTTTGAAAATAAAAGAAAACTTTGGTCAATAAATATTAAATAAAGAGTAGTTGTTTTTGATTTGTTAATGATGATCCTTCAAGGTTTTTTTATTAAGGTGAATCTGTTGCACAAAATAAAAATTGAACAATAAAATAATTAGATTTTTTTTTTTAATTTTGTAATTTGAAAAAAAAAAGGACCCTAACATATAATTTTATCAATATCTCATTTTTTAATTACAATACAAATTGGTTTTTTTAAATCATTTTTTCAAAAAGTTATTTAATACGTATATAAAATGATAAAATCTGAAGCAATAATAAACGGTTTTCTGTTTTAATTCAAAATATATTTAAAAAAGATATAATTTCATATATTTGAACCATGTAATTTGTGGTTCATTCGAACAACTAATATCTTCAAAAATATTTAATTCAAAAAAAAAAACTAAAAAATTAATATTAAATTTTTGTTTTAAATATATTTAAAATTTATTTCACAATTTGTAATAATTAAAAAAACAACTAGTTATAAAAACTTACTAATAAATAATAAGAATAAATATTGGAATTTAATTTAAATAATTTTTTAACTAAAAATATAATAAGTTTTGTGTATGAGAGTGCGATGTGATATTTAAATTAGCATTTAAGTGAGTGCTTCTGATTTGGTAAATTTTTTTTTATTATATTATTTTAATTATTGTATATTACAAAGTGGAATATATATATTTATGTATATACTTATATACATATATAGATTTTATATATATATAAATATATATATATAATCTATAATAATATACGTAGGCGAATATAATTTTCTTAATTAGTTTTTGAAAATTAGAAAAATATTCAACATTTAAATAGTGACATAATGGTAATTATTTGAATTATTTAAAATTAGAAATTAGATAATATTAATATTTAATTAATAATTAATATGTTTATTTAAATATTAATAATATTAATTTTTTGAAAAAAAAGATAATACAATGATATGCCGTTTATATTATTTTTTTTCTAACTAACAGTTTTAAATTTAACACTTGGTTATTAAATTTAGTTAAAATTTTCCGACACATATTTGTTGCAAATGGTTCATTTTCTATTTTTTTTTATTGAAAAAGAGTTTTATAATGATTTAAAATGGCACAAAAATACTTTGTTGTCGTGCAGATAAAAATTCTGCAAAATAAACAACAAAAATTAAAAATAATACATATAATCTTTTTAAAATATTTGTTTTTGTTTGATGTTGAATCAGAACTAAATAGATGTAGCGAAAAAAGAATTAACTTTTATTATTATTTAATATTTAAATTTTAATAACTTTTTTTGTAATTTTTTTTTGAAAAAACATGTTCTTTTTTGAGAAATACATATTAGGACAAAAGTATTATAGTACATATTAAAAAAAAAAAAAAAAAAAAAAAAAACAAAATTGAACAAAATCACATAATTAACATTTTTAGTCCAAAAGTAGCATTCGCCAAATAATGAAAACATGAAAAAAAAGAAAATAACTTAAAAAAATACAAACTATATATTTATAAAATTATACGACTATGCAATTTACATACATAATTGTAAGAAAAATTACAACAATTAAAATTAAAAAAAAATATAAAATAATTATTGCATTTATATTTATTATTATGAATTGGTTAATATTAATTATATTATTAACTTTATTATTTCTTATGTTACTTGTAATGTATGATTTTTCATCTTAATTACTGAGATTAAGATGATTATTAACAAATAAGCTCATTATAAATAATTAACTACTTACACTTAAAATTATATATGTATATCTTATAGATGAATATATGATTATTATATAAAAAAATATATTTATTAAATTAATATTTATATATAGAAAACGCCCAGTGCACCTAAAATGTAAGAATGCTTATTTTTTGGACTGATTAAAAAGTACATTTTATGAAAATTGTATTAATTAAATAAAAATTGATGTTTAATGAAAACTAAAAAAGTTTCTAATTTATTTTAAACATAATCAATTCAATAAATAATTACGAATTTTATTTATTTGTTTTCAATTTTACAAAAAAAAAATTACATGAAGTAAATAACAGAGTTTTGGGTTTCTGCTCATTGCTTAAAAAATTTAAATTAAAAAGCGTAACGAAACAGTTTTTAATATCTGACTCTAAAAAATAGAGCCAGATACGGAACACACAGCACGTAAAGGTACTAGAAAAAAAAATCCAAACTAGCAATTTCATGTTTTGATTAGTGTTTTGAGTCATACACATTGTTACGAAATCTAAGGCTGCCCATAAACGACGGACTTGGTTGTCAACTTGATATGTGGTCATAAAAAGTTTAAATTTTTACCTACTTAATATTTCGTAATAAGAGTATCTGAAAAGTGGCAAAACTGTAAAAGTCAAAACTATTTTTCCAGTTTTGCACTTTTTTTTCTGTTTGCTGCGCTGAAAGACATGAAATATACTTTAAACAATAGGAGGTATATATACATACGTACTATATTTTATTTTTACTTTGCATTTAATTATTTATTAGTTTTTTAATGCAACTTAAAAATAAAATATATTACGTAGAGTTTAGTAAAAAATAAAATTACTTTTAGTGTGGTATAAAGCGGGGGAGACGAACCTCCCTATCACATCTAGGCCTTCCGGCCAGTTGTGCACTCCTGCTTAAAGAGCCGCTCGTATTTTCCAGTGTCTCGTTGAGCCAAACTATAACCCTTATGAACTGGATTAGTTTACCCTGGTCTAACTCTCCTACAATACTGAAGTCTTCCTAGTATCTTCCTCCTAAATCCTTAGTCTTGGGCTTTTTATCGCTTCTCTTCTCATTCGCATAGGACAACCGTTTCGTTCTCCATTCCACAAATGTTCTGGCTGCATGGGCGCTGAGCCTGAAATGGCCCAAGCTTATTCCTGTTATCAACCTGACATTTCCCTTTTTTAGATTTAGTTCGGGGACTCGTTGTCCAGTTTATTATTCAGTCCAGGTTTCCTGCCTGGGTTAGGTTTTCTTTGTGCCCGTACAAACTTTTTCTATTTACCTAGTTATTTGTCTCTAGTCGAACAACAGTGTTAATAGCTTTTCTATTTATCTCTATTTCAATTTGTTCTAAATCCAGTATTGTTTCCATGGCTGAGGTTGAGGTAGTTTTTATGAAACCTGTTATCCCCAAGTAGCCATGTCGTTGGATTTTAGTCAATATTTTGATATATCTCTTCTTTTTATGGCTGTCCACCAAACTAGCGCACCGTATGTTATCATTGGTGTTATAACATACATGTATATCCACATCATTATTTTCGACGATAGATCCCAAGTTTTACCAATAGCATTCTGCATCCCATATGGCTCTTATCGCTTTTTATTTCTTTTCACCCACATGATTGTTCCATCTAAGGTTTTCGTCGAGGTATATAGCGTGTAATTTGGCGTTGTCAGAAAACTGCAACAGGCCATTACCTATTGCCTCTCGGGACTTGCGGGTAAGCTACATCTCTTTTGCTATTAAAGAGACATATTTCTGTCCTACTCAAGTTGAGTTTTAGGCCATTCTCGACACACATTATGGTTTTGTCGATCGCTGCTTGTAATCTGAGTTTTGTTCTACTAGTTTCATTTTCAGTGACTAGTATCGCAAGTCACAACGTCGTCTGCTTAACATCGAAATTGTAGTTTTCCACTACCAATATCTGTGGTAGATCATATTTTACCATTAACCACAGCAGTGTCATCATCATCATTGTCGTGATATTTTTTTTGAAACATCATAAATAATAAATATGTATATTATCTATTTTTCTGAATAATGTTAAATTTTTTCCTTGATAAAGCTTTTCAAGCTATGACTTTTTTTTTCTTTTTTCTTAAAAAAATTCTACTTTCATCCTGATGAAGATGAAGAAGACGTTTCCAACAATTCGTTTTGCACAAAATTATCGCGTTTTCAGATATTTTTATATCTACAAATTATTTGTACTTATTAAAAATCTTTTAAACTTATGTTCCGCAAAAGAAAATTCCACGACGTGGGTTGTAGAATGGTCTGAAACCGAAATCGAGTAAAACAGAGATATGGCCAAGAACGACAGCTGCTGCGGAAAAGTTATCAAATGTGATGAACGAGGATAGCTAAAGAAATAACAGGTCATGCTACAGTTCGTTAATTGGAAGAATCCGCAATAAAGGTAGCGATGACGGAATTACAACCGACTGCAAACTTATAATAAATATAATGGAAAGCAGTGTGCATAAATCAAGAACAACCCAAATTGTTGGAAGACACTGGGTCCCGTAGCATTTTCGAAGTCTTTTTTATGTTCCTTCATCCGTATTTTAATATCTCGTCCAGTTTCACCTATGTATATTTTATCACAGTTGGCCTTATTACATGTTATTTTGTATACGGCTCCTGCCTGACATTGTCAAGTTTCGTTTTTGTGTTGCTAAATATTGTTTTATTTAATTTTATAAATAGTTGAAAAAAAAAAAATTATTTTAAATTTTTATTTTAATTCTTAGAAAAATTTTAACATTTTATTTTTATTAGTTTAAATTTTTAGTTTTAATTTTTTTTTATATTCACATTATATGTTTGTTAGTTTTTTAATTTATTTAATATATGTTAGTTTTTCATTTACAAATTTAATATAAGGATAAATTATATACATAAATATATACATATGTATATGGATGTATACACTTAAATATTAAATCATAGTTTCATAATTATTACTAACAATTTTTAGTGTAATTTATAAATTTTTAACTCAAAACAATTTTAAAATTTTAAAGCAAAAAAAATTTTAATTTTTTAACCTTCTTAATTAATTTTTAATTATCACTATTTACCAGGCCATGAATATGAGAATAAAACATATAGGTACTCGAAATATCGGAAAAATTAATTTAATCATAAATAAAATAAAAAAATACTTTTAAAACATAATTGGTTTATTTTAATAAGCAAATAATAATAAGCCGAATTTGCAAAAAATTCTTTATTATATACTTTTTTTTTATCATAAACATTTACATTTTTTTTGCAAACTAGATATTTTTTAAAAAACCAAACAACTTATTTTTATTAGTTATTAATCATTGTGGCGTACAAGATCCTGTCTAGTATCATTTGTACACGAATGAAGCCGCATATGGAGTATAATATCGGGCTATATCGGTGTGGCTTTAGGCCTGGTAAATCAACAACCGACCATATCTTCATACTAAGACATATTCTAGAGAAGTGCAATGAATTCACACTTCATCTGTTCATTGATTTCAAGGCTGCGTATGATTCAGTAGGGAGAGACGAACAAGCAATGGTAGAATTCCTACAAGCAATGGTAGAATTCGGTTGTCCTGCAAAACTCGTCAATCTCTGCAGGATGACCATAGCTTGTACATTATACGCAGTGAGAGTGGAAAACAACGTATTTGGAAGACTCGCTTTCTTGCGATCTATTCAACATCGCACTTGAGAAAGTGGTGAGCGATTCTAGGGTTGAAACCAGAGGAACAATTTATTAAAAATCAACCCAGCTGCTCGGATACGCAGACGACCTAGATATAATCGGTAAATCACAAAGGGATACCTGCGAAACTTTTGTTATTATTGAGAGTGCAAGAAGATTAGGTTTGCTAGTGAACGAAAAAAAGACGGTATACATGGTGGCAACAAACAACGACGGGCTCCACCGCCGTGTAGATCAAAACGTGGTGACTGCAACTTTGAGATGGTGAAAGATTTTGTATATCTCGGCTGCCAAATGAACACAGAAGGCAGTAACACGCGGCTGGAAATTAAGTGTAGAATAGTGCTAGCCAACCGTTGTTACTTCGGGTTAAACAGGCACATACGGTCAAGAACTCTGAGTAGAAAGACAAAGATCACACTGTACAGAACACTTATCGCACCAGTTCTGACATATGGTGCAGAATCATGGACCATATCCAACTACGATGAAAGTCTGATAAGGTCTTTTGAAAGGAAGATTCTACGTAAAATTGTTGGTTCAATTAACGTCAATATAGTCAATAGGCAGTGACACAATAGCGAGCTGTACGACGATACCGATCTCGTAACTTGGATTAAAATCCAGCGATTACGCTTACGCTAAGTCACGTAGTAAGTGTGAACGATAATGCTCCAGCAAAAGCGGTTTTTGACTCCAATCCGGTGGGTAGACGCAGAAGAGGTCGACCACATCTTCGATGGAAAGACGGTGTTCAGTCAGACGTAAGAATGCTGAATATTGTTGGAAGTTGGAGGGAAGCTACGCAAGACAGAACCCAATGGATGAAGGCTTAGGGCTCGGCTCAAAAATAATAATTTGTTATGCCGATAAAGTAAAGCAAACTAAGTTATTAATCATTATTTACTATTTGACTGCCAGTGACACCATATACAGATTTAATAAAAAAACACGATTTGAAAAAATTTTAATTTTTATATTAGTTACGTTTTAAATTGTCAAAAAAATAAAATTAAATTAAATTATAAAAATTACATTAAAAATGGATAACTAACTTAAAATAAATTTAACAATTGACTTTTATTTTACAAGTAAAATCTTAAACAAACGTCAAAATGTCTTTGAATTTTCTTTTGCTCAGCCGTGCTCGATATATTTCCACTGAGCACGATTTTATTTTTGATAATTCATGTAAATTTTAAAATTATCTAAATTTGGGGAAAAAAATTTTTATTTTTAAGATTAATTAATTAGATTTTCCATTTATAAAATAGATCTACATAGAATTTTAATGGCAGAAAGAGAAAAAATAGACAAAACAGGGATTTTTTTGCTCTGTGGGATTTTTTGTTTTTTAAATTTCCTCCCAGCACTGGTATAAGCAAACATAACCTCAAAGAAATTTATTAGCCGTTATCCCTTTAAACTATCTGACCAATGGCGTAGAGATAAAGACGCCGCCTTTCATCTGGAAGGTCTCGGGTTCAAACCTCGGTCAGATTATATCTAATAAAAAAAAAAAAAAAATATCGTAAAATTGTATAATTATATCGTAATATAAAATAAGATTTAATAAAAATACATAAATAATTCTCGTGTTAGATTAAAGATGGCACACAAAGTTAAAATTCGTGCATTCATATTTCATAACCTTATACAATAGCTACAGCCGAATAATCAACGGCTTAGTGAATATTATGATTAAAGAAACTGAAGCCTAGTTTAAAATAAACTTGGTGAATGCCCTATAATCCTTAAAGGAGTGGAAAAGGAATAAAAAAAAAAAAATCCCTTTAAACTAAACGTGCAGACTTCTTTTGTGCTAGTACTCGATTGAATCGATTGATGCGAGTATTAGCACTGAAAAACTCTGCATGAGTGCATGTCTCAGATGATATACTGAAATAATTTTAGTGAAATTAAAATAAAACTATCGTTTTTTATTTCTTTCTTAACATTGAATGTTCAATACATTTTAATATTCTTTTGTATTTTGGTTTAGGCAGTCTGGAAGAATAAATATTTCGAAGCCGAATTCCACTACACTGCACGTTGACCTTACACATTTGAACAATGTCAACGCTAGAAAATATTTTTTCAAGAAAACTGCGGAATTTTGCAACTGACGTGCTTCAAAAACGACGATAATTATTTTCAATTTAGACCCCTTTTTGGACTAAATAAACTTATTAAATAAACGAATCAGTCAGTAATCAGTATGAAAAATTATTGTACTAGCATCGAAGAAGAATTTTTACAACTATTTAATTTGAAAAAATACTCAGCCAACTGATAGTTTTTGTAATATGAACGTTTAATCAATAATCATGATTTTGAAGAGAACATCATTTAAATGTGCAAAGGACGAAAATTCGATTTAAATTTTAGTAAAAAAAATTTAAAAATAGAGAAAAAACCACCCCTATTTTCAACTTTCAAGGAAAATTGGCTTTCATCTTTATTCAATCTTTTCGTATGTTTCAAATGTCAATGTCATTTTGTAGATGTATTATAGCTTTGTATCATTGGATGTATGTTCTTTTTTTCTACGGTTTTAAATATTCTTGCTTCGTGTCTTTACTTCGATTCGAATACGAGTGTTATTTACTACCTACTATTTTAGTGTCTTACTTTCTCCCGGCTTTTTATTTTATTTTTGAGGAGTGAGGTGATAGGTGTTTAAAATTATAGAAAAGTGATTATTAAAGTATTGATCCGTATATTTAAGAAGAAAGATTCATTTTCATTTGAACCATGGGACTACTATACCATCTGTTTGTAAGAATAGTGAATTTCGCAGTTTTTTTTCTGCTTATTGTCTTAATTCCTGGATTACCACCTAAAACTCATTTTCCATTGGAACCCATAAAGTATGTATTAAAAGAAAAATTTTTGAAAATAAAATGTTTATTTTTTTTCATTCTTAATAACTTTGCTTAGCACTTTCACTTATTCAATTTTTGTTTTAAATAATTATGTAGATTAATTTATTTGTAAATTATTCAAGTTGCAATCATATTAATTAGCTTCTCTTTTAAGTATTAAATCATCTCGGGAACTGAAAGGACCTCTTGATCTGAATAATTTATTAGATAATGGCGAAAGGTTACTAGGTAAGTTTCTTTTTTTTTTTTTTAAATTAATGTTAATTTATAGTTTTTATATGTAAAACTTCATTAGATATGTTTTATTGTTTATACGTCATATCATATTACGTTTTGATATACACATTAGTTTGCACATAACAGGTTAAATGTATGCAATAAAATGTTTAATATTTAAAAAAAAAATTCCTTTAAATTAAAATTTTTGTTATCATTTTTTTCACCTTTTTTTACGCATTTGTTATAATTCTATTCAGAGGACCGTGTATATGGACCTGAAGCTCTTATCGCAAGAAAGGAAGAAGTATATACAGGAATACATGGTGGAGAAATCGTAAAAATTACGGCTGATCGTGTCAGACATGTTGCTAAATTTGGACCACCATGTGGTATTTTGTTTTTCAATATTTTGAATATTCAAGTAATTTTTTTTTTTAGAAGGTGTATATGAAGAAAGCAAATGTGGAAGACCTTTGGGAATGGCCTTCGATACTTTAGGGGATAATTTGATTGTAGCTGATGCTTACTATGGCATCTGGCAAGTGGATTTAACGAATGGAAATAAGAAACTTCTTATTTCATCTAATCAGGAATTTGATGGTAAAGATGGAAAACTGCGTTTAGCAAAAACTTTCAACTCTGTAGCGGTTTCGAAAAATGGAGATATTTACTGGACTGATTCTTCATCCGATTTTACCATAGAAGACGGTATTTTTGCGGCTTTGTCGAATCCTGCTGGAAGGTAGCACTTAAACGAATACAAAAAATAAATTTATCAACTATTTTCATAAAAATTCTTTTTTAGGCTTTTTCATTATGATCGCTCTAAAAATATTAGCACATTGTTAATAGATGAGCTACATTTTGCAAATGGTGTCGCTCTCAGTCCAAATGAAGATTTTGTTGTGGTCGCTGAAACTATGTCTTCACGTTTAATTAAATATCATCTTAAGGGTTCAAAAAAGGGGCAACATGAAATATTTGTAGATGGTTTACCCGGTTTACCAGATAATTTAACACCAGATGGAGATGGTCTCTGGGTACCATTGATTTGTGCTGTTGATTCAGAACATCCACAACTTATCCAACTATTAGGACCATATCCAATTGTTCGACTATTTGCTATTCGGTTTCTTGCGCTACTAGAATTACCATTTCGTTTCTTCAGCAATATTGCACCAATTCCACTAGCTCAGAAAACTTTACATTTCATCGGAAATTTTGAATCTCTTAACTTTATTCAACCAAAACGAGCAACTATTCTTCGCTTAGATTGGAGTGGAAATATTTTAGGTTCTTTACATGGGTTTGATGGATCTGTTGGATTTGTTTCACATGTTTTGGAGCTTGAAGATAGTTTATTATTGGGTTCACCTTTCAATAAATTTATAGCAAAAGTTAAATTACCACGAACTCCACAAGTTAAAATTCGTAACGTTAGATATGAGGGGGCAATAGACATGGAGCCAGTTATAGTTGAGAAAAAGCAGAAAACTCATGAAACTCAAAAATCAATTCCAACAACTGCTGTTCCTACCGCATCCACAACTCCGTTGCCAGATACTACTATAACAACAGAAAAATCTCAAACAACTACTTCAATGCCTTCAACAACTTCAAAAACAACATCCAGTACAACTTTAAAACCAAAAATGGAAAAACCTACTACAACTCCTAGACCAACTACAAAAAATCCTAATGCTAAAAAAAATCCGTCCCCAATACACGAAGAAATACCAGTCGATATCAAACCTCCACATAACGAAAAGTTAAAAGTTATTAAGAAGGGCGGTGTTCATGGCGAACTTTAAGAAAAACAAATTTAGAAAGCTAGCCATAAAATATTTTATATAAAAGGCGTTGTAACGCATGTGAATATCAGTTAATGAATATCAAAACCGTTTTACAGAAATTTATATAACTTAAATTATTAATGAAAATATGAGCTTATTAAATATCGATGTACATATTTAATAGTAAACATTACGCATTAAAATCCCTAATTGGTGTTGTTTCTTTCCTTTCGTTGTCATAGCACTCAACCTAGAAAATAGTAAATAATCTTAAGTAACAAGGTAAAATTGTGTTAAATCATTCCTTTTAATTATATTACAATTGTGTGAAATAGTTAACAGTCTCAATTTACGAATTTTTCTAATATTAAGTTCAAGAAAAGTATTTAGATTAAATTTATTTTGTTGTTTCATTTTTATATTTTGATTTTCAGAATAATGGAAATTTCTTTTTAAGTGGTTTAAATAAAGATTTATTGTTTTTTTATATGAAGTATTTTTTTTTAATAAATCGTAAGTTTAATATCTGTAATAATTCAAAAATTTAGATTCCGTTTAGAATGTATGATACATTGATGTCAAACTGCGTAGTATTTTCATATTGTTACAAAGGTTAAAATCAAATTAAAAAATGAATCTAAAAATATAATGAAAAGTAGAAATTAGATTTTGTATTAGATAATGTATTTAATTAAAATTTATGAAGTGGAAAATATTCAATAGATTTAATAATAACAAACATAACTTATCTAAAAATAATAATAATAATGCGGATTAACTTTAGATATTAAATCTACGTTCACTTTTAATATAATAGTAATTTCAGAAATTTTGATACTAATAAAAAATATATAATTTGTCTTAACAAAATTTTTGAAATACGAAACATAATATCTTTTAAAAAGTTTAATTATTTTAACACAGATAATTTTTTCTATTCATTATTTTGTTGATGTTGGCTTTGGTTTAACAAAGCAACATTACTAGCTTTAATCCTTGCGAATGATGATCCATTATTCAAAAAAGATAAACTACTTGTTGGTTGGTTCTGGTTATTAAAATGTTGAAATATGTGTGGCGACATGCATGGAGTTGAGCAATGACTACTACTAATATCACATTGATCTAACAGTCTAAGTAATTCATTAGCATTTGGACCACCGAAACTTTGTTGAGTTGTTTCACCTCTAACTAAATCGAGAGCTGTGGTTAAGTCCCACATTTGGATGGCTCCATTATTATGCCCTGTTAAAATAAAGCGGCTACCCATACGAGAAGATACTTCACAACACACCACACAAAATGACGTTATTGTTGTATTATCAACCGATTTTATAATACAAACACGGTCACCATTTGATGCTAAACGCACGTAAAGTTTATCAGTTTCAGGAACAATTTTTTGAACGAATACTTGTTCATCATCTTGTTCACCAAACGGACCAAAATCATTTCCAGCTGAATAACTATACTGCATATCGGTCGCTTCAAGTGACATAATTTTAAATGAAGCTTCTGGTGTTGATCCAGGTTGAGTTGAAATCATACCACGAAAACGTTTAACTTTCCAAGTTCTTACGTGATTATATTCACTACATACAGAAATTAAATAATTTTCGGACAGTGTCACCTAAAATTGTTAAATTTATTTATTAAAGTATTTAAAATTGTTATTTAATTTTCAATGATAGTACTTTGGTGACTGGACTTTGATGCACAGTAAAAGTTTGGAATAATTGAGGTCCGTGTCCTACAGTTTCTGGATGTTGAACTATTACTCTTACTGAGCCCGATTTTGTCCCATAGGCTATTTCAATCCAATTTCCGCATAAACCTTTGAGAATAATTTAATTCAATAAAAAAAATTATTTTTGAAATGATAAAAAATTTGGAACAACATGAGTTTTCTACTAAAATTACTTCAATCATAATTAAAAAATGATTTTGCTTAGAACTTACAAAACAAAGCTAAATTTTAATACATGGATTTTTAAGTTTTGCATATTACCTAATTTTTTAGAATATAATATTGTATGCCATCACAAAATACATTTCCATTTCAATATTTAAATTAATGTAAATCTGTTTATAACATTTTTAATGTAACAAAATGAATATTATAATTTAAGAATATATTATTTTAAATATAAAAATATAAACACAGAATAAAATTAAAGTTTTTAAACAAAAGAAAAAATAAAAATTTATTCAATTTATATTATTTAAATTTCTTTATACATTCAACAACCGAAAAAAAAAACTACGACGGCATAATTTTTAATATTTAATAAATTAAAAATAAAAATATGTACATAATATTTATTCGATATCCATATATTTTTTATTTCAAACTTTAAAAAACCACTTGCATGTATGGAAAAAATTACTTTAATTTAAAAATGTAATCCTATATTTTATATTAAACAATTACAAAACTTTTTCTGTTTCAGTAGATTTTAAGTAGATATGTTAATTTTACTTGCGAAATTTTTATGAAAAAAAAAAAAATTTAGAATGCAATTAACAAATCGAAATATTTAATTTAATGTTTACCTTCACGTCCTCTGTCAGGTGCTAGCATTTTAAAAATAAGAAAACCAAAATTTTGTTATTTTGAAAATTGAAGATTTCTAATTTTTAGTTATTTTTCAAAAATTTATTTATATACAATAAATGTTGTTGGAAAATATTTAAATTTAAAAATTTATTTTAAAGTTCATATGATATATTTAGTTTTTTAAAACTTAAAATATCTTACTTAGGGTTTTGGGCGTTAGATAAACAGAAATAGCTGTGATATGATCATTGGCAGGATCTTTGTATAATTCTGTAACTAGAAGATCGTTATCTTTCATTCGCAAAGGAAACTTTTGCATATCTTAAAAAAATTTTTTTTTATTATAATACGTCTAATTCTAAAATATAATTTTTTACCTATGTAATATATAGAACCGTTATTACAACCAAGAAGAAGAAAAGAACCCGCATTATCAAAAGACAATATTGGAACAACATCTTGAATTTGCCAGTGTTGTGTCATTGCATGCCAAACTCCTATTTTTCCTAATGATGATAGAGCAACTAACTGACTTCCAATAAAAAAAAGATACTCAACACGAACATTTAAATTAAATATTCCAACTTCAGTTTTGTTACCAGCATCTTGAATAGCCCATAGTCTTATTTGACTACCATATGAAATAGCAACCAATGCTGAACGTGTTTGCTCTGCATTAGTTGAAAGATTCACTTTAGCGTTAATTGCAATTCTTTCAATACTAGTCTCAATATATGGGGACGTAAATATTAATTGCCAACCAGAATCTTTTAATCTGTAACAGGTTACAAAATGAGCATAAGACACTGTAATCCAATTATGGTGAGCCTTGATTATTTGTACTCTATAAGGGTCACTCCAGTTAGAAGATAAACTAGAACTAAATACCAAACTAACATCATTTTTTATATATTTATTTAAGTCAGCTGAAGATTGCCGTGAGTGACGAAGATCTAAAGAAGCCGTACGTGAATGTGAATTTCCGTTTGGAGTCCATTGAGAACGAACATCACGATTGGGATTACTAGAAGTGGATCGCAAATCCCAAGATGAGTTTCGAGAATGTCCACCACCTGAAACACTTTGATTTGAACTAGAGTATTCTGGAACCCTTATCATAGATCCAGGTCTAATCATATTGTAACTAGAATTAGGTTGGAGTGAAGCTGTAGCAAATGATGTGGATGGATTGGGATTTTCATTTGTAGGTGTAGTATTATTTTGACTAATTAAATCATTTGAAGGGGCATTAGGTGTTGGTAAATAGCCGTAAAATAAAACATCACCACAAGAAGAATAGTCAAGATCTTCACATAACACTAATCTTAAAAAAGTAATAAAGTTTTAAAAATAGCAAGTTAATAATATATTGAGGAAAAAAATATTTTCATTAATTAAATACCTCTTGATTAATGGAGATATGCTGTAATATTCTGCTTCAAGTCGCAGAGCCCTTAAATCGCACTTACTGATGTCAATGTCTTTTGTACGTAAATAATTTAATATTACTAAAATATCATAAGAGGACTTTACTTGTTAATATGTACGTGTAACTTATATTTACCTGAAAATAGTATTGGATCTCTATCGATAAATATTGCGCCTGTTTCATCTCGTAAAGAGGATATTTTTCCATAAAGTAATCCAGTAAAGAAGGTATCTGGAATCCATGTCAATGTTTGACGAGATGTTGAAAATCTAAAATTAAAAACCAAATGAAATAATATAAAATTTATTTATATATAAAAATACTACTTCTGTCCTCCGACATTTAAATTAATTATTTCGCCCATTTTAATATTAACTAAACAAAAAACTATAGCATTTTAAATAAGTAAGATAATTTATCTCTTTAATCTATTAATTTAATTTTTAATAATTTTTAGTTTCTTTTCACGATTTTGACATATTTACAAGTCTTTTTAAAACAAAATCTGCCATTCATTATTCTGCTTTCTATTGCAGTTTACATAAGTTAAACTATATTACCAACAACTGAACTAAATTCCACAGATTCTGAACGTTTTTTCATAATCATAATCCAAGCAGATTAAACTCTCATAATTTGACTATAGTTGAAAATTAGTTATCCGGTTCAAATCGTAAGGATTGAGAAGTTTGTAACAAAAAATTATTAAATTATGGTTTCTATTATTTTTAAGGATAGAATTAGGAAGTTCGTGGATGCACAGAAAATAACTTAATACAAATAGTAAACGTTATAACTGTGATATATGTGGCCTGTTTTTACAAAAAATTAACTTAACTAATATAGAATTTTCGAAAAACTTCTACCCGCATTCTGCACTTTTTAACAACGGCATTATTTTTTGCGTTAGTTTCTCGAAAAAATGTTGAACTGATTGCTTATTTATTATAATAAATTATTGTACCAGAAAATTGCTTAATCAAGCATCAGTAAATGTTATGATACTCACTTAGTGAATCATCACAAACTAAAAAGTCATAATTTACAAGGGTTAGTGTGCTAGTGAAGTGATGCTACTCTACTATTAAAGAATTGAAAAATAAAATTAATAATATTAGTAACCAATATTTTAACAAGTCCAAAAGTTATATATGTTAACAAAACAAACGTTACAAACCCAACACCACTGAGCTAAGCATTACAAACATGCAAGTTAAATTACAAATGCTAGATCAGTTATACAATCTTCGAGAACTACTCATGTTCGCGTAAAGTTTGGCAGTCAATGTTAATTCGTTAACGTTAGTATCAAAGAGCTCAGTCCTTAAGTTAGTCTTTCTTAACATACGTGAAATTGGCTCAAACTTATCGTAGTTTATACAATGGTGTGAGACGTTAAAAAGCTCAACCGATCTTTCTTAAATTATTTAAATTTTCCCTAAATCTCATTTCTTCACGAATTGGAAACAATTATCTGATTTATTATAATTTTAGTGAATCTTGAAATTATAAAATTGTAGTGATTCTTGAAATGCAACCTACTATAAAGGATCTATGGTCGACCGTTCTTTCTATGGGTTGATCGTTTATATTTTTATTGTGTTTGATAGTTGAGTCAACTTATAACCTTGAAAACTCATAATTTGGCAACATTTAATACGAGATTGTTGTTCCTGCACCATGAGCCATGCAATTTACAAATTGAAGTGATAATATTAACGCACACATATAAGGTTGCAACAGCACTGACACATAGTGTAAACGTAAAAGAGATTTCAAGTAGTATAACAAGATGTGTAACGTTTGCTACCAACAATTGTTAATACCATGTAACCGCACCCAACCATTGTCCATTCAAGAAACAAGCCATATTTGGTGAAAAATGTAAAGAAAACATAAGGACTATATGGCATTGATTAATATTGGTGCCTTAGAAGTCAAGACGCATCATCGAATTTGTAAAATGTCGAAAAACGTAGCTATGAGTTTTTTCAAGCACAATTCAATATATTGATAGCGTTAAAGTGACTTTTAATGTAAACAAATTAAGTTATATAAACATAAATAGTTTTTCAATCAGTGAACTGAATAAAGTAAAAATTTTATTTTAAAAATATAATAAATATATTTAAATTTAAATTTTCATAATTCTATACTCTTGAATTTCAAACTAGAAAGTAATAATAAATGTAAAAATAGCGCAGAAATTAAAAGTAGATTAAGTAGCACTGAAACTTATAAACTATTTTTAGCCTTGTTATTTAGTATTTAAAAGTATTTGAAAAAATGATTTCTAAAAAACTACGAATTAAAAATTTATTTTTTTGTGTTTATAAAACTTTCCCTATCTTTGTTAATTAAATATATCATATAGAATTTTCATAAATAATTTCCAAATTAAAATTGTTATAATTATTTCTATCTTGAAAAAAAAAAATTGACAATGACGTAAGATACAAAATCTTTGACATTTTATACGATATGAACTCTTCCTGCGGTAAAAAAAAAATAAAAACAAAATTGAAAGACGCCATTTTTAAAAGTAAATAAAAGCGTCGCTTTTAAAAGCAAAATGTTTTTGTCTAAAATATATTAAATTTTTGTGTTTGATAATTTATGCTTAAAAAACTAAACTTTAAAAAAGCAATTTTTGTAATACAGCATATAAAGTTTGTGATATAATAAAGTTTGTGATAAATAAAACGTCAATTAAATAGATCGAAGTATAACCTTTCACAAGAGCGCGCATAAACAATAACAAATTCGATACTTTTTAAAACAATTTTTATAAAAATAGAGCAACATGAAAAATATAGAACGTGATAATAAATCAGATATTATAAATAGTCTTCTTCGTACCAATTTCGATATAAAAGATGAATCTTTGGACATTGATTTATCAGTTTGCGCGGCTATACCAAATAGTGGAACTGCTGGAATTCCACTGTGGTTAAGTGATATGGAAGAAACCGCGGATTATTTTAAATCAACAACTAGTGAATGTATACCAGTGATTTTAGAAAATAAAAGTTGCGAATCTAGTAATGAAGCAGAATCAGTACAAATAAAAGATACCAAAAAAGAAAATTTTTCTCAACAAATTTCGGTTGAGAATATTTCAGTTAAAAAAGAATTTGTTGTTACAAATTTTCCTAATATAAAAATTAAAACTGAGCCTAATATAGATATAAACAAAAATCATGAAAATATATTTTTTCACATGCCAATTGAAAATTTCAATGAAACGAATACCAAAAGCGGTCCAAATAGTTCTCCTAAATCCCAAGGAGAACGACGGAATGCTTTAATGGATTGTCCTGACTGTGGAAAATCGTAAGGATATAAAAGTTTTAAACAAAATTTTATTAAATTATGTTTTTATTATTTTTAAGATTAAAATTAGGAAGTATGTGGATGCACAGAAAAATACATAATACAAATAGTAAACGTTATAACTGTGATATATGTGGCCAAAAGTTTGTACAAAAAGTTAACTTAACTAACCATTTAAAATTGCATAATGCGGAGAAATCTTTTGAATGCCCTGAATGTCAAAAGACGTTAGTTTTTTTTATTTATTTTTTTTTTTAGTAACAATATATTAAAATAATTATATTTTTACAGCTTTCCAGAACGATCTCATATGATACGCCACCAAAAATATCACAGTGATTTACGTCCATACAAGTGCGAAAAATGTGGAAAAATGTACAAAACCGAGAGATGTCTTAAAGTTCATAGCCTAGTTCATTTAGATCAAAGACCTTTTGTTTGCAATGTGTGTAACAAAAGTTTTCTTTCAAATTCGAAATTGAAGCAACATTCAAATATTCACACTGGTAAATTTACAAATATTATGTAGTAAAATTTAAACATATTTTAAAAAAAATTGCAATAAAATTTTAGGTGAACGTCCCTATAAATGTAAATATTGCTCCAGAGATTTTACAAATTTTCCTAATTGGCTAAAACATACAAGACGTCGTCACAATGTTGATCATAAAACAGGTGAAGTTCTACAAAAAATTCCACCATATTGTTCTAAACAGAAAAAAAATAAACAATCTATTGAAGAAATTTCAAAATCAAATCTGTTAGTAAAAGAAACTCTAAACACAATTGAAATAAAAAAAGAACCATTGGATAGTAGCGTTTCTATCAATAATTCAGATAAAAAGAAAATTTCTAAAATTTTTAAGGATGAAACCAAAGATGACATTAAAGTCAATCTTAACGACTTGCATTGTTTATCATTAACAAGTGCTGAAGATTTAATAATGGAGCAAGCATTAGAGTTAGAAGAAGCTGGATATTTCAATAACAATGGACAGCTTAGCCATTTAACCTTGCAAAAACGAGTAAATTTTTTGGATCCTGGTAATAGTTTAAAATTAAAGAAGATAAATGAATTAAAATGTTCTAATTTTTAGATCAACGTATTTTTGACAACTTTTGTTCTTCAGAAAACTCACCTTTATCTTCACCTTCATCTGTTAGCGACTGTAAACCATTATTAATACCTATCATTCCACAATCTTCAGTGTTACCGCCAATAACTGCCGTATCTTCAAATAATTTTTTTATTACAACAAATATAGCACAAAATCGAAATGATACTATAAACCACCAAATTCTTCCGTCCATGGTGGAGGCTTTTTTAGGATTCCAAAAAATGCAATCATCTGATATGTAATTACTAATTAATTAGTAATATATTTTATAATAAAGTTTTAAAAATGTAACAGATGATAAACTTCATTTCTTATGAAAGAATATAAAAAAGTGATGTTTAAATTTTTATAGAATTAGTTCAATGTAAATATTATAAATAATCTTTAAATTATTTCCAATCAAAGTCGTATAATATTAACTTGGGTTCAACCAACTACAACCCTCTTATTGCATGGTAAAGACTATTTATTTTTATAACAAAAATATAAATGAAATTATATATATTTTATAAATATTTTAGTTGTATTTGATGCAATTTTTTTCTAATTACCTTTACCTTTAATTACTTTTCTTTAAAAAAAAATTGTCATTTAATAAAAATTTAAATTTACAAGAAAAATATAATATAAAAAAGATACTATTCATCTTTTCCTTTCATTTTTAAATGACTTTGATTAGTCCGATCTCGTTAAAGATTATTTGAATAGTTGTTAAAAAGTATATTATAAGAAATGTTCTAAAATATAAGTACTTCGTAACTCGCATATTATTTATAATATTAAAATAATTACTTGTAAGACATTGAAACAAATTGTTAAAATATCGTACATAAAATTTATGTACGAATCTTTAATACTATATGTTTGTACTTTCAAAATAATTTTTAGGAAAGATGAGATACAGAAGTGAAATTTAAAATACATAAACATATTTTAACAAATCATTAAAAACATTGTATGAAATAAAATATATAATAATTGTGAAGTTAAAGTTAAGTCAAAAAAGATGAATTAGTTATTCCAGGATAGTGACGAGATTTTGTGTTTCGGAAAAGAAATTATTTATATCATTTGAAACCTTACTTATAAAATCTTTTTATAAGTTTTTTTTTACATGAAAGTTTAGAAAAACATATAAAAGTATATTTTAAACAAAATATTACAATTATCCCAATTATTTATACAAAGTTATTTAAATTGTGTAATACATTGAAATTTCGCATATTTTCTGATGGAATTGCTTAAAAATATTAAAAAAAATGAAAGTACACAACTTGAGACAAAATCATAATATAGACCTAAAATTAATAAAATGTGATCACAAATATTTAACTTTTTTTTTTAAATTGCTACTTGAAATACTTATATTAAGAGAAATTGTAAAATTACCATATATTAAAATAAGGAAAGGAGCATAAATATATTTTTAAAATCAATAATATTATTTTTTTGTATGATAAAAGATAATAATTTGTAGTGTTATATATAAAAATAAATCCAAAATAATTGTTCAATTTAAAATTATTAAAAACAAAATAAACAAAAGTGATGTAAGTTAATAAGATTTAATGATGATACAGAGAAGATAAAATTTTTATCGTATTATTGAAATAATGCGCATTATATTTGTAGTTTATAAAAAAAGAAAACAAATATTAAATAAAAATAAAAAAGTATAATAAGTAATTATAACATACACAACTTTGTGATCAAATTCTTTTCTCATAATATAGAATTAAAAAATTCCTAATTCAGCAAGACTGAAAAATTTCATATTTTTGTAATCAATCGAAATGTAAAATAATATTAATAAAATCAATTCATTAATTAGTTTTTTTTAAATTAATTTTTTCTTTTTGTTTGAAGTAAAAAGTTTTTAAAGTAATTTTAATGCTTTCAATTTCCTTTAGTTATTCAGCTCATTCTACCCTTTGTATATTTATCATTGTAAATATATTTTGTTAAAAGACCTTTATAATAATCTCAGCATTTTTCTGATGTTTTATTTAGTGTTGTTCATTATTCACATTTAAGTTGAATTTAACTTAATCTGTACTATTTATGTATTGTTAGTAAATCGAGAGACAATGTAGTCTGTTAACATATATTTTTTATAGTTTTTAGTTACAATCTAAGCCAAAAAAGTCATTTGCTAATTCATATTGAACTTACCAGAGACTTGAAATTTTAAGCATAGTTCAAACTCGATAACAATGCAATAATATTAAAGAAAATAATTTTAGTGAAATTAGAAGGAAACTACTCGTTTTTGATTTAAATCAACTCCTTACGTGCTTTTTGAAATCCTTTTTATTTATTTTCTAACTTTACTAAAACCAGCGACTACCAAGACAATAATATTATTTTCTATACTTATATTTTAAATATTTCTGCCAAAAGTAATTTCATTATTTTCATTTATTTCAATCTCTGGTTACTATTTCAATGGTTAAAATTTTACTGATCCAAATCTTGCATAACAGCATATTAAAAAAATTTTCACAATAAAATCAAGCTTTCTTTATTAGAAAAGTATTTTATAAAGCGTTCAATAGGCATAATATACAAATATTGGTATAACGACAAAGGATTTTATATTGAATTCTTACACAGGATTCATCTAGGTAACACGATTAAAATAGAAAAAAAAAATGGTCTCCAACATATATGGCGAATAATAAACAATAAATTGACAACGTATTGTTATTAAAAGCTAACTTAGAGAAAGAACTACAATTAACTGGTTTGCATAATGGGACATCATTATGATTAAATAGTTTAAGTTATGTAGTTGTCTTAAATTAATATAAAAAATTAACGTCCATTCTCTTAAAAATCTTGGTTTTCACATTAATAATAAAAAAAAATCATAAAACATAATCGATTAGTAGTAAAAGTAAAAGAGAGGAAGTTCTTGGTACATAAAAATAAAAATGAATTGGAACAGCCAAGAAGTAAGCTATGGATAAGGCAAGGCGAGAAATATTTAAACATCTATTTTAAGGATTATTTTAAGTTATCGAAATTAAAATACTAATTTAAAAAAAGGTTAAGTATATCTTTTTTTCTGATTTTCTCCTACTCTTTATTTAATATAGGAAAGGATTTGAGTTCACAAATACGCTATATTTTCTTTTTATTTAATATAGGAAAAAAGGCAGCGATAAAGTTGGTTGCTTCACGGGAAACGTTTTCTTTGTTCTAATGTTGTGCTTTGGAAAAGAACAAGTAAGCAACTATAAAAATAACATTTGGACAGATATCATTTGCAGAGGAAATCAGTACTATCAGAATCATATATCAAATCATTTTATCAAAAAATTTTTTTTTCTCAAGTTCATATCTCAATATCTTGACTTTAATTGGAAAATGTTACAAATTTCAAAAAGAAGAAGTTATCTAAGCGAAAAAAACCCTATTTAGTTTAGGATAGGGACAGTTGTCAGAAGAGTTGATATTTACAACCTACAATAAAACCGTTACCTGTTAATATAATACTATTTAATAAAAATTATAAAAATGAAGTAATAACTAGATTTTGGATTTTTTTTTCTATATATTTCTTTTTTTTGATTTTTTTTTTCAGATTACTTTTTTTTTTTAAATAAAAAGTTAGTTTACTAATAACATGAAGTACAAAAAATTTCAAAAGTACATGGTTTTTCTTTACAAATTTTATATATTTTTTTTGTATTTTTCTATGTTTTAATTCTTTAAAATTTAAATAAGAGAAGTAAAATACAGATAAAACCAAAAAAAAAAAAAAAGAGTTTATTTTTTCAAAAATTTAAAATAAAAGAAAAAAATATATATGTGAAGATAACTAAGTTTGACAAATTTACAAAAATTAGAAAGAAAAAATAGAAAAAATTTTGTATATTTTTTTTTGTTTGGTTTTATGAAAAAAAAAAAAAACTTTACCCTTTCCATTTCAGTTAATTTAAAAAATATTAAATTATTTATTATAAAATCGTATGTATTATTACAAAATAAGAAATTGCTTTTTTGCATTTTATTATAAATCCGTTAAATTCGAAATGTAAACATTTATATAATGTGTGTATAACTTTATATTGAAAATTATAAATTTAGAATAAGTAATCAAATCATTAATATATTGTCAAGTATATAAAAACATTAACAATTACTAACATCAGAATTAAAAAAGAGTAGTTTTCTTATTATAATTATGAAGTTATATTTTGTTTTAAGAAAACTTTAATTTTACAAATATACAATTTAGTTTAATTTTAATAAAACAAATATGCATAATTGTTTCTTGAAATAATAACTGTAATTTTTTTTCCAACATTGGCTATTTAAATTTTTTAAAAGAAGTACCTAGTCGTAACTTATAATTCTGTACCCAATATAACAAAATCTGATAAAGTACAGGTTTGACAAAAATTTATATATTAACATTTTTTATTAGTTTTATTTAATTTATAAAAAAAAAAAAATGTAAAATAATTTAGTTAGAAAACTTTGAAACCAAATTTTTGACCAAGTTAAAGCTCAAACTATTGTTTTTTTTTTCTATTTTAACGCAGTAAGCTATTTAACAATGCTAATGTCCAAACAAAATTCAAAATTTTAAGTGTTGAGCTCCAATTAAGAAACAAGTTTTGTTAATATGTAACAGAAGTTGAATACAATATGCCTATTTACATAAATTAGTTTGAAATTTTATAAGTTGAATACCTAAAGATTTATAATAGCGGATTTTATAGTTAAACATATTAAATGTATTTTATTTTATTCACAATATTTTAAAATTTGGTTTTACAAAAACATAAAATTCATTTTTATATCTACATATTTAATCAACTAAAATGTAAAGTCAAAAAACAAAAATAAAATACTGAAAAATATTAGGGTAAATATTTGTCGCGATAAAAATAAAATATAAAAAAATGAAGAAACTAAAATAATAACTATTTTTTTTTTGTTTTTAATTATTTATTTTGTTTTTTTTTTTTTTTTTTTGGATTATTATATATATTTCACTAATTTTTTGTTTATTTTTTTTTTGTTATTGTTTTTATATGTTTCAAATTTTCCCTTCACACGAATCTAAATTTGATTTATATTATAAATTTATATATATATAAATATATATGTATTATGTATACAAATATATATATATATATATATATATATATATATTTATATATACAGTTTTAATTGTTTTTTAAGTAAATGTTTAACATCTACTACTCCATATTTGTTATTTTAAATTATACAATTTTTTTAATTTTTTTTTTTCATTATTATCTCTTTTTTGTTCTTTTTAAATATAAATTTACACATCGAGCTCTCATTTTAAAGTTTTATATTTTTTTCTTTGTTTTCTAATAAACTTTAATTTTGTATTAAAAATGTTTTTATATTATATATATATATATATATATATATATATATATTTATTCTTTTGTTATATTAGCATGTAATTTTAATATTACTTTTTATCTTGTGTTTTATATATATTTTGTTTGATATATTTATTCATATATAAACATACATTACACATAAATTACAGACACAAGGATTACAGAACTGTCATGACTGAATTGGATAAAATTTTAGTAAGGACCATAAATTATTTCAACATAATTTTGGATTAAACAAAACAGAAAAATTAAAAAAAATAATTAAAAATGTATTAAGTTTTTTCTTTTTTATTTTGTAATTAAGTTTTTTTTTTTTTGTATAAAGTATTATTAACGGTTTGGAATTTATTTGGTTTTTTTTTTTAAATTAATTTAGGAAATTAAATAAAAAAATTAAAAATTTATCAAATTAAATTTAAAATAACTATATCTTGTGTGTGTATTTTTAAAACTAACGTTACTTCTGTTTGGTTTTTATTTAAAGAAACAATATTTTTGTTCGTATTATATATATATATATATACATATAATGTATATACATATATATACATATATATACATATAATGCATTTGGTTAATAAAATGTTTCTTTTTTTTTTGTTTTTCAAATCTTAACAGGATTTTTTTTTTTAAATTTATTTCAGTTAAATATTATATAAATTTACACAGATACAACAAATCATTGCGCTGGACTC
The DNA here is from genome assembly GCA_963082915.1 of Dolichopus griseipennis. Taxonomy (NCBI): domain Eukaryota; kingdom Metazoa; phylum Arthropoda; class Insecta; order Diptera; family Dolichopodidae; genus Dolichopus; species Dolichopus griseipennis. Next base: position 57,825,224 of record OY720441.1, read on the forward strand.
TGAAAAGAAAAAAACAAATCAATACGATATGGAAATATGGAAGGACATTAGTAAATAGTTAAAAAATTTTAGTACTTAAAAAAAAAATTTTAGTACTTAAAAAAAAAATTTAACAGAAAGTTATTAAAATTATTTATGCAAATAAAAATTAAAAGGTTTTCATTAATTAAATTAACATTATTTTCCTATTAATTTTAGTTAGTAATCAAATCATTAAAATTTTTTAAATACAAAAATTTCTTATAAAAAAATTTTTAGTACTTTGTTTGGTATTACTTCGTTTCTGTTACTTATTCAAAGAACATTTACTAAACAAAATAGTTTTTCAACCATATTACTACAAGGTTCTTAGGAAATTTTTTTATTAAATAAAATTAAACAGTACTTAAACAAAAAGGGAATATATATATATATATATATACATAAGTTAATGTAAACAATTACCAGATTAACGAAAAATTAATTCAAATTTTTGTTGCGTAATGAAGAACTTAATTGTGACTGATTTTTCACAAAAAAATGTAAATTATTTATCTTACCATGTTACTGGTTTCTTTATTAATTAAGTAATTACTGTTTTATTTTTTGTAATTTAGATACAAAAAGAACACTTTGATTTAATAACTTGAGTAACTGGTTGAACTAAGAGTTATTTCAATAAAATTGTATGTTTTGTTTTTAAAATTAAATTAATTTTTAGTTTTTTATGATTATTTTTTTTTTTAAGTTTTTCTAAAACAAAATTATTTAAAAAAATAAAATTGTCATAACTACTAATTTTAACTCTTTCAATTGATAGTATGTGTTCGAAGTATATTTTAATTAAAAGAAGAACAAAGTTATTTTTTTTTTAATTTAAAATGAATTATATATCTAAAAAGTGTAAATAATAATATGAAAAATTATTGTTTTTGTTATAAAGTGCAATTAAAAAAAACATTTCGTACTTCAACTTGTTCCGCCAAATCTGGCCAAAGTTCTTTAAATATTTTTTCAATAATGCCATATCTAAAATATAAGAAAAATTATGTTGAAGAATTTGTAATTTATATTTAAAAAATATACTTTGATTGTAGTCCACCGCCAGGGGGTAAACCGGGAATATCTTTAGATTGAAGGGCTTCCAACAAGTCAACATATTCATTAATTTCACTTGACCTATATTCCTCTGAAATATGAAATATATATTTTTGTATATTAATAATTAACTAAAATAAAATAATTTTTAAATTACTGAATAAAAGCACACATGCAAAAACTGTGAACAATGAAGCTAACAATCATTCGGCTTTTAATGTAATCAGTATAAAAAAATTTGTTTTTTATTTTAGCAATTTGAACACATGCAAAATAATTAAATTAAAATTCTTTCTAAACATTTTCCAGAAAGTTTAATATTTAAGGAAAATATATTCCATTTTTTTCAGGCATGATAAAGTTTTGAAATTATTTGGAAGAACACGTATTCCAATTTGGCAGTTCTTTTTTTAAAATATATGTAAAACTTTTTTATAAATGTAAAAAATTAGTTATGCTGGAACTAACTGTAAAGAATTGAATTATAATCAAAAAAATTTTGAATTATGGCTTCTTAATGACAAAAAGAAATTCAAATTGCTATTAAAATGTTAGTAAAATAAAAAACTTTTTTTTTTATTAGTTACATATCAATGTGCTTAGGTAAAATTTTAAAGGTGAACAAAAAATAAGTTTACATAAAGAATCTAAAAATTTGTTTTCTCTTTAAAATTTTTTTTAATTGAACATACCTTATGCTCACCATGATGATTTCAAAATTCTTGGAATGTTCAATAAATTCTTTTTTTTTTTTTTTTAATTTATGAAGTGGTGATATTTTATATTTAATGTTAAGACTATGTAAATTAATATAATTATTCATAAGATTTTATTACAAGTATATTCATGACACTATTTCTAAAATAGTTCCTTAACTTTTGATTTTTTAAAATTGATTTTTAAAACTAATCAATCAACTATAATTCTAAAATGTGAGCATAAGGTTTTTAAGATATTTCAAAAGTTTTTCAATTAAAATTATTTTTTTTTATATTTGTTTTAATTTGTTTTTGAATTAAAATTGTTAATTAACTAAACTAAAAAAAAAGGATATGAATTTAAAAAAGTAACGAATTTATATTATTGTAATTGTAAGGATAATCATTATAGATTAATTACTTCAAAATCCCCCAAAAAGATTTTTTTTTTTAATATCTTTCATCTACATTTATGAATTCTCATATACAACACTTTTATATTTAATTAATTATAACTATTTCAACTAAGTTTTTAATTTTTTTGAATTAAAAATATATAACTAACGACAAGATCGATTTTATAACTATATTTGATTAATATTTTTACATGCAATATGGAGTTTTCAATTGTATATTTTACATGTTTATTTAAAAATAAGTTTTTTTTCCTTTTTTTGATTTTATATGACAATTTATAGATTTAAAGTATGTTTGAAACAATTGAAAATTTGTCGAAAAAAGTTTTTTTTTTTTTTAATTTTTTTATTAAAAAAAAATAAAGGAAAATAGTTAAGTTAATTGTGAAATAATATCACAAATATTAAGTTAGGAACAAAATGTATTTTTTGGTCGGTTTGATCTTTTATATAAAATAAAAAAATCTAGTTAATAATAAAGGACATCAAATTCAAACATAAATTTCGAATCATCGAATCTTAATATATGATTTCTTTCGATTTACTTGTTAACAAGTATTTACCTTCTAAAGAAAATTAAAAATACACGTATAACTTTTAAAAAAAGTTTTGAAATACCAAATAATTAGTTTTAGAAATTTTCATTGATGAAGTGAACTCCATTGTTTTCAATAAATATGTTTTTGGTTTTTTTCAATTTTGAATTTTGAATTAATATTCAAATTTGGTATTGTTCAGATTTGATGTCAATTCTGCGAGTCTATGGCACTAAAATTTTTATTCTTTTAATTTAATTTGATGAAGAGCTCGATTAGAATTATAAATTCGATGTGTTTATTTGGCATCTTAAATTTAAAAAAGAAAAACTTAACGTTAGATATCTTATTATTAAAAAAGGTGAATATATTTAATTAGCTAATGATTGTACATCCGTTAAATATTTTGAAGAATTTAAGTTTTGTCTTAACATCTTTAATATAAATATAAATTAAAATTTGAAATGGCAGACTAACTTTGTTATAGTGATTTAAATTTTGGAAAATATATAACTATTTTATGGTAAAATTTTATATACATTATTATGATTAATTTATTTGCCCGAAAATATTATAGTACTTAGAAACTTCCAACATAGATAGCACTGTTTTTTTGCTTTGTTAACAAAGTTCGTAATTTGTCATTTATAATTTTTTATATTTTTCTATTATATTCGAAGGTTTATATTATTTCATACTTTTAATCAGGTCACAACTTAATACAAATCTGAATAAATTTAATAGATTCTTTAATATTGGTGTCTATTTTTTTTTTTTTTCAATTTTCATTTTGAAACTATTAAACAAATATAATTTTTATAAAGTATTTTTTAATAATTGTTATTAATACTGAAATTTAGCATTACGTAAGCTATTAACTTAATTTTATAGACAAATAATACGTTTAAAACAACCTCTTATAATATTTTCAATGTGTTGTTCCAGTCGTTTGTCCTCCTCAATTGCTTCAGGAGTAGGTTTTGGTGCTCCGGGAAAAGCTATTATTATTATACTCATGTTATCTCGGCTTCCCTATAAAGTACAAAATCAAAATGTAAATGAATTATAAAATAGGATTTTTTTTTTTTAAAAACAACTTTTTATATTAAATACAAATAAATTTTAATGGTTACCTTGTTTAAACATGTATCAATTACTTGATTTGAAATATTTTCCAAATCGTTTGTAATTTTCAGCCTCGAATGTATAAAACTGCAAACAGCCTCATTACTCATAACATCCCATATGCCGTCACAAGCTAAAACTAGAAACTCGTCATTACTTTGTCGATTTTGACAAAATATTTCGGGTTCAGGAGACACTAATTGTTCACATTGTCCTTTTTCTTTAACATTTTTAAAATCATAGTCTCCTAATGCCCTTGATACGGCCAAACTGCCATTGACACGTTGAATCATTACACTACCACCAGCTCTATGAATTCGTTCTTTTTCTTCAGGCAAAACTGGCTTATGATCTTGAGTTGCAAAAATGGGTACACCATTACGACAAAGTACAGCTCGAGAATCACCACAATTTGCTATGTAAAGTTGATCGCTTGATACAAATGCACAAACAGCTGTGGTACCCCCACATTTTTCCGCATCCGCTGTCAGTTCAGGTAGTTGTCGCATAGTTTCATCCAAATGCAAAAATCCGGTTCGTATACCTTTACCATATTCCCCAGTTTTAAATTCTTCTGTGTTGATTATATATTCTAACAAATGTTTCGCGCTAAAATTAGTTAATTCTCTTATTGCTATATTTGTCATTTATAACATGAAGTAAAATAAAACAATATTATAAAAATTCAAAGATACAAACCAATGCTCAGAAACTTTACATCCAGCGTGACCGTCGAAAACTGCAAAGAAACTCCATTCATCTAAATATTCACTTAATCCTGTTTTGGCATAATGAGCATCTTCCATTTCACAACGCCATCCTTGCATAGAACCAACTCCATAGATTAGTCCATTACCTTCTCCGTGTTCATTATGTTTATCTATTTTCGGCTTATCCAAAAATCCACCCATATTTCTTATTCATAATTTTCTTAGAAATTAGTTCATAAAATTCAATTACAAATTTATTTAAATTTCAGCTTATGATGTTTTTTAAAATTTGTTTCTTTTTTTTTATTAATGAAATAACTATTAGAATTCTGCTACGATGTTGAATTTATTTTTTATTTTATATCAAATAATCAACAAACAAACCTATCAAATAAAAATAGACATTAACATTTTTTTAATTAGAACTATGTAAGTATATTTTATAACAATTTTTATATTTCAAATATGAAATTGCCAAAAATAAGAAAAAAAAATATTTCTGATTCACTCTGATCTATTTTTAGTTTAATAATAAGTAGATATAAGAAATTTATAATAATTATTTTACTTTTGGCTTTTATTTTTTAAATATTAAAAAACATTTTATAAGTACAAATAAATATTAGTTGTTTTTTAAATTCATTGACGACTTCATTCAACTTTTAAAATACAGTTTTCATTAAATACGCGAGTATTTGAAAATTCATAATGATTCATTTACTTTTATTAATAACATTAGTTTAATTAAATCTTACTAAAAATTTTATATATAAAAAAAAAATTATTTTGCATCTTTTGTTTTTTTTTTTGTTAATAGAAGTACATACATACTATGTTTGTTCAAAAGGAAAAGTTCAAAAAAAGGCTCGCATTTTACAGGAATAATAAATTTTATGGTTATGTACATTATTGAATTGCAAACAATTAACAGTGTATTTTATGAATTATTCTAAAATATAAGGATGTATGTCCCTGAAATTTGTTTTTTATTTTTAATTATGTATATTAAATTTATTTATTTTTTATTTTTGAACTTTATAACCATTATAAAATTGTGTCACATGTTGGTCATTTATATTTTAAACAATTTTTTCTTGAACTGATCGATTTATTAAATTAAAAACTAAAGTTTAAAGCGAATTAACTTCTATTAATAATTTAAAAACTATATAAACCAAACATAAATCAAAAAAACTTGTCACTAAAATTAAATTTTTAATTTTAATTTACGAAATTATAATAAATATCACCTTAAAAACACAAATAAGTTCATTATTAGGTAATGATGTAATGTTTTTTTTCGCATTTTGACATTTTGAATTAAGTTGCAATTCTTTGCCAAATTTTATGAAAAAAATTTTCTTAGAAAATCTAAGAATAAAACAAATTTTTAGTAGCTTGATAAACAATGCGTTCCGTGAGAAGATGAAAAATAAGCGTTGACACAGTTTATTTGGTTATGATATGATAAGCAACCACTTTTTAAAGAAATAGATTCTGTGTATACCTACGTACATGTGTATGTATATATATATATAATATATATCTCTGCCATATAGTGCTATATAAAATTGTATGTATAAAAGGTGGGTATAGATATTTTTAAGAAAAAATTAATTTAAAATTTGGAAACTAAAAATTCAATATAAAATAAGCTATTTTTAACGCCTTATTTTATATTACTTACATACTATATTATAATATCATAACTTCTGAATTAATTTTTTTTTAACTTAAGATCATACGGAAATTGCAAGATTACAAAATCACGAAATTTTATATTTTTTTTTTTTTCTTCTGTACCAATTATTAATTTGGAAAAAAAAAATTATTTACCATTGAACTGAACTCAAAAATATATTTTTTATAAAAAAAAACTGTTATATGCGACCGCAAATTTTATTAAAATATTATCATGAAAGTTTTTTTTTTTCTATTAAAGTAAAAATTTTATTCCTTTTTGACAATTATAAAAAAATTGGTGGTCAAGCTTAATTTGACATTTTACACCAAGTTTGAAAATTAGACCCTTTTTGAATGAATTTTGGTTGGGTAGGGGTAGGTTTTGTAACACAATGTGCTATACAAAAAAAAGTGCTGATTTCAATTTAGGATATTGTGCTAAATGCATAAAACTTAAATTTATTGCATTTCCATATTACAGTGAAGTTATATTTGAAATGACGTTTAAATCATGATTTCAAAAAAGTGCTCGCACTAAATAATTTCTTGATTTCAGTTAGACAAAAGAAATTGTAAAAAAATTTACATAATTAGATTTAATAATAAATACAAATAGATTCAAAAAAGCAAAATTTTGCAACAAAAACGCAAAATTTTAAAAGCACATATTCTTCAAAAAAGAGTAAAACAATAAACGAAATATCTATCAGAAAAAAAGGTAAATAATTTGGTTAATACTTTTATGAATAAATTATTAATTTTAGCAAAGAACAAGCAATTTCCTCGAAGTATATTTATTTAACAACGGAGAAACATCTCTCGGATCTTCTGCAGAATAAATGTCGGTTGCAAATTTATTTGGAATTGGGCAATCAACAGTTTATGAAATTGTTTAGAAGTTTTGTCACGCTGTGTGGACTAAATTAAAACCAACTTCAATGAATTATTTGCCTTTAACCGACAATAGAATTAAACAAAATATAAGAGGTTTCGAAAAAATGGGTTTTTTTAAATTTATTGGAGCCATTGGTACTTATTTCCATATTGAAAATGTAGAAGTTCTCCTTTTATTGATTGATGAATCTTCACTTAAACTTGGCTCTGAGGTTATGAAACCCTCTCCAGATAGAGTAGAAAATTCCGAAGCGAAAAATTATTTAATTACAGACTATCAAAGTGCACGAGAATGGTGGAGAACGCTTTTGGTCAAAGCACAATTTCGCAGAATTGGGAAAGGAATAGGCAATCAAATTCAGAATGAGCCTGTAATGAGCCTGTGCTTCACAATTTTTAAAATAAAAAAAATGACGGCATTCCATAAAATTGGTTAAGTGAAATGACCAACCAGGAAAGAAAGATTTCTGAAAACAACAATTTTAATAAGAAATGCCATTGGTTTAAGTTTAAGTAAATACTTTTTTATTTTATTTTATTTATTGATTTATTAATTACCTAATTACTTTTTTTCTTTTACTATATTTGAATAAATAAATAACTATTTAGGAGAAAGAAGTAAATTGTTTTTAAAAATAATACATATTTGATTTTTTTGTAATTTTATTATTTTTTTTTTATTTTTTTATCTACAATTCGAATGAAAAGAGAATTCAAAATTAAAAAATGTGAAATCAAAAAGACGGTACAGCTATAATAATAATTTATATATAAAGTGTAGCAAACTTTTTACATAGGAATATTGTTTTTGTAGTTCTCTAATTGGGTGAGAATGCTAAACAGTATAATAAATGAACGGAATGAAAACTGTTAAAAATAATAAGTTAAGTTATTAAAATTGAATTTTTGTTCGTGAAGAGACCTAATATTTAGTATTACTATATAATATAATCACCTAAAATAAAATTATTCAAAATAAATCTTTTTATTTAAAATGACTCAGAAGCACAGAGTCAAAAAAAAATATAATATGTGCGATCGGAGCATTTTTATATAATGATGAAATCTAATTTTTCTTCCACTAACAATGTTTTTTTTTAAATTTTCAAGTGCAATTATTTCTTTTACTTTTTTTCAAAATTCCATTAAAACTTAACAAACATTGTTCCAGACAAATTTTTTTTCTTTCCAAAACTTTTTATTAAAAATAAATATTTATTATAAAACTAATTGATTTTTTAGCTCATCCATGATAAAAAAAACTTAAAAACGAACCCTAATGCTAAAATAAATTACAAAACATCTATTTATTTGCTAAATATATATAAAAATAACATATAGTGCACGTGCTTAATACAAATTAAAAACATTTATTTGACATTTGACTTTTGACAATATTTCATAGGTATAAATAAAAAATGGCAAAGAATTATAAAAAAAAAAGTTATAAAAAGTCTAACAAAAGTTCAAATTTTAATAAGAGAAATAAAAAACAGAAAAAATCGGAAAATAATGATATTGATATAAAAAGAAAAAAGTTTAAATATATTCAAAGGGGTAAAGAAGCCGAAGAGGCTCAAAGACGTCAAAAGTTTGTTGAAGATAAATACAAGCATAATACATTTAGTAATTTTCAATTTGAGGAATTGGATCAAGATGAAGAAGAAGATAATCCATATGAAACTTTACTATGTGCAATTAATCAAAATAAAAAAGGTATTTTTTTTTTTTGATTTAATGATTAAAATAAAATTAGATTGTACTTATTTTAGATGTAAACAATGAAAATGCAATTGAGAGTTCTTCTGATGAAGAGTTACAAGAGGAGGTAGAATTAGAGGAAGGATCAGAATCGGATGGGAAGTCAGAAGAGATAAATTCTGAGAATAATTTTTCTGAAACTGATGAAGACGTCTCTGCAGTTGAAGATAATTTGAATAGTGAAGAAGGAAATTCGATTAAATTTGATAATGAATCAAAAACTAAAGATGCAAATGGTGCTGAAAATGAAGAAAATAGTGAGCAAATAGATGATAGTGAATTTGAAAGTGAATCTTCTGATGACGAAAAATTTGAAAATTCAAAAAAAGATCCATTTGCGTTACATTTGGATAGAGAACTATCCCAAGAACATATAGATAATTTACTGCAAAAAGTACCAAAACTAAAAGTTTATAATGAGAGCTGGCCTAAGTTAGGATATTTGAAAATTGAAATATCAGATTCATGCAGAATTGAAATAAAAAAAAAAACAAAAAATGATTCTAAAAGAATTAAAATTTTAAGTGATAATGAAGAGTTTGCAAGTGAAGGGACAAAACCTAGCTTAATAAAATATTTAACATTAGATTTATGCGACCATTATGTAAAAAATCAATTAGTTTCAAACATAATTGAATTTAAGCAAAATGATTTAACTCTCTCTCAATTGCAATGCGAATTATTTTCAATTTTAAACAACTATCAAGATTTATATTATCCACAGAGGACATTTGATAACGCTGAAGCAATAAGATATGTATATTGTGTACATGCATTGAATCATATGTTGAAAACAAGATCACGAATTATACGTCATAATGCAAAGTTATCGTCTGAAAAATTAAAAAAAGTTGTACCTGATGCCTATCGAGATCAAGGATTAATTAGGCCTAAAATTTTGATAGTTTTACCGTTCAAGAGTTCTGTTTGTAAAACAATGGAACTACTGATAACGCTTTTGTTTGGAAGCAAATCGGGTATTTACATTTTCTTTTTTATTTATTAAGAATTTGATTAAATTTAATTTTTTTACAGATATTGCTAAAAAAGATGGAAGTGTAAGAAACTATAAACGATTTTATGATGAGTTTACTGGGGATACAATTAAATTTCCTAAGACAAACCCCAAGCCAGAAGATTATGAACAAATTTTTTCTGGCAATACGGACGATTCTTTTCGTTTGGGAATATCATTAACCAAAAAATGTATGAAATTATATCAAGATTTTTATTCTGCCGATATTATTATTGCTTCGCCTTTGGGACTTAGAATGATTGTCGGAGCAGCTGGCGATGCCGACCGAGAATTTGATTTTTTAAATTCGATTGAAATTTTAATTTTAGATCAAACTGACTTGTTTTTTGCACAAAATTGGGATCATTTAATTCATGTTTTAGATCATTTACACTTACAACCACAATCAGTGCAAAACACAGATTTTTCCAGAGTACGCCAATGGTGTTTAAATGGCTTATCGAGATTTTATAGGCAAACTTTATTGTTTTCATCACATGAATTACCTGAATTTCGAGCACTTTTTAATAACAAATGCTTAAACTATCGGGGAAAAGTTAGAGTTATTAATCCAATTGAAATCGGTGCAATTAGAAATGTCGCAACGCACGTACCTCAAATATTTTACAAAATTGACGTTTCATCAATTCAAACGTCTTTTGATATTAGGTTTAAGTATTTTACAACAGAAGTTCTACCACAATTTAAAGGGCCGTCAATGGCCCATTGTATGATTTATGTACCAAGTTATTTTGATTATGTACGATTGCGAAATTACATGAAGTCTGAAAATATTAATTTTGTTCAAATTTGTGAATATACCGAAGACGGTAAAATAGCAAGGGCTCGAGATATGTTCTTCCATAGTTCAGCCCATTTCTTATTATATTCTGAACGCGCCCATTTTTTCAAAAGAACTCGTATTAAAGGTATACGACATTTAATAATGTATCAGCCACCTTATTGGCCGAACTTATATTCAGAAATGATAAACTTAATGCAAGAGGGTTATCAAAATACTAGAGATGGATTGGAAACTTCAATGAGTATTACAGTTTTGTATACAAAATACGATATTTTACAAGTTGCCAATATAATTGGTACGGAAAGAGCTGCAGAAATTTTACAATCAGGTAAAACATCTCATATGTTTACAACAAGTTGTGATTAATTTAATATGAATTAGTTAAAAATTCTTTTGTTTTATAAAGTAAATGAAACTACTTTTAAGAATATAAATAAATAAAGTAATTTAAAAGAATAAATAATTAATATTTTAAATTTATTTTAAAAAAAGTTATATAATTGAAGGTATAAAAAGTATATATAAAAGGATAATGATATTTGAAAATACTTCAATTTCTAATCCTATTATTAACCAATTCAATTGAATTTGTATTTGCTAATTTGATTATATTCTAGAGTCTTGGAATACATATAGTCTTAGTACATAAAATCTTGCTCTTTAACACTCTGCATGAAGCTATTCAATTATCGAAGAAACTAGATTAACCTAGAATTTTTTTTTTTTTGCGAGGGAATGGAACGCTCGAAAGCCACCCATTGAAACTGTGCGGTATTTCGTTGGGAAGTGCGCGACTATAACGCACCAAAACCACACACTTTTGGAACCAAGCTTTAGGAAGGAACCTGTAGTCCAAATGTACAGTTTGGTTACAAGTTGAGAAAGACGAAACAGTGAGGAAAATAATTCAACTTGTTTTCCAGTTGAGTTTTGACTCAAAGAAGAGTTACTTGAAAAATGAATCCAGTATTTTTTGTGTACGTTGAAATCCCCTTCCAGAATAATTTCGGTTTATGGACATAATTCCAAAATTGCATTGATCTGGTTGATCTGGTTCATTTGAATTTTGAGATCCGTATAAAAAACAGAAATGTATTACATACATGCTTTTCAAAGAGAATTTTAGCCCATATATAGTGGAAGGGTGGGTTAGAAGGTTTATATTTATCTAGGGTGTTGAAAGCAATGTCATTTTTAATGTAGATTGCGATTCCTCTTTTGGGTACGAAGAGTGAAACAAGTGAGTAGCCAGTAATATTACAATTATCATTTAGTTCATTGACCTGTTTTTCATCTAGGGCTAGGATTGCTGGTTTTATAGAGCATGAAAATTAGCTTGCAGCCCGAATATTACCAAAATTAACACGAAAATTGGCTTAAATAATAATTAATAAAATTAGATAAAAAAAAAAAAACAAAAAAAAAATTAAGTTTTGTAAAAACGTGATTTAAAAAAAATTTATTTTTTCCTTTTTTCTCTTAAAAAAAAAAAAAAAATTATTAATTATACAAAAATTAATTATATTAAAATTAGAGTTAAATATTATGTGTACGATTCATACGACCCGAACAAGTTACCACCGTTTATAAAAATTAAAATATTAATAATATTTACAAAATATTATCAACAATACCTTTATAAGCAAAACTATTTCTTTTTTTTTTCTGTCTAACTTTAAGTTTAAAAATAAAACAAATAAATAGTTCTTCTGAAACAAAAAATTTTTGATTTAGGATCAAATTGTGTTAAATTGTGATGACAAATTATAAGTGTTTTATATTATAAGTTTAGCATACTATTAAAAATCTTATTCAACACGTTTACTTTTAATTTTTTTTTTTTCAATGGTCGAATTTAGTAATTTTTGAAAATAAAAATTTCTTTACGTATTCGGATTAATTGCTTCAGTTACGTTTTAACGTTCTAATAAGTAATAACTAATAAAGAATATGTTAGAATGCATTTAAAAACAATTAAAGAAAAAACCAAGGGTTTTTACAGCATATTTCCAAAATTAAACAATTGTCTGGTGTGGGTGGAGAATGTAGAATAATATGGTGTTGATGGAGAAAGTATTGAGAAAAAAATAATTTTTTAAATTTTTTAGAACTTTTTTTTAGAATTTTACTATTTTAACACAGACATTTTTAAATTGTAAAATGTTTGGCATTGAGAGCAAAAAGTCCGTTTTTTAAGTAAAGAGTATACCATTAAACTAAAAATTTTACAATCTTTAAAAACTTACAAACATTTAGCTTCCTTAAATATTATTAAAAAATAAAAATATAATACATATTATAATATAATTAGTATTTATCTTGAAAAATTTCTATAAAATAAATGTATTTTATGAGCAAATTCTATTTTAATAAGGAATTAAATAAAAAAACCGAATTTTTTCCTTTTAATTTCACTAAAATGTTTAATTTTCGCAAATACGTTTCCTCTACGACCTACAGATTACTTCATGGCTTGTTAGTTGTACTCGATTGTTTGGAATTGTTATACCTGTGCATACATATATGAACATCGGGTATATTAAAATTACTCCTCCGTTTGTAACGCATCGAAATAGACGAGCTAGATATAGTGTCAAGGGTACGTATCGAATCAGCATCGAAAAGTGAATCGATGTAGCTATGTGTGTTCGTCCCTTCGTCCGTCCGTCAGCACGATAACTCAAAAACTATAAGAGCTAGATTTCTGAAACTTTCACAAAGTAATTTTTAGACAATTTGTAGGTTCCCTATTGTTTTTGGTTAAAATCGGACAAAGACTTCGGGTAGCTGCCATACAAATTTTTTGAAATTATATGAATATTTTCAAAATTAATAACTAAATAGAAACCAAATATAAAAACAAACAAAGTGTTGTTAAATTATTAATCGTTTCGTGGTGTAGTGGGTAGGACATGCGACTATATAGTACTCAAAACGTCTCGGTTAGAATCCAGGCTGGGTCAACATTTTTTTTTTTTTTTAAATTAATTTTTTGTTATCTATTTTCTTTTTAATAAAATATATGTATTTATTTTATGTATGAGAAATTTTATTTTATAGAAAATTTGACAGAAAACTCTCATTTATATTATAAACTATGCATTTTTTTTTAATATTTTTATAACAAAATTCAAAACATTTTTTCAAAACAATACAATTGATACCATAGCAACTATAATAATTTTCAAAGACAAATTAATATAAACAAAAAATCGGCTTAGTGGTTAGGACGTCGGCTTTTTAATTGAAAAGTGTGGGTTCAAATCTCGTTCAGATCATATTTTTTTTTAAATTCATCTTTTTTTTTAATTCATCTTTTTTTTTATTAATTTGTTTTTTAATTAAATATAAAAAACAAATATCAAATATTTTGAATTTTCTGTCAAACAGTTCAATTGCAATATATGAAATTCTTATTTATTTAATACATAATAGTGTACGCACGGGTAGCTAAAAGTTGACAAGGGCAACTATAATCTTCCTCGTTTTTAAATTAAAGTTATTGAAGCATACTAAAAATAAGATGTATATTATGTCTCGTAAAAACTAATTTTTTAAGGTTATATTTTTCGCAAAATAATATTTAATTTTATAATTTTAATTTAATTTGATTATATTAACAATAGATTTGAGTAGTACTAAACTTGATCAAGCTAAATTAAGTTAATTTATTATTTATAAATCTATTTTCAAGGTATTAATCTATATTTTATTCTATTTTCTTTATTAATTTATTTTATAGTATGATTGATCTTATAAGTTAAAATAAATCTTTATTTAACATAATGTTCAAAATTTAGTTAAAATAACTCAATAAATTTGATTATAACTCTTTACATCTATATATTATATAATTTATACGAATATTAAATCCAAAATCAAACATCATTCCTATGTTGTAATTCCTATGTTGTCCAAATAATATTATTTCTTCTTTCATCTCCTTATAATAAAATCAAATATGTATTATGTGTATACATATATGAAATTGAATATACAGTATATTTCACTGTATGTGTGAATATTATTAACAAGAAAATAATATTCTCAGAATTTTCTTTTTCAAATTTTGTCAAATTTAGAGACAAGACCAATATGTAAAATTAAAAAAAAAATAAAAAATTCAAAACAAATTGCGTGAAAAAAAACCTAATAAAAAAGAAAATAAATGAAGATGTGCCTTGAAAAATGATTTTGACTTCGAAATAGGATCATAGAGCACAGAAAAATAAATAAGAATCGAAGAAGAGGAGAGTAGAGTAGACTGTGCCAATTCTGGGATACTCGCATAAATATAATACATATATGAATTTTATATCATATCATTTATCTCACTCTCACCGATAGTAGGGTGGGTGTTAGGGCCTTTCAATTTATAGGTACTGGGTAAAAAAATTGATTAGATCATGTCTAACAAAAAAAATATAACTTATAATTTACATCATAAGTTTATATCATAATATAAAATATAAACACCAGTCACAATTAAAGGAGAAAGACTGATTCTCTCCTTTCACTTATTACATTGCAATTGGTTGTACATTGCATATAAATAAAAATAAATACATCGAGTTTTTATTGCATCGAAATGAAACTCTAACCCAAGCCAAAACACTTAACTTGTATCAGAAAGTTCAAGATACAACACATAATAATTAGACTCTGAGTTATGCAAACAGTTATATTTTCTTCAGCTATTGTGAACAAGTTAGCCATAAATCTTAAATATAGATAGATAAAAATATTAAATAGAAATTGTATGGCAATTTCTTGAACAAACTTGTTCAATTTCAATAGCAAAGATGATTATCGTAAAAAATATACTTGTAAAAACAAACTTTGTTTTTGATTTGATCTGATACATAAAGTTGAACTTATGTCTATATTTCGTATCTTTTACAGTGTCATAAACGTTATTGATAATTTAGTATACACTTTTAACTACGTTCAAAACGTGTAAAAAGAGTCAGAAAAGGACAGAAAAAAAAAGAGAATATTTTAAAGATAAGGTAAAATCAAAACCTATATTTAAATGCACAAATTTCTCAATGGTGACAAAGTGTTTATTTTTTACTTACTAATAAAAAAGAGGATCTTTGTATCTACATCCTAAAATATATAATTTGTAAAATATTTGTATATTATACATACATATATACTATATAGGTATGTATATAATATTATGTCAATCTGATATGAAAATTTTCTTACAATATTCAATATATTTTATATGAAACATTATTGAAGTAGCTTTAATTTGTATTCAAAGATATTTTATGCTTAATTTAGTATTAATTTAACTGAGAATTGAGATGTTATGATAACAGTAAGCTTTGACACAATGACAAATTGTATTCTAAATTCTAATGGGTCAAAAGGTATGACGTTCTTATATATTTTATTATATGTATATTTATACCCGTATGACTATATAGTCAAAGGGTATAATAAATTTGCCATTACGTTTGTGACGCAGAGAAGGAGGGGGGGTAGATATAGACTCAAGTGTATGGATCGGATCAGAATCGAAAAAAAAATCGATTTAGCTATGTATGTCCGTCCGTCTGTCCGTCCGTCTGTCCGTCCGTCTGTCCGTCCGTCCGTCCGTCTGTCCGTCTGTCCGTCCGCACGATAACTCAAAAACTAAAGGAGCTAGGATCTTGAAATTTTCGCAAATTCGTTTTTTTGCAATAGCCGTCATCGCTATTTAAATCCAGCCATTTTGGTCAATGGGTTCGGGTAGCTGCCATACAACTTCTTTTTTTATATGAGCATTACTCTGCACCTATTACAGCTGCGTGTCTGAAATTTTGCCAAAAGTAGTTAAGTTTTATGGCCAAAGTTTCTGCAAAATTTGGTTGGTCTAGTGAAGTGGGTTCGGGTAGCTGCCATACAACTTCTTATTTTATATGAGCATTACTCTCCACCTAATAAAGCTGGGTGTCTGAATTTTTGCCAACAATTGTTTAGTGTAATGGCCAAAGTTTCTGCAAAATTTGGTTGGTCTGCTGCAGAGGGTTCGAGTAGCTGCCATACAACTCCTTATTTTATATGAGCATTACTCTCCACCTAATGAAGCTGGGTGTCTGAATTTTTGCCAAAAAATGTTTAGTGTAATGGCCAAAGTTTCTGTAAAATTTGGTTGGTCTACGACAGAGGGTTCGAGTAGCTGCCATACAACTCTTTATTTTATATGAGCATTCCACTACACTTAATAAAGCCAAAAGTAATTAACCGGATGATATTATAATGTATATGTTACGGTCATACGGGTATCCCAGAGTTGACACAGTCTACTCTACTACACTCTTCCTCGTTTTTATTAAGTTCAAATTTTAATGAACAACAGATAAAAGTCTTTCTAAAATGTTTGTTTTATTTTTGTTTTTTTTTATTAGAATTTAAAAAAAAAGAAAGTTAAAAAATAAAATTCTGATGAGAAAATAATTTTCGAGAAGGCAATGCAATTTTTATATCCGTATGACTATATAGGCAAAGGGTATAATAAATTTGCCATTACGTTTGTGACGCAGAGAAGGAGGGGGTAGATATAGACTCAAGTGTATGGATCGGATCAGAATCGAAAAAAAAATCAATTTAGCTATGTATGTCCGTCCGTCTGTCCTACCGTCTGTCCGTCTGTCCGTCTGTCCGTCTGTCCGTCCGTCCGCACGGTAACTCAAAAACTAAAGGAGCTAGGATCTTGAAATTTTCCCAAATTAGTTTTTTTGCAATAGCCGTCATCGCTATTTAAATCCAGCCATTTTGGTTCATGGGTTCGGGTAGCTGCCATGCAACTTCCTTTTTTGTATGAGTATTTCTCTGTACCTATTACAGCTACGTGTCTGAAATTTTGGCAAAAGTAGTTTAGTTTTATGGCCAAAGTTTCTGCAAAATTTGGTTGGTCTAATGCAATGAGTTCGAGTAGCTGTCATACAACTTCTTATTTTATATGAGTATTACTCTATACCTATTAAAGCTGGGTATCTGAAATTTTGCCAAAAATAGTTTAGTGTAATGGCCAAAGTTTCTGCAAAATTTGGATGGTCTACTGCAAAGGGTTCGAGTAGCTGCCATACAACTTCTTATTTTATATGAGCATTACTCTATATCTATTGAAGTTGGGTGTCTGAAATTTTGCCAAAAATAGTTTAGTGTAATGGCCAAAGTTACTGCAAAATTTGGTTGGTCTACTGCCAAGGGTTCGAGTAGCTGCCATACAACTCCTTCTTTTATAAGAGCATTACACTACACCTAATAAAGCTGGTATGTTTGAAATTTTGCCAAAAGTAATTAATGTTTATAATAATAATGATATAATGTGTATATAATGGTCATACGGGTATCCCAGAGTTGACACAGTCTACTCTACTACACTCTTCCTCGTTTTATATTGAAGATATTTTGTTATACCATTTTTTCTGGAGGTTAAGTTTTTCTTTGTTTTTTTTGTACTAAATATAATAAATTTTCATAGTATATTAATTTCTTGTTAAACCCAAATAAAGATTTATTATCTAATATATTGAGTTACAAAAAATAATAAAAAATAAATAAAAAAATATCTTTAAATCTAACGATGATTCGAAATTAAATTGTATTATTAAAAAAGTTTTGTAATCAGCTCAAAGAAATTATGTAAAAAAAAATTAATAAATTATAAAAGTCTATTTTGGTCTATTAAAATAAATTTAGTTTTTAAATTATTATATGAAAGATATTTAAATTTGTAAAAACATCTTTAATGATTAGGGAGTTAAAAAATCAAAAAATAGAGACTTTGAGGATAAAAAAAAAGAGTAAAAAAGCTTAGATATTTTTTTAATACATATACCTATACTATGTAAATATATTTATTTTATCAAAATAAACGAAAATATATAAATTATATAAAAAAAAAAAATGGAAAAAAATGTTGGATTAATTTTAACAAAAAGAAGAACTGTCTTTCATTTCAGCAATTTACTTTTATATTAAAACACTTTTAAATGCAAAAGATCTGCCATCAATTTTTGGTTAATGAAAATTTTCAACATTTTAAGCTTAAAAGTTTTGAAACATTAAAAGAATTGTTTCTTATACCAGCAATTTACTTTTATATTAACACAGTAACAAATTCCCAAGATCTACCTTCAATTTTTTTATTTTCTGCATTTTAGGGGGCTAGTACTACTTTAATAAAAGTATATATTGAAAAAAAGATTTATTTTATTTTATTTTAGATATCCGTGCATATCAACTATGGTGTTTAAAATAAAATAAACCATTATTGAGGTCTCTTATGACATTATATTTATTTATTTATTAGTTTTTTCAACGTCATTTAAATCATATATGAAATCGTAATTCGATAAATACATAAAAAAAAAACACAACAAAAAAATATATTGTTGTATACAAGATGTACTGCAAAATTTCAAATTTTTATATGAAAATGAATAACGAATAGACACACATAGCTATTTTGATTCACTTATCGTCTAGATCGATGCGTTACAAACGGAGGAGTAATTTTATTATACCCATGGCTTTTATTATATGCACGGGTATAATCACATACAGTATATTCAAGTAAAAAAAATGTGAAGAGGAGAAGAAGAAAAGTATAAATATATAAAAATAGAATTAATTCAATATTTCTCTTATAATGTATATATCCAAATGTATACTATGATCATTATAAAATGACCATTGCCACCACTATTACCGCTAAAATTAACCATTAGCATAAACAATGAAAAACCAGCACAAATTATATTATATATGGTTACATGTGGATATTTTTTATTGTGAAAATCTATTGTAAATGTAATATTATAATATTTGTGTATACAATACTTTATATAAAATTCTATATAATTATATGCATAAGTTATAATTAATTACACAGCATATCAAAATTTTTACTTATTGTATCAAACAGTATTGAAATTTATTTTGATAACTATTTATACGCACACACAAACACAGTCATTTCTATTTAATAAAATATAACATATCCTAGAGATTCTGGAAGATAGAATTTTGATGTCAATTTTACTTGATGGGCGGATAAATGATCAATTAATAAATTGTCCCTCCTGTTACATTTCAATTTCGGATTTGACAATAAACAATTCAGAACAGAATCTTTTATTAAAAGGTTTTATTATATATACATATACATATAATTGCCATGTTTTATTACATCACTTACTACCTGATATATATATTTTTAATTAGACAAAAATTGCAAAAAACCAAGCGAGGGTTGCTTCAATTTTAAGAAAGCCTTTTATAATTAAGAAAAACTGTTTATAGACAAATGGCAAATATCAATTTGGAATTTTTTGATATTACCCAAAACAAGTGATGAAAAAAAACCAAGGGTTTTAAAAAAGCACATTTTCAAAATAATATAGTGTTTCATACTAAGTATTTTATCGGAATATAATGTTGAAGCTTCAATATTAACGTTTAATTTAGGAAATATATACGTTGGTGACTAAGTTACTGCTTACCTATAATAACAGTAAATTTTTAAGTCCTAGTAGCCCCTGTATGGGGAAGGTTGCCAAATTTCTCAAGGATATAATGCTCACTACTCCCTTTCCCCAAAACTTTTTTAGGTTCCAGGAATTAAATTGTGAATTCCACCAAAATTTGGAATTTTTCTTAGAATTTTACTATTTAGGCAAAAATGGTTAAAACTGCGAGACACTTTCTTCAATTTAAATAACCCCTTTAAAATTTATGAAAAACCTTTAACATATGTTAAAATATAATGTTAGACCTTTAAATTTTGTATATTAAGGAAAAAATATTTAAACAGGTATTCAAGTTACAGGTGTTTAAAAATAGCAAAATTTCAATTTTCGAGCACTTATAGCTGCAAAACAGGGGACGTGACAAAAAAAATTTGTTAACCGACTTCTACTTATTTCAGAGGATCTAACTACTCCCAAAATTCCAAGACCCTAGCTTGAACCGTTTAGAAGATATATGTGGCCAAAAATTTTGCCAAAATTGAGTTTACCATAATGGTAAATTTTAGTACCGTATGGCAACCCTAAACATTTAGTTTTTAAAAATTTATAAAGTTTATAAAACCAGCTATCTTTTGTCGTTTTCAGATTGAAAATACACCTAATAGAACTCTAGTTATAACAATTTGAATATAGGGATTTTCCCAACTTTGGGGGACTACAGCTCCCTAACAAGTGGGGCTACAGAAAAAAATTCTTCTACGAAATTATTTTTTTTGTAATACCTACTTGTGGTTAAAATTTATTTTCTATATTTCAAACGATGTAAAAGTTTTTGTAAACATACGGACGGACAGACAGACAGACGGACGGACAGAGTGAAACTATATAGGCACATTTTTACAAAATTTTTTGAAAATGTGCTAAAAATGGATATTAGGAATTTAAATAATTTTAGGTTTTTGACCTCTTCTTAAATGTCTCATACTTTTTCTAAGGATTTAATTTGTTCTAAAATTTCAAGTTTATAGCATAAACTGTTAGGAAAATTTAAAGGGCTAAAAATTTTACAAAAATTTGAGTTTTGCATATCGGTAAATTAAAATATCGTATGGGAACTCTATGGACTATGTATGATATGTGTATTTTACAAATATTTTTAATGTTCACAAAAGAAGTTATCGTTTGGCGTTTTCAGATTAGAGATATACAGAGTGACTTGGACTGCCTGATTTATAAAGCTTATAATATTTATACCCGTATGACTATATAGTCAAAGGGTATAATAAATTTGCCATTACGTTTGTGACGCAGAGAAGGAGGGGGGGTAGATATAGACTCAAGTGTATGGATCGGATCAGAATCGAAAAAAAAATCGATTTAGCTATGTATGTCCGTCCGTCCGTCCGTCCGTCCGTCCGTCTGTCCGTCCGTCCGTCCGTCCGTCCGTCCGTCCGCACGATAACTCAAAAACTAAAAGAGCTAGGATCTTGAAATTTTAGCAAATTCGTTTTTTTGCAATAGCCGTCATCGCTATTTAAATCCAGCCATTTTGGTCCATGGGTTCGGGTGGCTGCCATACAACTTCTTTTTTTATATGAGTATTTCTCTGTACCTATTGTAGCTACGTATCTGAAATCTTGGCAAAAGTAGTTTAGTTTTATGGCCAAAGTTTTTGCAAAATTTGGTTGGTCTGCCGCAGTGAGTTCGAGTAGCTGCCATACAACTCCTTCTTTTATAAGAGCATTACTCTATACCTATTAAAGCTGGGTGCCTGAAATTTTGCGAAAAATAGTTTAGTGTAATGGCCAAAGTTACTGCAAAATTTGGTTGGTCTACTGCAAAGGGTTCGAGTAGCTGCCATACAACTTCTTATTTTATATGAGCATTACTCTATACCTATTGAAGTTGGGTGTCTGAAATTTTGCCAAAAATAGTTTAGAGTAATAGCCAAAGTTACTACAAAATTTGGTTGGTCTACTGCAGAGGGTTCGACTAGCTGCCATACAACTCCTTCTTTTATATGAGCATTATATTTCACCTAGTAAAGCTGGTATGTTTGAAATTTTGCCAAAAGTAATTAACCGGATGATATAATGTTTATATTACGGTCATACGGGTATCCCAGAGTTGACACAGTCTACTCTACTACACTCTTCCTCGTTTTATTTAATTTTTTTTTTGGCTCTTTTTAAGATATTTGGTTTACGTTGCGCAAAGTTCTGGCACCAATTCTGAAATTTTTTGTACGAATATTTTGGATTAGTTCTTGCATGTTTTGTATTATGTTGACGTAAATCCGTTCTTTTAAGACCTTATAAGGCTTGTGTTATAACAATTTAAATATAGGGTTTCATTTAAATATATATTGAACTTATTTTATATGATTTTTTTTTTCAATTATAAATAACAAATTTTTGCAATATTTTAATAACACTAACCATGTAAATATTTAAAAAAAAACAATAATTTTTTTAATTAATATTGAAAACTTTAAAAAATTTTTAAGTATAATTTTTTTAGTAAATAAATTTAAAGTTTTTTTGAAAACCATATAACAACTAAAGTTTTCTTTTCAAGTTCATTGTTAATTGAATGCATCAATTTACTTAAAAATAAATGAAACTTTTATTAACTTTATCATAAATAATCATTAGGTACAAATGTATTTGTTTTTTTTTTTTTGGTTTAACCTTGAACTTCAAGTTTTTCCTGCTCTTTCAAATTTTTAAAATTTTCCTTAAAAGACTAAAAGTAAATAAAAAAGTTATTTTAAATATTTTTTTAATTTTGTATTATATAAAATGTATAAAATATGTACCTTTGTATGTATGTATATATTCTAATACATCTGTGTATATGAGTACATTAAAAATCCTTTCATATTTTTGATTATGCTTTTCTTTTCCTTTTTAGATAAATTTATGGAATTGATCAATATTGCTCTTCAGAAAATTTTGCAAATTATTAGGGACGTTGGTAGAGTTGGGTGTTGGTTATTTTTTGTTTTAATTCAAGTATAAATTATTATACTGTAATTTTTCACTCTTATCTATGGGCAATAATTTTGTTAAAACAAAAAATTAATATCCAAAATTGGTTTTAGTGTAAAAGAACAGGATGGAGCAATTTCGACTGATATTTTTTGCAGATAAAGCATTTTATAAAATTATATTTTATGTAATCAACATTCATACTCAGTGCTAGAACTCAGTGTAAAAGTTTTTTGGATTTTATTATAATCAGATATGCCAACTTTTTAAATAATCTCGTTGTGAACTAGTAAGAACATTTTAATTTAAATTGATATGTCAATAAAAAGAACTGATGAATTTGTGGTATCGGGAATCTGAAAGCAGTGCATCAATCAGCTATGCTTTCGGATTCCCTATTAACCGAATATGAACCGAAAGCTGCACACCAAAAAGTAAATTACACCATTTCAGATGCACTGTTTGGTGTGGAGTTTTCCGTTCATATAATTTCGAAGTATCGAAATTGCTCCAAAGTAAGTAAATTGAGCATCCAGACACCTTCTCTGGGCGGTTTAAAGGGACTACGTAGAAAAATTTTTTAAGCCCAAAAGAAACAATAGCGATTCTGCAAGAACCGAATAATTTCAAAAAATGTTGTTTTTGTGTGACCACCTTGTCTTCTAGATGTGAAGGCCCTTAATTTTTTTAAGGGGTTTTTTGAATTATGGGATTACGTCAAGAAACCACAAAAAAAACCATTAACTGGAAAAAGGAAATGGACGCTACTTAAAAGATGTAATTTTTCACATTTTAAATAATATGAAAAACTTTAAAAATAAAAAAATTATAAGCATTTCTACCAAGTCAGTTCAAGTTGGCCGACCCTGATAAAATAAACGTATGTTTGTTGGTATATGTTAAAAAAATTTATTGAGGACGAAAAATAATATTTCAGGTAAAAGTATTTAAAGCCATAAATTTAATTTTAGATGTATAGAGATAAAACTCTGTCTGAAATAAATTGATATTTTCCTTTATATAAGTTGAATTAAATTAAATTAAGAATTTTAAAAATTTTATTTCAAAAATTTTTTATAACAAAACAGAAATTTATTAAAAAAATATTTTCACTATAGCTTTTGCTATTTTGGGGCGACACCAATTAAATGCTCAAAATGTAGTAGAAATAAAAGGAAGTAATGGACACTTGAGAAATGGTTACGTTAATACCGGTTTTTTTTTTAATGAATAAGCTTTAAATTCAACTTTGTAAAAAGTTAATAATTTTTAATTTCAAGCACCGACACTAATAACGACCCAGAAAAGTTTTAAAAAAAAAATTTACCAAGCTTTCTAATTGTATTCATTAACAACTGTTCAAATTCAACTGAAATTCGGTAGAACTTTTAAAGTGTGCGGTAAAACTCAAATGTCTGCGTAACATGTCACGCTGTGTATTTGCCCCATTAAATATGACTAAACCGAAATTAATATTAATTATAATTTTTATCAGTAATAGCGTTTTACATTTCAAATTTATTATAGGGGTTACAGCTACTTGGTCCATTTATAAACCATAGTACTTAATAAATAAATACATAAATAATTCAAATTCTTAAAGCTTTATATCTATTTTGTTAAATAATTTAATTTTACAGTTATTTAATTTAAATTCCATATTTTTTTATCGTTTTTTATATCGAAAAGTAAATTGATCGAGCTATGTTTGTCCGTCCGTCTGTTCGCACGAAAACGCAAAAAATATAGGAGTATTCTGAAATTTTCACATATTCGTTTTTATGCAATAGCCGTTATGGCTATTGAAATCCAGTAATTTTATTCCATTGGTTTGAGTAGGTGCCATACATCTTGTTTTTAAACTTCAAAATAACTCTATACTTGATAAAGCTGAATATTTGAAATTTTTTCAAAAAGAGTTTAACTTTACGGCCAAAGTTTGTTCAAAATTTAGTTGGGTTTTTATACCCGTATGACTATATAGTCAAAGGGTATAATAAATTTGCCATTACGTTTGTGACGCAGAGAAGGAGGGGGGGTAGATATAGACTCAAGTGTATGGATCGGATCAGAATCGAAAAATAAATCGATTTAGCTATGTATGTCCGTCCGTCCGTCCGTCTGTCCGTCCGTCTGTCCGTCCGTCTGTCCGTCCGTCTGTCCGTCTGTCCGTCCGCACGATAGCTCAAAAACTAAAGGAGCTAGGATCTTGAAATTTTCGCAAACTCGTTTTTTTGCAATAGCCGTCATCGCTATTTAAATCCAGCCATTTTGGTCCATGGGTTCGGGTAGCTGCCATACAACTTCTTTTTTTATATGAGCATTACTCTGTACCTATTACAGCTGCGTGTCTGAAATTTTGCCAAAAGTAGTTTAGTTTTATGGCCAAAGTTTCTGCAAAATTTGGTTGGTCTAGTGGAGTGGGTTCGAGTAGCTGCCATACAACTTCTTAGTTTATATGAGCATTACTCTCCACCTAATGAACCTGGGTGTCTGAATTTTTGCCAACAATTGTTTAGTATAATGGCCAAAGTTTCTGCAAAATTTGTTTGGTCTGCTGCAGAGGGTTCGAGTAGCTGCCATACAACTCCTTATTTTATATGAGCTAATGCTCTCCACCTAATGAAGCTGGGTGTCTGAAGTTTTGCCAAAAATTGTTTAGTGTAATGGCCAAAGTTTCTGCAAAATTTGGTTGGTCTACGACAGAGGGTTCGAGTAGCTGCCATAAACTCTTTATTTTATATGAGTATTCCACTACACTTAATAAAGCCAAAAGTAATTGACCGGATGATATAATGTATATGTTACGGTCATACGGGTATCCCAGAGTTGACACAGTCTACTCTACTACACTCTTCCTCGTTTTAAATTAAATCGATGGCAAAATTTCTAATGAAACGTCCCCGTATCCCTCCGTAGAAAATGTGAACCCAGAAGTCAAACTAAAATGATTAAAAAAACCTAACACCCAATACTGTATTAGAAACTTTGTCCCCAAAAAAGCGGTTTCCTCACTTATAAGTGTTTAGTCATTTTTGGTCAGTTTTTTCAAAATAGTATTTCTTATACTTCTACAGCTTTCAGAATCTTACTTTCAAATATTTTATTATTAATTAGTTTACAAATTTTAGTGTTATTAAGAACCGTATTTTCATATTGAAGAATAGATAGAACAAACTATTTTTTAAAATTGAAACTCAAATTTTTTAAATATTATTTAAAAAGTTGATTAGTTGCAGTATTATTTTATTATTAAAAATCAAAAATTTGAATACACCTTTCTTTGCACACTTGCGTTATTTAAAATTTATAAATCATTAATTTATTATACCCGTATGACTATATAGTCAAAGGGTATAATAAATTTGCCATTACGTTTGTGACGCAGAGAAGGAGGGGGGGTAGATATAGACTCAAGTGTATGGATCGGATCAGAATCGAAAAAATAATTGATTTAGCTATGTATGTCCGTCCGTCTGTCCGTCCGTCTGTCCGTCCGTCCGCACGATAACTCAAAAACTAAAGGAGCTAGGATCTTGAAATTTTCGCAAATTCGTTTTTTTGCAATAGCCGTCATTGCTATTTAAATCCAGCCATTTTGGTCCATGGGTTCGGATGGCTGCCATACAACTTCTTTTTTTATATGAGTATTTCTCAGTACCTATTACAGCTACGTGTCTGAAATTTTGCCAAAAGTAGTTTAGTTTTATGGCCAAAGTTTCTGCAAAATTTGGTTGGTCTGTTGCAGTGAGTTCGAGTAGCTGCCATACAACTCCTTCTTTTATATGAGCATTACTCTATACCTATTAAAGTTGGGTGTCTAAAATTTTGCCAAATAGTTTAGTGTAATGGCCAAAGTTACTGCAGAATTTGGTTGGTCTACTGCAGAGGGTTCGAGTAGCTGCCATACAACTCCTTCTTTTATATGAGCATTATATTTCACCTAATAAAGCTGGTATGTTTGAAATTTTGCCAAAAGTAATTAATGTTTATAATAATAATGATATAATGTTTATATAACGGTCATACGGGTATCCCAGAGTTGACACAGCCTACTCTACTACACTCTTCCTCGTTTTTATCATATTTTTTATTTTTATTTTTATTTTGTAGAAAAAACATGTTAAAATTAATCTGTTTATGTTTTAATATAGGATCTTTGTATTAAAAGTCTATACGTGGGAATTTTAATTGAATCTGTGACCAGCCAAAGTGCGGAAATTTAATTAAAATTATTATTATTTTATGTTGGTATACATGTATTTATTAAATATATGATATTTTATATACTTACATATGTTTTTAAGATGTACATTTGTATTATACGAGTATATGTATGTAGAAAAAAACTTTGTAATAAGACCTTATAAAAGAGTTTTAATACAATTTATATAATTTTATTAACCTGTACACATACGAGTACACAAATAATAATATACAAATAATTTTATTAAATTTATTTTGCTTTTAAAAACTAATTCAGTTCTTTATACAAAATATTAAGGGTGATCAAATTAGTACTAGATCCATTTTTTCTATAATTTCTATAAATTTTTTATTGTGTGTGGTTATGCTTTTCTGCTCAGATTATCCATTTTTCATTTCTTTTTCAACTCAGAGAGCGCTCAATTTGCAATCTGTGAGCTCGATAGATCTTTTGCATTCCTAAAAAAATTCACATTTGACAATAAAATTTATTTTGAACAAAATACAATACGATATGAGACAATTCCAGTTCTGAGCGTTTCTTTTAGAAAAAGAAACTAATGAGTATCGATATCTTTGCAAAAGTGGTTACATATGTTGCTCCAGAGTCAAATTTTTATCTCCAGGGGCTGGGCATTGAATTAAATAAAATCATTTAATAAATAACAAATGTCATGATTATATATATTTCTAAAATTTATAAAATATTATATTATCTACATATATCTTTGATATTTAAAATTTAAAAAAAATAATATTAGCTTATTTGATTACCCTTTATACAATTTAAATTATAAAATTTTATTATCGTGAGTTTATATGCCCGGATTAAATTCATTTAAACTCGTAATACATCACAATATTATTCTATAACATCAAAACAAAATATTGTGTTTCAAGTTGATCAATTTAGTTAATTAATGAAAAGACTATGAGAATTTTCAATCGTGAAACTGGGGATCTTCCAAAATTTAGAATTTTTCAAAAAAAAAAAAAACAATATATATATAAATATTCAGGTACATCCAATAAGGCCAAATGAAATAAAGCCAAATTGCGCTTTTTTGGCTTTATTTCAATACAGCAACTTCCTTGTAATGAATAGGTACATATATATACGAACTGTAAAACTAGTTAAATTAAAGTTTTTGACAGCCAGAATTAACTTAATAAGTTTTTTGTCGTATTTGTATAATGATTCCATTTTTATTTTTATATATTAACTAGCTAATACCCAATGCGCGTTTTTGCGACTCCCAATGGAGGTTTAATTTAAGTTGATGTTGCTAAAAAAAAGTTAACATTAAAATTACACATGATGTAAATATTAATTTTAAAATGTATTAAATCCATTTTTTTTAAACGATTTTTCTAGAATTATTTTAGCAATTGTTCAACAAATTTATCAAATTTCACTTGAAACTTGAGTCAACTTCTTTATGAAAAAGCTTCGCGTATGTAAAAATTGAAATCCATTCGGATAAATCGATTTTAATTTAGAGTAAAGTAACCAACATATCTTTAAAAAGTTTTGGTGCCGCAATGGGTTAACGGAACTCAATCGTCGGGCCGGCATGAGTTAATTCTAAATCTGTTAATAATGTCAACTCAGTTCTCAAGGAGCATCACGTATAGAAATTTGAAATCAATCGGTCAACCTTTTTTCATTTTAAGATAAATTTAAGTACTAGTACCACTGACCCAACTTGGCGGTCTGTTAGAGATAACTATTAATATTACAAATGATAATGCAACATTTTTTAAAGTCATAGGTGTGTGAGACCATTAAAGGTTTGGAAACTATTATTAGATTATACCAATATTATTTTTTATATGATCAAACCCTCACTTCCTCGGTTGATATGCCAGATACTTGGCCATTACGCCGCCAAGGCTCCCATAATACCTTCAAACGGTTAAAATAAATAATTTAGAAATAGATCTTCAAAAATTGCATATTTCTAGGCTAGACCTAATAATTACTAGTACATTAAATTAATACTTAAACTTGATAATATTATTTAGAGATGATTAATTTTGAAAGAATTATTTTTTTTTATAACTTTAAATTTTGTTGAATTCTTTTGGTTTATTTATATTTAATAAGTTTTAATTGAATTTTAATTAATTTTCATTATCTTTTAATTATAATATCAATTTAAAGTGATATATGAGTTATTAAAAAAAAAAAAAAAAAATTCTATACATAGTTTAAACCAAATTTATATTTTTTGTTGCAAAGTTATTAATTACATTTAATGCTATCAATAAAAGAAAAACAAGTAAAATATTTTAATTTAAATGAATTTTTAATTCAAATCACATTTTTGATTTAATAAAAAATATTGCTTATTAATATTTTATAGAGAATTTATAATAATATTTTTGATTTTTTTTGATTTTTTTTTTTTAATTAAATACGTGATAAATTGATATGGTTTTAAAAAAAATAAATATTATATTATTGATTGCATTCTAATTTGTTTTAAAATCAACATAATGTGGTTTAATTACACTTAATGATATGCTATTAAATAATCTATAAAAATTATAATTTATTTTTACAATAATATATTTCTAAATTTAGTAAATATATAAAATTATTATACCTACAATGTATATCATTGATCATTGTACAGTATTTGACATTGTTTGTTAATAAATTTTTTTTAAGTGCTGTTAAATTAAAAATTAGAATTTTAAGAATCTGAAAAAAATAAATTAGTTTGATTTTATATTTGATTTTAGTTTTTTATTTTTATTAAAAATGTGTTTTTTATTGTGGTTGTGTGGAGGAGTAAATTTACGTTATTTCAAGTACAGTTTACGTTATTTCAAGTACATTGTTAAAAATACTGTAATTTAAAAAAAAAACGATATGTGAATGTCAACAGATTTTTTTATATGCAATTTGTGTAAAATACTTCTAATTTTGCTTAAAAATTGAAAAACTTAAAAATTTTTCGCACTGTTAAAATAGAGAATCTTTATTTAAAACTGAAAAAATAGAAATTTGAAGTGCATAATTGAAGAAAGCAAAGCTATTAGTTGTTAATTGTACAAAACAGCTGGTTTTTATTATTATTAATTTATTAAAAGATCAATCATGGGCGGATCTAGACCTATCTGATGGGAGGGGTAGTTGTGGAAAAATTATTTGAGTTGCATTCTCGTCTTACTGTTCACTGACACATTTGAAGTTATTTTTTTTTTTTTTGTGACAAAAAATATTAATTTGAATATAAATTTTTGACAACAAACAACTAGAAAGTTGGTAGCCTTGATGGATACAAAATTTGACAGCAATATTTTGTAGTAAAATTGATATTTTAGATTGGTACATTATTTTCGAATTTACTACACAGTACATTAAATGTGAGGGACATTAAATTTTTACAAGTGGAATTAAAAACAGTTTTAACTGAAGTTTTAACAATTATATTAGCTAAATAAAAATTTTTTCTCAAGTAGAATGTTTTTGCTTAATAAATCCTGTTGGTTATTTAGTAATATTGTTCCAAAATTTTTATGCTTATAAATGTGGTAGACTTCATATTTGTCTAACACTCTGTCGCCTTTTTTTCCGTTAATAGGGTGATGTTATATGTGCCTATAAAAATATTGATTTTATATGGTTAAGAGAAGCCCGATTTAGGATCGGTATAGCTATAGTTGATTTTAGGCGTTCATAAAATCTAGTTTGTTTTACCGATATAAAAACCATCACAATTACCACAATTTATTTTTTATATCCCAATTTTTTTTTTAAATAATTTATAGTTTTGGTGTATTTTAATTATTATTATTTATTTACATTTTTTTAAAAATAATTCTTTGTTTGTAGAAGAACGTTAGTTTAATGTCAGATACATTCTAAATAAAACAATAAATTTATTTATGTATTTATGAACAGTCCCCTACCACATAAAATGTAATAAGTGAATGATTCAGACTTTATTTTCAAGTGTGACAGGTATAAATTTTATATTATGATATAAACTATAATTTATAATAATTATAAATTATATTTCTTTAACTGACTAATGACGTGGTGGTAAAGATACCGCCTTTCATGTGGAAAGTCTCAGGTTCAAATCCCGGTCAGATCATATCTAATAAAAAATATTGTAAAATTGTATAATTATATCGTAATAGTTAATATCATAATATAAGATAAAATTTAATATAAACACATAGCTCTTGTGTAGGATAATAGATGGCGCACAAAATTAACATTTATGTGCTCATAATCTAATACAATAGCTACAGCCGAATAATCAATGACTTAGTGAATATAACGATTAAAGAAACTGAAGCCTAGTCCAGAAAGACTTGGTTCACTCCTTAAAGGATTTATATATATTTTATATATAAAATATTTTTTTTTATTAGATATGATCCGACCAGGGTTTGAACCCTACACCCTATGATTGTAAGGCCGGCGTCCTAACCACTACGCCACGGATCGGATGACAAATAAATAATTTGTTAGAAAAAAACAAGTTTCCAAAAATTACAAAAAAAATAACAAATTTTATATATTAAAAATTAATTAAATTTTTAATTTTACCATATTCATCAGTTTAATTATTTCCTCCATATTTTTGTTTTTTTTTCAAAATTTTATAATTCTTTTTCTGTAATTTGTAAATTTTATTTTTACTTTTTACACTGATTATGACATAAAAATTTTTGTTATTAACCGTTTCATATAATTGCTCTTATAATATATAAAATAGAAGTTTGTAAGGTGTTGCAAATTTCTACAACTTTACCGTTATATAGAAAATGAATTCAGCAAAAAATGAGAAGGGGTGCCAAAAAAAATTTTGTTTTAAAACATATTTTATAGTAAGGGTTTGGGGCTGTTACTTATATTTTGAAGGGTAATATAAGTCTCTTTAAAGTGGAATATAAGTATATTAGGATGACTAACTTTAAAATTGTATTTAGATCTGTGGTGCACATGAAATAAAAAAAAAAAAGTGTTAAGTTAACATTTTATTTTATTTTTCATACTTTTAAAAGGAAATAAATTGGAAAAGTTTTTGCAAAAAGTTATTTTTCTCATTTATTTTTATTTTGATTTAATTTTTTTTTTTTTTTATTTTTTTTTTTCATATTTCGACATTTAGTTTGGTGTTTCGCCTTTTATTTTTAAACAGACTTCGTTCTGTGTCAAAAAGTTTTCAAACAATGTTATTAAAAATTTCTTTTATATTTTTTTTTTTTTTGAAATTTGTATATAATTTTGATTTTGATTTTTTGTAATAAAACTTTAATTCGCTGCTTAACAAAATAAAGAAAAAAGATTGGAAAAAAAAAAAGCGAAATAAATTTTTTGAAATTTTGAAATTCTTTAGTGACATAAATTATAATATACTTTTTCATTTTTTTTTTTTTGAAATATGAAGTCAGTTTAATTTTGTTTAAATTTTACCGTTATGGAGCTTAATTTTAAATGATTTGCGATTTCATTTGAAAAGGACAGGGAGAGTAAAATGGTAGAAATTTGTTATGTGAAGTTGATTTTTGAAAATATAAAAGAAAACTAAAATATTTTCAGAATAATTTCATTTTGTTTAAAAAAATTTTAAATTGTTAAAAAATTTAATTAAAACGTAGATTTATTTAAAACTTAGATTTTTGAGTTTAAAGTTGAAATTTTAAAATTTTTATTGTAATATTTAATTTTTTTTTTTTAAGTTCTAACTGTTCAACATGTTGGACATATTATATTTTTATGATTGGAGTCGATCATATTGAATTCCACATACAATTTAAAAATAGAACTAAATAACATGTAGAATTGTACAATTTTTTCTATAGCTCGTAAAAGAAAAGAAAGTTTCTTTGATTTAGTGTTGACTTGGGTCACGGTACTTTCAAGAAAATGTCCTCTGAAGATTAAGTTCGCCTAACATCTTAGTTCGTTTAATTAAGGTTAACAGCAAAACTGTTTTCCCGGTAAACCCACGCTAAAAAAATATTTGAAATCCCTAAATTGTCGGAATCACCTTCAAAATCCTTTTCAATGTTCTTTTCTAATATATATTAAAAAACCAAAGTTTTTGCAACTATGAGAATTACCGTCCCCAGACCCTGCTAAACGAATTATTGAAACTCTAATTATACCCGAGCATAGATACATATAGGACATCGGGTATATTAAAATTGCTCCTCCGTTTGTAACGCATCGATCTAGACGAGCTAGATATAGTGTCAAGGGTACGTATCGGCTTAGAATCGAAAAATGAGTCGGTGTAGCTATGTGTGTCTGTCCGTCCGTCCGTCTGTGTGTCAGCCCGATAACTCAAAAACTAAAAGAGCTACAGTTTTGAAATTTTCACAAAATATTTTTCAATCAATTTCTAGGTTCCCTATTTTAAGATCGGACCAAAACTTCAGGTAGCTCTCGAACAACTAACTTTTTTAACTCCAATATTTTCATATAAAAATTTGAAATTTTGCTATGCATCTTGTATTTAACATGAAATTATATGAATTTTGTTTTTTTTTTTGTTTTATTGCTTTTTTTTTTTTGTAGATAACGATTTCGAGTTACGATTTCATATGATTTAAATGATGCGTAGTTAAAAAAAAAAAAAATTTAAGGTAAGCAAAAAAGAACACAAAGATTTTTTTAAGTAAATGGCTTCATAAATAATATATATGTATTCATTTCATATAATATGAATATGTGTAATATTTTGCGTGCTTTGTATTTTGATATTGAGAGATATAATCATGATATAATTATGATAATTATATAGAGATATAATTATGAATATGATGACTATTATCTATCATGATGATCATTATATGAATATGATCATATGAAGCTTATTTTGCTTAAGTTTAGTATATTCGTGAATTAAAAATTAAGTAAAAGAGCTACAGTTTTGAAATTCACACAAAACATTTTTTGGGCATTTTTGAGGTTCCCTATTCTTTTTGGTTAAGACCAGACCAAGGTTTCGGGAGCTGCCACACAACTTATTTAAACCAATATGAATTTCTTCAAAACTAATTATACTACGAGGATGAAAATTATACACGGTTAGTTATATAATGAATCGAGCACTTATATGGAGTTTCAAAAGATTACGGCCCATTTTCGGGGGCTGCAAAGTTGTACATCACTCGGACCAACTTTTAAGGTGGGCTTTTTTTTTTTTTATGGTTTTTTTGTTTTTTTGGTTTTTTTTTAAGCAAAAATTATGGGATAATAAGTTAAATTTTTTTTTAAATATTTTACTTTTTTTATATTTTTTTTGTAATATTTTTAATAGCATAAGGGAAATAAATAATGGTTAGTGGGTATGCACGGGTATCTAAAAGTTGACAAGGGAAATCTTCCTCGTTTATCCTAGTTTACCTCTCGCTTATAAAAATATGTAAATATTTTGGAAAAACAGAATAATCTGATTTTAAAACGAACCCAAAACACTTTCTAATATAGTTTTCTTCATATATGGATCACCAACCAAGCATTCATAATAAATAAATCATTAATATCTTGATTTCGTATTCTACTTGAAAATACATCTACTTGGTTATAATTTGCTTTACATCATAAATATGAGTAATTCAATTGGGGCCTCGAAGTGTTATTGGGTAAGCATTTGGTGATACTTACTTACCGAGGTGGTGTGGTTTCGATTCCCGTTCGGGACATGAATTTTTAATTGAATAATTTTTCTTTACAAATCCCCATAGCAACTAAATATATATAGTAAAATGAAATATAAAATATATGATAATATAATCGAAATTTATTACTAATATAATTATATTATTATAATGATATAATATTACTAATAAAATTTAAATGTAGTATAATCTGCCCCGTCTGAAAAGGAAAGGCATGCTTTATTCTCTTATAACATTGTATGAGTTAAGGAACTGTTTATAAATAAATAAATAAATAAATAATTCATTAACAAAACATTTTAAACACATTTTCACATATATTATAAATCCGGTCATTTAAAATTGTGAGAGATATCACCTCCAAACCCACATTAAACCACTAACTAACAGCTGGGTGGCACAGTGGTTGAGTGCCGACCTTTCATGCGGAAGGGCCCGGGTTCGAATTCTAGTGAAAGTGAAAAAACTTTTCTGGTTTTCGACTCGACTCAGCTACCATTCGCCATTGGGTTCAAATTAATGGCATAATCAATAATTAATAATTATAAATCTTTAATAAACGAGGAAGAGTGTAGTAGAGTAGACTGTGTCAACTCTGGGATACCCGTATGACCGTTATATAAACATTATATCATTATTATTACAAACATTAATTACTTTTGGCAAAATTTCAAACATACCAGCTTTATTAGGTGAAATATAATGCTCATATAAAAGAAGGAGTTGTATGGCAGCTACTCGAACCCTTTGCAGTAGACCAACCAAATTTTGCAGTAACTTTGGCCATTAAACTAAACTATTTTTGGCAAAATTTCAGACACCAAGCTTTAATAGGTATAGAGTAATGCTCATATAAAATAAGAAGTTGTATGGCAGCTACTCGAACCCTTTGCAGTAGACCAACCAAATTTTGCAGTAACTTTGGCCATTACACTAAACTATTTTTGGCAAAATTTCAGACACCCAGCTTTAATAGGTATAGAGTAATGCTCATATAAAAGAAGGAGTTGTATGGCAGCTACTCGAACTCACTGCAACAGACCAACCAAATTTTGCAGAAACTTTGGCCATAAAACTAAACTACTTTTGCCAAAATTTCAGACACGTAGCTGTAACAGGTACAGAGAAATACTCATATAAAAAAAGAAGTTGTATGGCAGCCACCCGAACCCATGGACCAAAATGGCTGGATTTAAATAGCGATGACGGCTATTGCAAAAAAACGAATTTGCGAAAATTTCAAGATCCTAGCTCCTTTAGTTTTTGAGTTATCGTGCGGACGGACGGACGGACGGACAGACGGACAGACGGACAGACGGACAGACGGACAGACGGACGGACGGACGGACGGACGGACATACATAGCTAAATCGATTTATTTTTCGATTCTGATCCGATCCATACACTTGACTCTATATCTACCCCCCCTCCTTCTCTGCGTCACAAACGTAATGGCAAATTTATTATACCCTTTGACTATATAGTCATACGGGTATAAAAATACTTTAATATAAAAATATAAACAAATGCAAAATATAAACAAATAATTTAATTAAATCATATAACTCGCAGATATAGAATACCATATTAGTAAAATAAAATATTACAATATAACAAAAAATAGAATTGTAAATATTGAAAATCTAAGACGTTTCTACATGTTATAAGGCCCAGTACTATCTCATGTTTAAATTGTATGTGGAATTCAATAAGACCAATTCTAATAACACGAATATAATATGACCCCCTGTTCCAACATGTACCTATGCTATAGACAGGCTTATTAGCCTAACAGTTGAACAGTTAGCGCTTAAAAATAAAAAAAAAAAAAAAAAAAAAATAAAAAAAAAAAAACCAAAATTTAGAAAAATATCAATAAACGAAAGTTCTAATTTTTGAAAAATTATAATTATAATAATTTTTATTATGACCCTATTGCACTAAACACTTATCACTTATCAAATAATCAGTTTTTGATAAGTAAGTGTTTATTACTAATCAAAATTTTATTATTATATAAAAAATGGTTTTAATGCAAAAAAAACTTTATCAAAAAATTATTGGTTTAGAAGTGATGTGTGGTTGATGCATTAGGTCCCAAATTTTTTTTTTATTAACTTCCCATTAGCCATTAGGTTTAAAATTTAAATTAAAAAAAAAAAATACTTAATTTAGTAATTAATAAAAACCATTATTTGGTTTAATTTTGTGCAGGCGTTCGACTAAATATTATTCTGTTATATACATAATATACTAATATTACATAATATACTCATAGAGTTATAGTAAAATTTTTTTTTGAATGTTTTCCAGATAAGTTTTTTTTTTTACTTATTTAAAAGGTAATTGAGGTTTGTTTTTATGGGTTTAAGTATAGGAACATCAGTATATATATATTGGTATACTATGAAGTAGTATTATTTTTTAGTTAAATGAATTTATAGGTATTTAATAGGTAAACCTATAAACTGACCACAATATCTATTGGAGAATAATTTTTTTTTATTTATATAATTTTTTTTTTGTAAGTAATTTAAAATGAAAGCATATATTATAAGGTTTCCATTTCTTTTTGTTTCTAATTCCATTCAATTCACTTGTTTTGTTTATCTAACTATAATAAATGTATATATATTTATATATATAAGTATAATGATGTAAATTTGCATATATACAGACGAAGATAAATCTAATATATATAGATGGTTAAGGTATTCTTTTCAAAACTCTTTTAACCAAATTCTATATAAGTATTAATACAGAATTTCATTGATCCTTTTTAGTTCTCTATATAAAAATAAATATGTATATATTCAAATTTATATACATATATACAGATACAAAAATTTCTATTCAAGATTTTTATCTTTTCATAGGAGACGATAAGTCTTTTACCAGCTCACAATAATCTCATATTATGTGGTAAATATCCACCACTTTAAAAGGACCTTTTTTTTTTTTTTTATTTTTTATCAGATTCCCTTATTAAAGTTTTTTTTTTTATTTTTTTTTTATATAAACCTTAAATATTATTGTATTTATTATATGTAAATTATTTATATACATAATATGTTTGTGAAAAAGTTTGAAATTTAGTAAAAATTTCTATTATACTCGTATATGAAGTTTTAAATTTTAAGATAATTATCTAGCTGTTCTAGACAGAATATTAATAATTTATAAGGGATTGTTTTGTTTTTGGTGTAGGAAGGGGTAAAGCTCATTAAAAGCTATTCAGAGTAACTGTAGAAGGTTACTTTGGGTAGAGTTTGGGCACCATTTATAAACTAAAACCACCCCTGGTTTGTAAGACTAAACGTGGAATGCTCCATACCTACTATTAGATCTTGAAAATCGGGAATAAGAAAGGACATTGGTGAAATAAGGTTTGGGAAAAATATTTCAAGGATATTATGAAAAGGTTGATATTAATGCTCTTCTTAAACGTTTTTAGATCGTAAATGTATGAATAAAAATAATATTAAAGAAGTAAATTCTGTTTTCTAAATTTCTTATAAAAGATACGAGAATAATTAAACAAAACGAATATCCGTGCATAACAGTGGATCTAGTTAATTAGTTATTGGCTGAATAATAGTTAAAATTTTAAAGATTATATTTCTTTTTTATGTTTGCTATATTTTTTGTTTTATTTACTAAGCTAACGGTTACTAAGCTAACGGCTAACGGTGTAACGGTTTATAAGATTGAATATACTTCTTTAAATACTGAATTATACTTCTGTAAATTTGTAAAATGATAATTTTAATAACACATGGTAACTATAATACTTTTAATATTTTTCAATGTTGAATGTCATTAAATCTAAAGCAGTTACAAATACATAAGCATAAATTTATGTAACAAATGATTAATATGAAAAGGATAACTATGTAAGAAAGTATATAAGAAATTGACATAAATGTAATGAAGGAAAGGCAATAAAGGAAATAAACACAACACAAGTATTATATAAGTTATACATTATTGAAAATATACTCTTGAAACCGAAATTTATAATTTAATTTAGTCTCAAATAATAATTCTTATATAAATTTAAAACAATGTGTTAATAATTTTAATTAAGAACTTATAATATAAAATTGTGAAATTGTTCAGAATCAAGTGTGGATCAGATCAGAATCGAAAAGTAAATCGATTTAGCTAAGTGTGTCCGTCCTTCCGTCTGCCTGTCAGCACAATAACTCAAAAACTAAAAGAGCTATGATTCTGAAATAGATATGACAAATAGATTATTATATAGGAGCCGCCTTTGCTTCTTGAGTCCGTTTTAAAAATATCTAGTGCATGAAGGATAGTTTCCAACAAATTTTATTTATAACTGAGTCAATAAGATGTGTTTCTAAAATTTTGCCAAAAGCAGTTAAACGGATGATAAAATATTTTATTATGTTTTTGCAGGTAACTTCAGAGTTGAAACAGTCTACCCTACTTTCTTCCTCGTTATATACAGAGAAATAATTCGACATGAATTTAAAAAACATACAAAATAATTAACTTTGATAAAATATGAATTAAAATTAACTTAAATCTCCTTATTTGGCAAAATGAAAACTATCAAAAATTTTTTAAAGATATTTTCACATAAATTTGTGTATTATGGAAATGACAGGAGCAAGTCTTAAATCAATATTTGGCTTTCAATGGGTGGCTTTCGAGCGTTGTTTTCCCTTGTATAAAAAAAAAATTTTAATAAAAAGTTATATTCCATTTTTAGAATACCCTGAAATTTTAGACGTAAAAATTTCATTCTGGAATAGAAAAAAGATTAAATTTTTATTTTTCATACTACACATTAAAAATCATTAACTTTTTCATATTAATACTCTTTTTGGCTTAAGTTTTTTTTTTTTTTTGACAAATGAATATACATACTTAATAACATTTACATCAATATGTACATATACATTTATATCTATAATAATTCTCATGAATAACAAAACCATTTTTCAGGATCATGGATTTGTACCCAAATCATTCATATGGATCCTTTACATATAGACACACTCCTCTCCTACTGTAGAATTTATTAAGCATAAAAGATTATAATGTAAAACTGTTTTGATAATTATGTTTGTCACTGTTAACAATAGGATATTTTTTTTTTTGTTATAGTAATACAGAATATATATACTAATTTATAATTTTGTAAAGATATGTTACTATAACAGTCCAGTATCTTATAAATCAAAGCAAAAATTGAATTGTTTGGCCCATAGATGTATGCGAAATTTTAAGTTTATCGGTAACATTTAAGTAATCGTAGATATTTTTTGAAAACGTGCACTAAAGTAAGTCTCTTATTCTATAAAACATTATACAGAGTATTCAATTTTAGTTTTAAAAATTTGAAATTAATATTAAATTGAAAACACCCTGTACATTACATATATAAAATATAATTAAATAACATTGGCCAAATATTAGAGAAAAAAAAAACAAAACAATATTTTATATGAATTCAACTGTAAAATGTGTCAACAATTACTTTCAACAAATCATAGTAACCATATCTTATAAATGTTATTTATCATTTAAACAATAGTAAATTTTATACTATATGTTTTTAAATAGAAAAAAATTAAAAAAATAAATTTTAATATAAAAATAAAAATCTTATATTAACCCTCATAACCTCTATATATAAAAAAAAAAGATATATGTATTGCATATAATTTTCATTTATATTATCTCTATTGCATTTCCCTTTTTTTTTTTTGCTTATTTTTATTTTTTATCACAAAAAGAACCAAAAAACTTTCACCACAACCCTATTTTTCGTCATACATCGTATTGTGTTAGTTGTTATGTTGTTTTGCTTATTCTATTATCTTAAAAAGTGACTAAAGAACTAAAGTAAAAAAATATATATATAATAAAACTCCATTATAAAATTCTAAAAAATAAAATACACATTTGTTTAAAAAATATTTGTTTATACATTATATACAGGGTGTTTCCGACTCGATAGTCTTCCTTGAAATGGGTGATCGGGCATGTCGAGACGAACAAAAAATTGTATTGAAGGGGGGGGGGTCTATTTTCACTCATTTTGAAGTTATGAGGCCTCACACTGGGACACTCTCCAGTAATTTTTGATGATTATTTAGAAATCTACTTTAATAAGCTTTAAATTGGCATACCTGGTGTTTTCCTATCTTATTTGGTTCCAATTTTATTGAAAGAAAACTAAATTATGGTTAAAAAATAGTTAAGGCCTCATAACTTCTAAAGGAGTGAAAATAGACTCCCCCCTTCCATACAATTTTTTGTTCGTCTCGGCATGCCCGATCACCCATTTCAAGGAAGACCAGCGAGTCGGAAACACCCTGTATAAGCGTTATAAACTCTTATATATATGTACATATATGTGCTACTTAAAATAACAATAGAAAAATAGTTGATCCTTAAGGGTATTCACTTCTTATTGTCACATTTTTTTTTTTTAAATTGAAATTTAAATGATATGAAAATTATATTGCACACTCACACACACACACACATATATGAATTCATATACTTTATATTCTTATATAATATGAAATTTATATATTTTATATTATAATAACATATTATAATAATCTATAAAACGTTAATATTTATTAAAAATACTTTAGAATTAAATATGACAATACAAGTATACAAGTTGTCATCAAAACAATAAAAAGAAAATATATATGTATTGCGTACTCCATTGTTTATTATTAGCAGAAAATTGTTTTTAATTTTTTTTTTTCCATTCAAAATATTAAATTTTTATTTTAGTAGATCATGATATAATATTTAAATATTAAAATGTTACATAAATAGTAATAAAAAGATTATTTAAAGAGAAAAAATTTTAAATTTTAATATTATGACAAAATAAATAAAAAAAAATTATATTAAAGTTAAAAAACAAATATAGGAGTAAAAAGGATAGAATGAAATGCAAAGTTATTAATTAATTTTTTAAATATATATAATTTTATATTACTTACCGTTAATTAAATTTTTTTCCTTAATAAAAATTTTGAAGATGAAAGTCGATACGTTAAGGTGTGTTTATTTTGTAGATGGGATATGTGATATGACCGTCGATTAAATAGAAGTATATGATTTAAATAGAAGTGTTTATATTGGAGCATCGTTTTGATCATCGATTAACGATAATAGCATAGAAAACTCTTTATTCAGTTTTCTTCGTTCTTATCGATTATCAAAATTTTTAAATAAATATTTGGTTTTCGTTTATTACTTTATTTTTTAAATAAATATTTTGTTATTTTTGTTTTTTCAATATAAAATCTCAAGCCGGTGCAATTTACAATTAAAATACATTTTATAAAATAATTAAATAATAAATTTTATTTTTATTTGGTAAAATAGTTCTATTTTGTTTTTTTTTTAATTTTTTAAATAAAAAATAATATTAGTTTAAAATCCGATTCAAGTAATTATGGACGTTCACCTTTTGATCAGTGTAATATTTATTAGACAATCCTTTTGGGACCTGATTGATAGAAATCACCATAAAAGATTCATTATGGGTAAGTAATAAGTTGAATGTTTGCATTCATTGTAATAATCGAACCAAATTTATTTTCTCAGCAATGATTTTCAGTAACGGCACTGTGAAATATTGCTATTCAAAAATTCAAATTTTTAAAACAAGCTTTAAGTAATTAGAAATTATTGCGTCAGAATAATTGAAAATAGAAATGAGGAACTACTTAACATCG
This sequence comes from Dolichopus griseipennis, assembly GCA_963082915.1. Lineage (NCBI taxonomy): Eukaryota > Metazoa > Arthropoda > Insecta > Diptera > Dolichopodidae > Dolichopus > Dolichopus griseipennis. The sequence goes on from OY720441.1 coordinate 57,868,002, forward strand.
AACTCCTAAATGAAATTCACATTGGGCTAAAAATAATGTAGAAAAGTTAAAGCAACAAAGAAAATTGTGAACAACACCAAATCATGGATAGAAAGTAAATAACCGGCTCACAATTATTTGTGATATTTTAATTAAACTTTTGTGGAATTTCTAACCTTCTTCAGATTGTAAAGGAAAAAAAACATATTAAACAACAGATTAATAATCTGACCGATAGCTATAGTGGCTACTTTTCAATCGAAAAGTCTCGGGTTCAAATCCTGGTCGGATCATATCTAAAAAAAAAAATATAGTGTATATTACAATAATTTAATAATAAGTCAAAATGTCAAATCGGCACAGGATTAATATTATCAGGCTTTTACAACATCATCAAAATCGATTACCATTATAATCAATAATTAACGCATCGCTAATTAACTTAATTTTAATTCTTATTTTTGTGGATAAAATGTAAATGGCTTACAAATTATACGATTTGTTTTTAAAAAATTGGCAAAAGTTTGAATAGTTTTTTTTCTAAAAAATTTTGAATTTGCTTTCACTTTAAAAATAATTTTTATTTTAATTAAAAATTTCTTTAACTTACTGTAAATATTCTGTATTTATTTTCTTTTGTTTAAAAAAAAAAATTTTTTTTAAATTAATTAAAAATAAAATTTTAAATAAATTAACAATAATATATTTTTTTAAATTAAAAAATTTTATTGAAATATAATATAATTAAAAAATTTGAAGGATATGTTTTCTTGTAAATTGATGTCTCAAAATTCTGAATATGCCATTTATTGTATTAAATTTTATCATGTACACCAGTGGCGGATTTAAGAATTTAGTCGGCCTAAGGCACTTTTGAAAATTTTAATATGCATATTTTGAAATTAAATAAGGAGGACATTGAATTATTTTAAAATTTTAAATTTATTTATACATTCTAATTTAAGGATATTGCAAAATACGTTATTACATTTTTTTAAAAATTTTTCATAAAATTTGTATTCTTATATTTTTTATAATGACATCGGTATCGACAATATTGCAAGCATTTTCGAGTTGTATATTTCATTTAAAAGGTGTATGAATTTTTAAACTTGATGACGTGTATCTACAAAATACAAAACTAAGAATACGGCTGAAACAAGCTTTTTATACCCGAATGGCTTTAGTTTACCTTACAACTCCTTCTTTTATATGAGCATTCCTCTATACCTATTGAAGCTGGGTATCTGATATTTTGCCAAAAGTAATTAACCGGATGATATCATGTTTATATTACGGTCATATGGGTATCCCAAAGTTGACACAGTCTACTCTACTACACTCTTCCTCGTTTTCCATATATTAATAATTTTCCACATTTTATAATTTTATCATACCTTCTTTACCTAGTACATGAAAGTATTTTGCTGCCTTAGGCAGGTGCCTAGTGTACCTATTCGTAAATCCGGGACTGCTCTACAGGAAAAAAACAATAATTATTTACTTTAATTTTAGAATAAAAAGTTTCAACTCCATTAAAGTAAATATATTAGTAATTTGAATATATTTTTAAAAGCTTTAAATGTCAGACATAAAGTCTATTAAGACTCAGAAATATTACAGTAAAAGAATTGAAGCACTCGATAAGAAACCTATTTTCCTATAATCCTTTTAAAATAATTGAACTCATTACTAATTTTTTTAGATAAAGTTCGATTGTCCAAAAGTTGACATCTAGTAGCAAAAGAATTTTCATAATGTCAGCTGTTTTTTTTCAAAGCGATCATATCTTAAATTATATATGAAATCTTGCTGAATTGTTTTTAATGAATCTAATTACTTTTAATTCCTAAAAATCAAGTGTTATTTTTTAATTGTATTATATTTCAATAAAATTTTTAATTTATAAAATTTATTATTGTAAATTTATTTAAATATTATTTTTATTTAATTTAAAATTTTTTTTTAACAAAAGAAAAAAAATACAGAATATTTAGAAAAAGTTAAAGAAATTTTTAATTAAAATTAAAAAATATTTTTTTAAAATGAAAACAACTTTGTGATTTTTATTCGCATTGAGGAATATTTACAAAATAGTATTTTATAATTGAATAGTTGTTCATTAAATACTATTTAAGTTTTATAATATATTATTTTTTAATTTAAAATAGATTTAGTTAATATCAATGTAGTTGGTTTTTTTGTATCAAAATTCTTAAACAACCATTTATTTTACAAAATTTCATTATACACAATTCAAATTATATATTCACAACTTAGAAAATCTTGCAAAATTTCAAATGATGTGTGGCGTTAAATTAAATTCTCCAAGTTTTGATCATTACTATTTTTATATGTTAATACAAATTATTTTTAAAATTTAAAAAAAAAATCTAAGTAGTACAAAAGAGTTAATCTTGCTTTTTCTGTAAAGCTTAAACTAATCTGTTATACCCAATGGTAAAAAATATATATACTATATCCCTTAGTTGAAAAGGTTTATTTCATTTGTCCTAATTTTTAAAATTCTGTTTTTAATCCCATTCATTTTGCCAGCCATTTAGCATCCAAAACTATATGTATAGTTTAATAAATGTTTTACAATTAGAAAGTTTCTATATTTACATTTAGCCATTTTCTCTATATACTTTTTGAATTATTCATTTTGTATACTTAAGCAAAAATTATATAAAAACAAAGACTTAAATACATACTAAAAGAATTTGCTTTTACTGAAATATGTATGATTATGTGATTTGTGAATAGAAAATTACTTCATTCATTTAAATACAAAAGCATATACATATACTAAATATGTATATAAATAAAACCTGATGGGTAATTGTTATATGATAACTGTTTTTTTTTTTTTTTTTTTTTCAAAAAGAAATTAAAAAGAGACAAAATGATAGAAAAGTTGTGTTTTTATACCGTATAGTATTTATTGTGGTTGAAATTTTTTCAGCTTCTCTAATGTTATTAATTTTTTTTTCTGTCATTTTGTTTCATCTTTTTAGAAATTGTCATTATTTGACATTGTGTCATATATTCTACTGTTTGTTCTATGAACTGTATGTGCTCCAATATGGTGCAGTGTCACAACTCCCAGAGTCATAAGTGCCCTGGGGACTTTAAAATATTTACATGGAAAGTAAGCTCCTTTACAAGTGCGTCATAAGTGAGTTATAACTCCCTTTATTAAATTATTAGTTCCTTTAAGGAGTTACGACCCACTAAGTGAGTCATAACTCCCTTTATTAAATTTTGTGTTATAAAATCATGTAACTTAAATTCTGTGATTGAGTGTAATATATTAAAGTCAAAATTTTGGAATAAAACCTAAAAGTCTTTTCTGATCTTTATAATTTAAAGTATGATAATATAAAAATATATATATGCAAAATATTAGATGAACAACTATATGTATCTATGAGAGATTCTATATTAAGAAGCATATTTGGTTAAAAAATCAAAGTTGACCCTTTTTCCAGAGTATTAATGAATTCATGTATGCGAGACTTTGATTACAAGTGATTACTACTTCAAAATGTAGTTTAAATGTAAAATTTTTGTTGTTTTCTTAATTTTGGAATACTCTGATTTCGAATTCAATCCCAAAATGTGTGCCCGTCAATGATATTATTATATACACTGATAGTTTTATTTTTATTTTTTAATATTACTAATAATTTTTAAGTTGTGAACTGTATAATGGAGTTATGACCCACCACGCTGAGTCAAAACTCCCAAGATCATAAGTCCCTTAGGGAAACCCTGTATTAATATGGGTACATTTATAAAATGATTTTTAAATATGTATTTATATAAAATTATTATAGGAGTCCTTTATATATTGTTTTTTTTCTTTATTAAATTTCATTTTAATTTTTTACAAAATGAGAGTTGAAATGTGGGAATAAATGATGCAAAAATAAACATAACACTTGAAAGGGGTTTTATATTTTTTTATTTTCATATTTTATTCTTCGTTATTTTTCAATGGACTTATTTATTATATACGAGTATGTATGAATGTGCATTTTGAAAATATTACATGCAAATTAAAGGGGTTAAAAAGATTAATGATGAAATATTAGGTGTTATGGTGAAAATGTCTTGTCATGTGGTTAATGTTTTGTTAATTTTTTTTTTCTTTAATTAATTTATGAATATTTGGTTTTCAAATAATTTTTTTTAGCTATAACGGTGTATTCATTTCTGTTTTTGTGTTGTTGAGGGAAAACATTAACATATCATCTAGTGGATAAGAAGGAGTACATCTAAAGTTGTCCTTTAAGATCACATGTTGTAGTTTTAATACACAAATTTTTGTATACATGGACGTTATTGATATACATAATATTAGTGTCTGATACTTAACTTGATATGCAATTAAATATCTTCTCCACATAATAATTCTCATAAGGAAAAACTCCCTTCGATTTACAAGTCAAAACTATTTAATTTTTATTAAAAGGTTATTTCAATCTTTGCAAAGTGTATTTTTTCCTTAAATTGATACACTGCGGGCTACTGCATTTTCTAGGAAAGTAAGAGTTTAGGAACAGTGCTGCCACTCGCTCAAAATTTTTTGTGCAATTCCAACTATAAAACTGGGCCAAATCAAAAAAAATGGGCCAATTTAAATAACATTTTTAGAATTATTTAATATTAAATACTTTCTCTAATTTTAATACAATTACAGTATATACACTTTCATATTTTTGATGTAACTAATAAATAATTTTTATATCAACAAAAATATTAAAAGTTAGGATCCACCAACCAAAATTTTTAGATTTTTCATTTCTTCAATAGATAAAATTTCATTTGCAGCCATTATGAAATCAATTGATTCGATATTGTTGAAAATGTTTGCTCTTCCTTCAATTTGAAAAACAAAAAACACAATTAGTTACTAGTTAGCTTGGCAGAAAATTCAGTTCTGTTTAAATAGTGAATAGTGACAGTTAAATCAAATAGTACAATACCTATCATAAATATATTAGTACAAAAGTTCAAAAAAATTAGTACAAAAAGTCAAATGTAAAAAATTTGAAAAATAAGTATACTGCGAATAGAAAAATAGGGCCATCTTTGAAGTGAAATGTGCAATTGTGCAAAAACTTATTGTTAAATGAAAATTGGGCCATTTTTGTCCCAATTGGGACGGAGTGGCAGCATTGTTTAGAAATAAAGATATTTTGGTCGCCTACTATTATTTTATTGATATAATGGTATTCAAACTGTTTTACGGAAATTTTCAAAAACTATAAAAATATTTCTTAATTTAATATAAATTATTTATTTATTTATTTATGTACAGTCCCCTACCCCATACAATGTGATAAGTAAGTGAATCTGCCTATTCTTTTCAGATATTGCAATTATATTTATTTTATATTAAGGTATAAATTATTACCATATCAATTATATATTTTTTTTTTATTATTAGATATGATCTGACCGGGATTTGAACCTGAGACTTTTCGATTGAAAAGACGCCACTTTAACCACTGAGGTATCAGTCACGTGAATATATGAATTGAATAAAACGCATTCTTATTATTACTGTTATTTCGAGGTCTGATTGAATTGGTTTTCTAAGATACATACGAAACGGTAACGAAATAACCTAATTTTAGATATTTTCCAAGATTATTAGTTTCGATTTTTATTAATTTTTGTTTCTAAGCCCTTTTTATTTTAAGGTTATAATTGATGCTGTTATCAGTAGAATTACTTAACATGCCATTAAACAAATTAAAAAATAATCTTGATGTCAGTAAACAGCCTTGTCTAACTCCACAATAAATATTTATTTATATTATTAATAATAAATCTATAAAATTTTAAATTTAATCTCATTTTTAAGCATCAGTGTTTCACAAACTTATAAATTAATTCGTAGCAAAATACAAATGTAAGTTATTTTCATCTTTACATTGACATTTGATGCTGTCATTTAAAATCTTATTTTACCTAAAATAATAATTCTTATATAAATTCAATAAAAAATAATTTAAAAATAAATTAATTAATGATACTTATATACAAGTAATGAAAAAATACTTAACAATAAAAACTATTTCAATATTAAATAATATTATTTAAGTGTTAAAAAACCTAACTAAAACTTAATGATACTTAACTACTAAAAAAAAGGGCGGGTGAAATTATTTCTTTAGTTTATATTTTAATATTTATATTATGTATACGTGGATTTACTATAATATATAACTGCATTATTCGAATTTTATATTGCTCACTAAAATTAAATTAAACAAAAAAAAAAACAAAATATAAAATTAAGAACTAAAAAATTAATTTAAATATATGCTAAAAAATAAATTTTAAAATAGTATGTAATAAAAATGCAAATAAAAATAAAAAGCCACCGTTTACGAATTAAATTAAATAACTGAAGAAATTAAAAAGAAAATGAAAATAAAATAAATTAAATTAAATTAAATTTGCTTTTATTATAATTTCTTTTTGTTTTAGTTCACATGTCATAAAAAGTTTTTATTACATTATTTTCTAAAATAATCTATTATTTGACGATTTGTCTAGACTGTTATCAGTCATTTGATTAAATTATTGTAACAATGGTATTTATAAAAATACAAAATTGAAATTGAAATAAGTGTATAGTATTGATTGATACTTTCTTCAATTTTAAAGAAATTCAGTAAATTATTTGAAATAAATATTCGAGCTTTCACTTAAGTTTCATTTTCTTCAATTACATCAAAAAAAATTTAGACAGGGTTTTAATAATTTGCTAATTTCCTATTTTTAACTTTAACAGATCCTAAATGGCTAGGGAAACATTTTTTTCTTAGATGACTCATATTTGTATTGAAAGATCTAGCTCCTCTTAAATTTTGAAGTTTCTAACTTGAACCGTTTATTTTATAAGAAAGCGGTTGTGTTGGTTTAAGAGAGTAATAACTTGATCCTTTACTCAAAAGCTTGAGTCCAAGACTGTGCTGATAACATATGCATTCACTTGCACAATTTCAGCGATATGCAAAGTAAATTAGAACATCTACAAAAATCTCACAAGTAATGTTGAATTTAAATACAATATACATAAGTCTCCGTAACATAACACCTACAAATAAGTCAAACAATTAAGTATGTCAATAACTTAGCTACCTTGGCGATATTATGTCCTCCAGCGGCTGTGCTCAAGAAGACATAGATAAGCGATTCAAGAAAGCTAGAGCAGCGTTTTGCAGATTGCAACCTATATAAAAAAAACTCACAAATCTCCAGAAACACTAAGCTGCAAATTTTTCGGGTATACGTAAAAAGCATCCTAATGAATGGTAGCTTGACCAGCTGTCTAACTTCGAGTACTCTACAAACAACATACTACGGGCATTTCTTAATTAATATTTTAGAACCCTATATAGGATATTCTGGTCTTGAAAATAGCGATTTATGGAACTTAACTGGAGACCAACTTATATCGCAGCAAAAAAGTAAAAAGAAATGGAGGTGAATAGGGCACATACTGCAAAAACGCGAAGGATGCAAGTTAGAATGGCCCTTCAACCCCAAGAGGAGCTAGAAGAAAAAACAAATACTTGAACCGTTTCACAATCTATATGCAAATTTATTTTAAATATATTTATAAAGCATTTGAAAGTATAAAATCGTTTGGCGTGGCGTTTCCAAATTGTTAATTATTATATTGTGTAATTATAAAGATACTATCACTTCAATTACGGTCTCTATATAATATATTATTTTTATTTTAATAATTTTTTAAATTAAATACGTCAATCCACTTAAAACATATCTTTTGTTTTTTTTTTCATAAAAAGTTTGTTTTTTTACAACACAATTTGGCGTTGTGAAATAAAGACCAGTGAAATACAGGCCACGGGATAAAATTTCAATAATATGGTATTGTTTTTAGAAATATCTCCCTAGATATATTTTTCCTGAAATTTTGAAAAATTAAACTCCAAAATTTTACTAAACAGTAATTCCTCGAGGCATTATTTCTCAGGAAGTATTGATTTTTTGAAGATCGAAAGAGAAATAACAGTCAAGGATCTTAAAATCTCATTTACCGCAATGATAAAAAAACGTTCCAAGTTATTATTATCATCATAATATTTAATCTGTAAAAAAAACAAAAATTGAGCAAATATTACCAGACCAAATACCAAAGCGATATTTATAATTTTTTAATGATAGATAATTAAATACGAATGCAAGCCATTTTAAATATTTTTCCGGAATTTTCCAATTTTAATTTTTAGCCATGTACAAATATACATACAGATTTTATATCCTCCTTCCTCGAATTTCAAAGTACAGGCAAATACATGTTTCTCATTATATATGACATAAAATCTCACAGCTTTCATTTCACAGAATCTATATTCACGGGACCTTCATTCCTGAAGTCTAACGTTTTTATTTAAATATTAAATTAAATTTTTTTTAAATGTTCTACTCTAATTGCTTAATTTTAAATTTATATTTGTATTTTTTAAACCTTTAGATTCATATGCTATATTATATTTAAATTCATATTACTTCATTAATCAATTTAAATACAAAAAAAAATAACTACATACATTTTATAAATATTTTTAAAACATCCCGAAACATAAAAAACAAGTTTAAAATATATGATCTTCATATTATAAAAGTTTTTGTTTTCATGTTTTTTATGTGGTGCTAAACAAAAAATAAAAAGTAATGACATTTTTTTTTTTGTTTTTATTAAGAATTTAACTATAAATATGTCAATGTACTTCATATAAATTTAAATATACATTTATGTATAAATTTTTTTTTAACTATTGTCGCGAATCTTTATTAAAAAAAATCACACATACATACATATGATTATAATAATAATAAAAAAACAAATAAATAATATATTAAAAATATACACGTAGTTGATATTAAATATTTCCTTCTATCGTATATATTGTTAAATATTAAATTAAAAACGCATTGTGATGTTTTCTATATTATTTACATATTATATAATATACTTGTATATAAGTATATCACTATATAAAATAGAAGAATTCTTTAAAGTGAACAGTTAAAATTCTTGAAAACTTCAATTTCTTTATATCTCTTAATTTTCTTCTCATAAAATATGTTTTTCTTTATATAAAATTTTTATATCAACTTTTCATTTACTTTTTTATATGTGGAATTGTTTCAACTTTGTAATCACCCATCAAAACTCTTCTTCTATCTGTTCTAACTGTTGTATCGTTAGAGTTATGCGAATTTTTCAGTTTAAAATGAAAACCTCAAATTTTTATGTATAGTACATATGTACTTTTTGATATTATTCTGCAAGTATTTAGAAAAAAAGGGTACTTAAAAATGTGAGGCTTTGGAAAAAAGGAAAGGTACAGTGGGTGTTCCTGAAAAACAAGAAAAAATAAATAAACTTATAAGTAGAAAACATAACAGCTTAATTGTACACATTTAAAAGAAGAATAATTTTACAAATATACAGTAAAGTCACAATAGTATGTACAATATGTTAGTATGTTAAATTTAATTGATGAAATATTTATAATTTTAATTATCAAACAGAAAACAGTGAGTATATATATATATATATAATATAACTTTTGTTCAGTACTTAAAAAAAAATCATAGGACAAGTAAACAATTGGGCAATATAACACTATGATTAGTTCAGTAGTATAATGGCCGAAACCCTTCTAAAAACTTTACAAAAGCTAAAACCAAACGTTGATTTAAAATGCAATAAATGACATGTTTAACATTTCGATTCATCAATCTAATTACAATAAATAGAAAATATAAGATAAAATATATTTTTGGGAATATTTTTAATTGAAATTATATAATAAATTAATTTTTAAAAAAATGCTCACTGTAAGTGGAAAAACTCATAAAAAATTCTAGAATGCGAAACATACCGCTTTCCAATTTCAAGTAAGAAATTCTAGAATGTGATCCAATGTTTTTTACTTTGATAGAGATTCCCATATATAGTTACATTATAGTTACCAAACTACCCTTTAATACTACCCCCTATATAATACTTGGGCCATACTTCATAAAACTATTAGTCTGATACTAGTGAAATAATAATTATTAGAACTTATAAGTATGGAGTAATACCTTTTTGTTTCATAAATCTTTTCTGCAACTAATAAAACTTTACTAATAAATTATTACTGCAAAGCATAAATTATTAGTTTATACTGGTTTCTAATAATTATTATTTAATTATTATTTATTATTTAACACTTAAAAGTTCTAACGACTTCTCCTTATTATAAAATAATCTTTATAATCGCTTTCATTATCAGAGCTTTACATTATTTTCAAATTTATATTGAATTATATTTAAGTTGTAACCATAATAAAATGTTGTTGATTAATGTAAAGTATGTATAATAATGAGTTAATTTTTAGATTTTATTATTATTTATTTTTTTTTACAAAATATTTAAGATTATTTATTAAAACAAAATAAGTTTATTGCATATAATATAAAGTTTGAACCTCCATTAGGTATATATAAATATCTTAATATTTAAAAGACTAATAATCAGTTTATTGGTTTTTCTAAACTATTAAAAATTTACTAATAATTATTAGTGTAGCACTAATAAAATATTAGCCTTTATGAAACAGAATTTAACTAATAACTAGACTAATAGTTTTATGAAATAATGCCATGGTAAAAAAACATGATCCATCTTAAAATAAAATAAATATTCAATTATAAAAATTTTAAATATAATTCAAATCATTATATTAGAATCAATTATAAGCTAGAATTATGTAACATCCAATTCCTTATACTAGTTTTCGTGGTAAAATTAACATGATTCTTCTGTTCACATTTAATATATAAATTTATTACAAAAGAATTTCTAAATTATAATAAAATGTTAACATATTTATGTATAGATATAAACATAATATATATAGATGTATAGATATTTATAGATATAAACATATTATATATTAATATTTATTTTATAGAAGTCTTTAAGTGTTAAAATGAGTAGCATAGGTTAAAATGTAAATTTCCTTTTTAATATGTCACTCACGGGAAATAAAATATACTACAGTATTCTATATGAATATATTTTAAGTATATGTTAAGTTATGTCATACATTATTTGTTGATATATATGTATGAATATTCTTGAGAAAAACATTCAATTGTAAATTAACGAAAATAAAATCATAAGAAAAGAAAAAAGTAAATTAAAAAGAATACATCGGCGGATGCTAGATACTTTTATAATTACATAAGGTACACCCATATAATATATAAAATGTAATGTTATAGATGACACACTATTATTTTTTATCTAAGGAGTTTCCGAAAGAAAACTTGAAGTTTAAGAGAAGAACAAGAACTAAGAAAATTATAAGAGAATAAGTAAAAGATGTAAAAATAACGAAACAAAAAAATAAACGCAGTTTTTTTTTTTTCGTCAAAACGATAATAATTTTGAATCAGTTGCTCCATCTATACTTAATAGACTATACTGTAGCATGGTTGTTCTTATCTATTTAATTGTGTGTGTGCATAAAAACTTATAATACTTTACAAAAAAAAAAAAAAAAAAACAAAAAACGAGAAGAGATCAACTCATAATAAAGTAATTAATCCCAAGTAGCAAAAATGTTCCATCGAATAATTAAACGATAAACTTAAAGAAACATCAATTTGACAGATATATTTTATTATTTTTCTAAATGTCACATATTTTATTTGTATACGAAAAACATATGTTCCAAGTATAATCGAATGTTGCTCCAATACATACATACATATTTATAAAATTATTTTCTCGTATAAAACTAAATCCCTATGGTAACCAAGTTTAATTACTTAAAATATAAAATAAAGTGTAAAAAATAAATACTGTTAGTTAAAGATTAATTAGAGGTATGGTCAATTCTTAAACTTATTAATAAAAAAATAGCACATCGATAGCACATTACCAGTCATGTGCTAGTCCAGTCAAATGCAAAAGGAAGTTAGAAGTCAAAATCAGTAATTTCAAAAGCTATTATTGTAACACTATTCTCTATTTAAAATTAAACCAACTTTGATTTTTGGTGTCAAATTTTTCAAATTAACATTTCCTTAATCAGAATTTCTTTAAAAAAACATACCTTCTTGAAGAATTAAGTTTAATTAATTAAGTTTTTCACTTTTCTACAAAATCTTAAATTTATTAAGAAAATGCGAAACGTATATGTTGACTGGGAAAATTTGTTTCCTTAAAACAAAATAATGTCAAAGAAACCAAAAAAAAAATTTAATTTGATAAACAAAAAAAAAGTAAGATATATTGTGGAAAAGGTTTTTTTTCAGGAAGAGTAACAGTAAAAACACAACAAAAAAAATATTTTAGAGGAAGAAAATGTAAATTTTTACTTTTAAAATAAAATAATTTCTTTAAAAAAATTTGAATATTCCATTTTTTTTTATGATTTTGTGTTTAAAGATTTTTTTTTTAAGAAATAAAAAAAAAAAAACGTTTTAAGTGCAATGTCTTTTTTTTTTTTACGCCAAAAAACATGGATTTATATTAAATTACCTTACCTTTTTCCTCTAATCTACCAACCTGTCACTATCGTACTCAAATATTTTTATATTATACATATAAATAATTTTTTTTTTTTTTTAAATATTTTTCACTGATTGCAATATTTTAACCTTCGCTTGTGTGTAGGTGTTTTAAAATGTTCTTTTTATATTTCGTTTTTTTTTAATTCTTATTGTTTTGTTTTTGTTTTTCTTTCATTTAATCTCATTTCAGTTTATTTGTATATTAATTTGGTACTTCAGGTAAATTTATATATTTAAATTTCTTAAATTATGTACGTATACAAATATAAATACAATATACAATTTTGTGTATATGAATATAATTGCATATTTATAGGTTGTTATTTTTATTTTGTTTTGTTTTTGCGGAATGTATTGAAGAGACGAAATAATTAAGTTTTTCATTTCAAATGAGTTCTTTAGTACGACAAATTAAAATGTTGGAATGTATTCGATGTATTCGAGTGTTAAACAGTACTGTTAAAAAGTTTAAAATCTTATTTTCATTAACACATTAATTTAACAATTTTTAATATAAGAAAAATAAACATTTTAACCATCCAGAATAAAAGTTCTAGTACATTTTTAATAACTTTCTTTAATTTTAACTATTATATAATATATTGTATTTATAGTATTTTACCTTTTAATTTTCATTTAATTTGTTTATAATTTAAAATTTGGAATTTAAAGGTTTTATTTTTAGTGCATTTTTTAGTGTCTGTCTGTCCGTACGTTTACAAAAACTTTGACACCATTTGAAATAAACTGCAGAAATTTTAATTACGGGTAGGTATTAAAAAATAAATAATTTCATGAAAGAACTTTTTTCTGTAGTCTCATCCATTACGGAGGAGCAGCCGCCCCTATTTTCAATCTGAGAACAATAAAACACATCTGCTTTTATAAGCTTTATGAACTTTTGAAACGAAAATTCATAGGGTTGCCATACGGTACTAAAATTCACCATTATACAAAACTCAAATTTTGCAAAATTTTTAGCCTCACATATCTTCTGAACGGCTCAAGCTGAAATTTTGGGAGAAGTTAGTTCCTCAGAAAATAAATTTTTGTTGTCACACCGCCTGTTTAGGAACTGTTAGAAGTCGAAAAGTGAAATTTTGAAATTTTTAAACATTTGTAACTTGAATACCTGTCCAAATTTATTTTTTAAGTAATAGGTATATAAAATATAAAGCTCCAATACAATGTTTCAACATATGTCAAAGAGTTTTTTTTTGCAAAACAGGTGCATAATTTATATCACGATATTAATTATAAATTATATTATTTTATTATATATGATTTGATTTGGGAACGACGTCCTAACCATCACACAATTTCATATGTCCATTGACATATTAAAAAAATTCAAACTTTACAATCAACAAATGATTTTGACTTCTATAAGTTTTATTTCACGGCATCCAGTTTAGCAGAAAACATTTATTTTCCTGTAAAATTTTCTATAAGACATCCAGCAAGACTGACTCGGACTTAAACACTTAAAAGAGACTCATAAAAAATCAAAATTTTCATTAAAAATTTAATTTTAATTTTTTTCATCTGTAGATGGTGCAAGAAATATATAAAATATATATAAATGTTTTATATATATTATATAAAAATACTTATACCTGTATTTACTAAAAAATTTAATATTTCTGTATTATTTAGCTGTTACCAGATAAATGCTATAAAATTTTGACATTTCAATTAAATCCATATTTAAGGTTGATTTTCTCTAAACCAGTGACAACAATGTGTGAAAATATATGACGCTGCGACACCGTATTTGACATTTAACGCTCATTCAAATGAAACGGTAAAAATGTACTTAAATAAATACAATCAATTTAATTTTTGATTAGACTGTATTTTATTTTTGAAAAAAATATAAATGTATAACTTTAAATAACAATTATCTTACATGTTGAACTTACTATAAATGTGATGTGGAGAATTGCGAAAATATATGATAATGGTTGCACACATTTCTTATATGTAAAAAAAAAAAAAAAATCATTAAAAAAAACCAACTCATTTTGAAACGAATCAAGTATGTAATTCACTCAAAAAAAAAAAAATGGAATGAGTATATTTTATTTTATTATATGTATATTAAAATAAAAAAGAATAATTTTAAAACAAAAAAAAAAAAAGTTAAATATATATGAGAGAAAATTTCGAATTTAATTTTTTGAAGAAATTTTCATTTAATTCCTATGAGGGAATTAAAAAATTATTACATTTTATATTCTTATTATTTTTTAATTTATTTGTTGTTGTCGTTGTTGTTGTTGTAATTTAAATTTATAATAAAAAAAAACTTATTTGAAATTAAAAGCTCCATAGAAGCGTGTTAATAGACTGAATTCATATTATTTTTTTATATTATGAAATTTCTTATTAATGTGTAAATGTAAAAATATATAAAAAAAAAATATAAAATTAAAAATTTTTTTCAAAAAGAATCAGTTAAAATACAGTTAAAAAAAATAGAACGAAATTATATGTTCTTCTTGACATTATCGTATACATAAAGAGTGTTCTAATAAAAGTTGAATGCAATTTCTTGCTATATAATATGACGTAATTTGAGTTAATACATTTAGCGAGGGTATTTTATAAAAATATTGGTGAAGATTGATGAAGATTGTGCTTAAATTTTTATTTAAGGAATAAATCTTATATTACTCATAACATTATATTACTCAGTACATAATATTCTAGGGAATCTTTCATTCATCACCCAACTAACGAATGAAAAGAGGCATAAAAGCCAAATCTATGTGGATATAATCTAAGGCTTAATCTAGTTAACGGTTTTTTTTAATCTGTATGAAACATATTATTAGACCTAAGTTTAAAAATAAAAAGTTTTCACTTTTAGAAATTTATTAATTCATTCATTCATTCATATCATATGAGATATGAAATTTTAAAATTAATTATAATTTATAACTAAGGCTTCAACCCAAACCATACTGAAATAATTGTTACAGTTAAATGATAACAGCTTAACTAGCTTAAAAACTTAAGATAAGTTGGATTCAAAATTAAAATAGAAATGTGTACTTTTCTTAAAACTTTTTAACATTTAATTAAAATATAAAGTTATTGTATTTTTTTTAAAACACTCTTTTTTTGTTATGTGTAAAATAAGTTTGTTACTTAATAAATGTTGTTATTCGTTTAAACATATTTATATTTTATAATAATTCGGTATTTTGCCGTTTTTCAATGTAAAATTTAAATATTAATTTGAATTCATATGTAGTAACTACAGTTATAAAATAATAAAGTAAATTAATTAGTTTTGTTAAATTATGTTTAAAAGGTTTACAATTATAGAAGAT
Source organism: Dolichopus griseipennis (assembly GCA_963082915.1). NCBI lineage: Eukaryota > Metazoa > Arthropoda > Insecta > Diptera > Dolichopodidae > Dolichopus > Dolichopus griseipennis. The sequence continues at coordinate 57,883,947 of OY720441.1, forward strand.
TTTCTTTTTAAAAATTTTGCAACTTATTTTATTTCACTGTTTATTTAAAATAATCATATTAAATTAAATTTTTTTAAAGTGTTCCTCATGGAATTAAATTATAATTTAATTTTTAAAGTTAATGATTATTCTTTTTTATCTTTTATATGTAATGTGAACAAGGTATTGTATAGTTGTGAAACAAATATTGGTACCAAATTTTGATTAATCTCAACTTTCAGAATCTCTCTGATTTGGAAAATATAATATTTATAAAAATTATTAAATTAAAATTTTTTTTTTTAAAAGGTTTGGTACAAAAAAGTAATGATTATTTGAATAATAGTTAAATGTTTAACAATATTTTTAAAAATTTCAGATAAATATGTTGTACGTTTTAGAAAACTTGCAATGTTTCATAAAAAATGTTTGTAGTCTTGTAGAATGTTCAAGAATGCCTAAGGGTTTACATTACTCTTTAAACTTATCTTAATTGCTTCTAATTATGAAATTAAACAATAAAAACCATTTAAACGATTTCTCAGGTGAAAAGCATAAAAATTCATAATAAATTTAATAATATTTTAATTAAAATTTATAAAATAAACAATAACCTAAATATAAATATAAATTTTTTGAAAATAAAGTTGCATAGTCTTAGGATATTTTATTATGTTAAAATTTGGGGTTTAAAAGATGTACTTTGAGTGATATTTTATTAAATATAAATATAAATGAAAACAATTATAAATATTTTTAAAAACAATTAAAAAAATATTATTATCATAATATAGTTGGTAATTGTTTTTTTTCTTATTTAATTTATTAGATACATCATATATTTATAATTGAATAATAATGATATCTTTAATTAATAAATCAAATTTTATTATTTTTATGAGCTGTTAAAATTCGAAATATTTTTTTTTATTTAAATCGATCTGAATCTATTTTCAAAATCTTTTTCTTAAATGATTCGATAATATTATATTTTAGTACTAGTTTAAGCCATCATCTACACTTCATTTACCTCAATAGTAAAATAAAATTTTTTTAGAAATAATTTTTTTTTATTTTTATATTTTTTGTTTTTAATTTTAATTTAAAAAAGTTTTTACAAAAATTAATTGTAAATAATATTAATTATTTAGAAATAAAATGATGCATACATATAATATACATATCGAAAGTAGCATCTTTTCAAATTACTTGGAATGCTTTATATAATACAACTAGTTTAGCAATTCCAACACTACTACAATGTCTTCTTATGAGTTTAGAAGTGTTAGAAAGATCAAACATTCCTTTAGTAATTCAAATAGTGATATAATATGATGTCTCCATCGTTAAATCATATGATGCATTTTTTAGGATGTAATGAAACCAGCTGAATTGCTTGAGGATTGTATTTATGCATACAGGGAAATTTTATTTATTTTTATCATGAGAATTTGTTAATGCTTACTGAAATTAAATGTTTGGTTTGGAAATTAATTATTTCAATTTAAAATTCTATTATTATAAATTCATACGTATGTTTATAAAATATTTACAACTATATTTATTATAGAAATGAAATTTACATATAATTTGAACATGATATATTACTAGGAAATATAGAAACTTCTAAGATTTTCAACAGATACAATTTAATTAGTTTAAATGGTAAGTATTCTGCCGTCCTAAAAAAAAAACTCCTTTCTACATATTCTTGGTTTTAGGTAATTTAACTTTTAGTGTTTTATATCTGCGCATCGCTATGTTGAGTTATTTTTGAATTTTTGAAAAACCAATATGTTAAATAAAGAAAAACAATATTTGTGAACTTACTAGAGATAAGATTATTGGTATTAGGCGTTCATAGTTAATTTGAACATACGCCTTTTTTGCTAAGCAATACTAGATTTATTAAGTTATTAAAGCTTAAACATAGATACGACTTAGAGGTAGATGCGACATATTAGTTATTAGTTTTAAATGAATTTGCAACAAGATATGTGACATTTTTTCTTAGTACAAAGTTGTGAGACATTTATCTGATGTAAAATATTCCATTATCCCGAAAATTCGCTTTTGGCGCTTACGCCTTTTTTTCCTTGGCACGGTAGAATTGTATTTGAGTTATATGACATTCTATATCTATAGAATGTCTAGTTATATTATCTAATTAAATTATTTGTTTATATGGTTATATTAATGTATTTTTTATTAAAAGTTTTTCACTTTCACTGGGACTCGAACCAGGGCCTCCCGCATAAATGGTCGGAAATTTAATCATTGTGCCACCCAGTTCAACCGTAAAATTTGGAGGACACCTGTTTTTTTTTTAGAAAAACATATAAAAACTTAATTGAGTTTTATTTATTGTAACTATTTGTTTATGTCCAATATAACGAAATTTTAATGTAAATATAAAATGCAATTTAAATTTACTCCCCCAATGAACTACAAATTCTCTGTAAAATTCCTTAACTTCAATTCCATTACAATTTATTTTATACGTCAAAAAATACGTTAAATTATTTTAATTAAAATATATTAATACCAATTTTATATAATTGAACTTCAAAAAGTAGTACATACCTACTTTATTTAAAAAAAAAAATTTGAATATTAAATATTAGTATCTTTAACATATTCACAAATTCATATTACAAAATTTTATATTTTTCAAAAACATTCATAAAATTAAAAAAAAAATTAACCCCATTTTATCAGGGGTTGTGAACAAAAAAAAAAAAACACAAATTCTTAAGTGTGAAATTGTGCATAATATTTTGAATTTGAATGAATTTATATTTTGTTTTTTTTTGTTTTTTATTTTTTTTTATTTAAAATTTAGTTGAAAATTCTATATACACGATAATGACTTTTTATTACAATTTTTTTAATAATATTTTAATTATATATACATGTGTATATATATTTAATTTAATAGCACCCTAAATAGGCGTCAGTAATTATAACCACTTAAAAAATTTATATATATAAATATATTTGTATAAGTGTTAAAAAAAAAGGTGCTGTTTTTTATTATAATATTTTAACACTGTTTAATTCACAAAAAAAAAAAAAAAAAACAAATTTCATAAAATGGCCCCATCTGATTTTTTTTTTACCTTGTACTCTCCTGTCATCTTTTCATTTTATTTTCAGAGCTTTCTACTTTTTTTTTGTTTTTTAATTATGACTGACTAGAAAGAGAAGAGGTTAATTTTTTTTTTAAAAAAGAATATAATTATATTTTGAATATTCATATTATTTAGTAGGGTTAAGAAAAAAATAATATTATTAATAAAGAGAAAATGAAAAAGAAAGAAAGAGAAAGAGAGAGAGAGAGAAAAAAACTGAATGAAATTAAGCCACATTTAACATTCATGAATCCTTAGGGTGTAGATTGTAACAATGAAAAAAAAAGCAAATGACAAAAGAAATGTGACGGTTGTTAGGTCCTTAATGAATTCATTGTACTTTTTTTTTCGGGACTTCTACAAGAACCATTTTTTTTTTTCATTACTAAATTTGTAATTCTTAAAGATTCACAAAAAACAAGAATTTTTTTACTCGTATTTTTACAATAATGAAAAAGTAAGAAATGTAAATAAGAATTATGAAAAATTGTTATAAGGAAAGTTTAAAAGTTGACAAAATGAGAGAAAATAAAATAAAGAAAGCAATAAATAGAAATGGAAATTAAAAAACAAAAAAATATGATAGTAATTAGATTTTTATTACAAGAAGTTGCACTTTGCATTTAAAATTGTTTAAAAGTTAAATCTTAAGATATTTTCAAGGTTTAAATTTTTTTATTTTATTTTTCATTAATTAGTTGTGAAAAATTGAGATTTATTGAGTAGTTTGGATATTGTATGAAAATCTATATATATAAAAGCAAAAGTTTGTTTGTTTGTTTGTTTGTATGTAGCGAATAGACTCCTAAACTGCCCAGCCGATTTTTATGAAAATTTGTATATAGAAGTTTTTGGGTACGGAAAGAAATCGTAGCCCAAAAATTTTGCTCTAACGGAGCGCCAAGTTGGGGCTGTGGTGTAAGTATTTAAACTTCTTTGTTCTAAAATGAAAACGGTTTGACCGATTGACTTCAAATTTTATATACGTGCTCATCTGTGAAAATTTAGTTGACACTATTAACAGTTTTGGAATTTGTTAACCCATGTCGGGCCGACGGGTGGTCAAAAAAAATTTTGGGTCCAAATTTTGTCCGATTTTACAAAATCTGCTTCGGCTAAAAAGAAAGCCTTAAAAAAATTTTTGTTGAGTTCCATTAACCCGTTGCGGCCCAACAGCTTTTTATAGGTTTTTTTAATACTTAACTCTAAATTAGAAACGATTTGACCGGTTGACCGGTTGAATTTTTGGAAGTAAATTATGTCAAAGGTAGTTTGGAAAGTACTTTGTTTTGAATTACAGAAGGTTTCAAAAATTACTAGAATAATCCTAGAAAAATCGTTTCAAAAAGATTGCTTTCATACATTTTAAAATTTACATGTGTAAGCTTTGTGTAATTTTTGTGTTAACTTTTTGCAGTAACATCAACTTCGATTAAAACTCCATTGAGAGGCGCAGCAACGCGCACCGGGTATTAGCTAGTTATTTATAAAAATTTAATAAAATTGATATTATTTCAAAAGTTTTTTATGTATGCACCTGCATTGATAAAATTCTTTTTAGTTTTCTAATTGCTCAAAATTGACTTTAATAGAGTCCAAATCGAATTTTTTAATCAAAAAATTGATTTGCAAATGAGAGTGTAATTAGTGAATGAAATTCAATTGATTTTTCAAGGATTTTAAGGATTTTTTTATCATTAAGGAATTATGCATTGCAGCATGTGCAATAATAGATCGATTACATTAGAAAGGGTCCTAAAACAAAAGAAAGGGGAAATTATATCATGGTATAATTTATATCTTGATATAATCTATTATATTTTGATAGAATTTACTGGTTCCAAAATGCATAAGAAATTTTAAAATCATTTGAAAGTTTTGTAAAATTTAAAAATTTTAGAATTTTTCTAACGGTTTTATCTCTCAATTGAAAAATCTTGGGTTCAAATCTTGGTCGGATCATATTTAATAAAAAAATATAGTGTAAAATTAAAGTATAAATTGGTATTGTAAGTATACATTTAATAAGAATTCAAAATGTCAAAATAGACAAAGGATTAATATTATCAGACAATATTTAGTATTGTCTGCTACTACAAATAAATAAATAAATAAATCTAATGGTTTTATTTTTTTTTTCTTGAAGAATTTTAAAATTTTTTAATACTTTTGTTTTATAGCATATCTACAATAAACGCTTTCATTTCGCTTTCTACACGTAGCTATCTGTCAAACTAAGTTAAATGTATTGAATTATATGAAAGTGTCTACAGGAGGCGCAGCCATGTCGCAGCTATTACGTAGTCATTAAAAAAGTTGTTTAACTTTCAACTTTTTCGCTTTCTCTACGTATTCAAATGTCAAATAATTGAGCTTTAAAAAATATTTTTTATTAAAAAATAAAAAAATATTTTTTCTGAATAAAAAATATTTTTTCTAATAAAAAATTTAGTAAAATTATTAATTTTCTTTCTATCTTTAAATCAAATCAAACCTTTATTCAAAATAGTTATAGAATAAAATTTAAACTATTGAATATTTTTTAATTCAAGAAATTTGTAAACAAAACAATGTAAAAAAACGCTGTCATTCACATTTTATTGTAGGCACTCCTTCGCTGACACGTAATGAGAGCGAAACATGAGCGTCATTGTAGCTAGGCTATTAAAAAAAACCATTTTTCTATCGAATTTGTAATAATTTTTTAAATTTATTTAAATTTTAAATTATTTAAAAGATATATGAATTATATATTCAATATATTAATTTAAAAAAAAATTTACTTAAAAATATTCACAATAAAGAAAACTTTAAAATTTTATTCAACTGAATTAAGGTTTACACTTTATTTTATGAATTTAAGTTAAATGCATATTAAAAGTAAAAAGTTTTTAATGGAAAATACCAAAACAAAAATGAAAAAATTAAATAAAAAATAAAAATAAAAATAAAACAAAATTTGAAAAAAATCACTAAATACACTTACATTTCGATGAATTTGTACAACAAAAGAATAAAATAAAAATATTTTAAAGAATCTCCATTCTTTTATTTCCTCCAAAAAATTCAAAAAATTTGTATGTTTTTAAAAATTTTAATAAAAATTAAAAAAGAAACAAAATCTTTTAGATATACTTCTGCAGGGCGACTTCTAATATCTATATAAGTCGTTATTTGCATACTTCTAGGCAACAATCTTTTAAATTAACATAATTTTTGTTTATTAAAAAAAGAATTTTTTTGAGAAGAATAATTAAATTAGGACTTCTTTTTCGAAAAGCACGGACTAGAATTTTTTGAAAAACTTTAAACTGGTTTTTGACTTGATTTTCCCACCATTTTTTTTTTAATTAAGGTGAATAAGTAGAACGAAATACAAAATGGAATCCTGTAGTGTCACAAGTAAAAATTTACATTTTCAGATCATCGAATCACTCATAAAAAACCTAAAGTGTTTTCTAAACCCTACGAAAGTAATTATTTGCATACTTCTAGGCATGCAAAAAAAACTGAACCTCATTTGATTGGAAACAATAAGAATATGGAAGCGTTTTCGCAGCTATTTCTTAATTTCGCATTTCGAAAGTATTTTCAAAAAACAAAAAATTTTGTATCACTTTGTGTCTTTACTTTCTTTTTTTTTTTGTTTTTTTTTTTTTTGTTTTACTAAATGGACTTATCGACTTGTGACAAAACTTTTTTAAAAGTTAAATTCTAAATTCATGTATGCATTTGTTAAAAAAAAATTTTTTTTCGAAAATGAAGACTTTTTGTTTTTTAAAATACAAAAGAAAGTAAAATTTAAAATGAAATAAAAAATAAAAAAAAATTCAAATAAAAAGTTTGTACAAACAATATAAAAATAAAAATGAAAATTTTTTCAAAACTTTTTTATTTTTACTTTTTATTTGAGTTTTAAAAGAAAAATTAAAAGAAAAAACATAATATATTTTCAAACTTTTGTTTTTTTGTCTCATTATTTACTCAACAAGCGATTTTAATGTTTTCTTCTTCTTCGCTGTTGCGTTTTCTTGTAAAATAACATGTAGATAAAAGTATAATGCAAATGTTTTTCATTAAAATAAAAAAAAAAACAGAGCTTTGTGTGTGTGTGTATTTGTGAATATTGTTTTTGGCATACATATAGAAACATGAGCAAATTTTGATTGAATAATATTAATATTAATATCAGAAGATGTCAATGGTAATCAATGGGCTAATAATATCTTTTAGGAATCCACGGGCTAATAATATCTTCTAGTAGTCAATGGGCTAACAATATATTTTGACGGCAAATTCTTAATACAAAATTTCAATAACTTTATCAAACTTTACATATGAAAATATATAATCTGATACATATGATTTCTGGTAAGGAATAGCACAAGGGTTTTTAAATTTTTATACTAGCGGCGTACCATATCTATTTCAAAATTTGTTTGCGCCCTCATTTTTTATTTCCTGCTGTTGAATATCTTCAACTAATTTGTTAAATAGCGGTTCAATTGTTTGCAATTGCTATCCGCATGCTACCATCTAAACGCAATCGATTGCGTTAATTTGGTGTTACAATAGTTATTAATTAGTAATTACACTTACAGGCTACTAAAACTATGAGTTTTAAAATGGCTAATTATATGAGATAACTATAATTTTGGGTTTGTTACTTACTTGTATTAAAATCTTCAGCAAATGTCATAATACGTAGTCTAACGTTGAAAACTACTCCTAAATTATAATTATAGTGTAGATTTTTTTATTATTGTATTCTGAAGAAAATTTTGCATATTTGAAGGCTCCTTCCAAAACTTCTAATGGACCCCAAAGGATCGTGGTCCGTTTGTTAAGAGTCACTGGTATAGCATACATCTCATATGGTAATTTGAGATGTATGCTATACCAGTAATCATATGGTATTGAATATTTTTTAAGCTTCAGCTAAATAACAGCCAAAAAATGTTTAGTGTGTAAGATTCGATAAAATGTAAGATTCGAGAGTAGAAGATCTAAATCGAGAGTTTTAACTAAAAAACAAATCTATGTTCACGATGAGATTTTTTCTAAATGAACCTTATAATATGATTTTGTATAATTGATAGCACCTTTATCTTATTATTGTGAGCTTTTTTACCACCATATTCTCCAATGCACATCCGATAATAAAGCATTTTCTAAAATAAAACATATATGCGTTTAGTGTTAAACGGTACCAAAAGTGAGCATAACCTTTCCCACGTAATTAATTAAAGTACAAATGTATTAACATCAACTGATTGATTTTTTATTTTACCTAATTTTACCTCCAATTACCTAATAGCAATGGTGTTTAAGACTTCGAAAACTGCGGAGAGTCAATCTAAAATTAAATTTTAATTTTTAAAAATAAATTATATTTGAAATTTTCAATTTATTTTGAAATATTTTTCATTAATTTTGAAAAAGATTTCATTTACTTTAAAAAATATTTCATTTATATTAAGAAAAGTTACATTCAGTTGAAAAATAGTTTTATTCTATTGAAAAATTGTTTCATTTAATCGGAAAAATGTTTCATTCAGTTGAAAAATAGTTTCATTCTATTGAAAAATTGTTTCATTTAATCGGAAAATGCTATATAATCAATTTTAACTTAAATTAAGATTAAGTTTGGATTTATCTAAAGCATTTATTAAATTTTTAAATAACTCAATTTTGAAATATTTATATGTATAAAGAATATTTGTTAACTCAAGTCTAGTAGACTTTAATTTTACAATACGTATTGTCTGTCAAGTAGAAAATATTTTAAAATTTTAATAATTCTGCATACCAGAAGAGATTCTGTATGCGGTTCGAAATCCAATTGATGAAATTATATTGAAATCCTGTGTGATATGATATACCCATATGCACATATATATCTTAGTTTATTTATTATATATATATATATATATGGGTTAATGTATTTTAAAGTCATCGCATCGTTAAAATTTTTTTTAAACTTAAAAAAAAAAAATAAATAAAATGAATTCAATACCAAAGGGTATAAAAATAATTTTCTACACGAATTATTTCTTTCTTCATCGTCAATTATTTTAAGTTTAAATCTTCATTTTCTTATATATTATATTTCTTATAAATTCATATTTAGAGTTGTGTAATAAATCATTTTCAAAAAAATATATTATTTTATATTAGAAATAAATTAGGTTTGGGAATTTTTTCTGCTCAAAGTATTAAAAAACAACAAATATTTCATTTGAAATAATTGAAATTCATTTTAAACTTTAAATTAATTTCAAATGAATTTTAAATTACGTGTAAAAATTATTATTAAGTTTATTTTGACATTTTGAATTGTAAATATGTATTTAATTGCCATTGAGTTCTTTTTATGTTTTTAGGACAAAGTCAAAGAAAGACAAGTTAAATAAAAAGTTACAAAGTTATGAATCCAGCTTTAAAAATAATAGATGTATACGTATATACTTTTGCAACGATTTGCTAGGGAGGAGAGCTTAGTAAACCAAAATTCCTGATCTAGATCAGTACCATTTAATTATAGATTATCTGAAGTCACATAAGAAAACTAAATATTTATCTAGAAACCAGGAGTTGTTAGAAATTGGAATCATTTTAAAAATTCAACTCATCGTTTACCTGATTTGAATTTTTAAATGCCTCGACGATTTGCATTATAAAACATCGATATTTATTAGCATCTTAATTTATCACTCAAATCAAAAAATTAGTCTATAAAAGATATGTGATAAACAAGTTTAAATTAGTAAAATTCAATTGATTGATGTAAAAACTAATGATTTGACATGAATTAGCCCTGTTAAAAATTTTACTTCATTTAGGCAATAAAATGAAATTTTAAATCAAAAGTTATTGTGAATGTAGGCCTTTAAAAGGCTCTTTATTTTTCTCATATCGTATTGTTTTCGAAATTGAACAGAAATTTGTCATTTGTATTCATTTTTATTTTAATTTATTAAAAGTTCATAGTTTTAAATGTGGCAACGAGTCATGTTTTCTTCCCTTACCGATTTCGTATTCTGGTTTTAACGTTGTGAGCCAGTGAGTCTGTAAAAAGTTATTTGAGTTATCCCAGTTTGCTTGCCCAGTGTTTTGTATAAATTGCTTTATTTGCTTTATTTTTAAATTCAAGTGTTGGTTATGTAAGCCTATGATGGGGCTCTTTATAGCTAACTTGGCTTCTCTATCTGCAAATTCGTTTCCCTTAATTCCGCTATGACGGGGGATCCATATTAGTTTCAATTCCCTTCCCATTTGACTTAAAAGGTTTCTAACGGATTTTACTAAAGGTTGTTTATTTGCGTAGTTCTTTATGGCATTGAGGGCACTTAAACTGTCTGAATAAATATTTATTTTTAAATTATTTAGCTTTAGACATAACTTTAGTGCTTCATGTATTGCTACTAACTCTGCGTTGTATATTTCCGTTGCAGGTTCTAGTATTTTTAGCTCTAAGACTTTATCTTGGTCAACTATAGCAAAAGATACCCCATTTTCCGTTTTTGATGCATCTGTGAATATTTTATACGCATCAGGATAAAGGTTTTCAGAGTGGTCCTTATAAATCTGTTGGTAATTTGCGGTTGTTGTGCTTTCTTTTATAAACTGTGATATTGAAGTATCTATAAATTTATTTGGATCAAATAACCAGGGGGCAGATATTCTAGAATTTTGAGGTGCTATATCAAACGGGATTTCATTGTCCATTGAAAAACTAATTGCTTTTACAAGCGAAGATTGCATTGGCACTCTAATCTTATCCTCAAGTAAAGCTGAAACTAACCTGTATAGTGGGTGCTCCTTGTCACTAGCTTGTTTATGTGCAAATTTCATAGCAATGAGGTTTCTTCTTTCTACAAAGGTAGGGAAACCCGATTCTATCATTATGCTTTCTACATTTGAGGTTCTTAGAGCTCCTAAAGCAATTCGTGCAGCTAAATTTAATTGTATCTGAATTAAAATTTAGTCTTATTGGTTTCAGCTTGTGGTTTGTGGCTCATTTTAAACCAAATTCAATTTGAACATAATATCTCACAATCAGTGAGTCATAATTCCCTTAAATTAGTGGGACATATCATCCAAATAATTTTTTGTTAGCTTTTGATCTTATGACCCACCAAAAAAAAATTCTTAAAACATTACAAAAAGAAAAAAACAAGTACCAAAAATGAACAAACAGATTATTCAAATAGATATTAAGCGTATGTTTATTCCGATATTTTATCCAGGGACGCCGGCTCAAACCCAACGCGAGCACGAGCGGACTATTTGCCAGTTACGGAGAAGACATAGTAACAATGTATTATTACATAACACACTCTAAATCCGGAGGAATTTTTATAGTTGTTCACGAAATCAGAGTTATGCGCTTTTTCCAGGAGATGTACATAACCTTGATTTTGTAACCGACTATAAAATCCTTCTCAATTCAAAATCTCGCATACAATACTATTTAAATATTCTTAATTTTAATTATAAAGTCCCTCGCCCTCCAAATTCAGAATCTGGAATACACATAATATATGCACATTCCGAAAAAAGCGACTACTCTGATTTAGAATCCAATTCTAAAATCCAAAATTTCAGCAAGAACACATATAACGCAAAAATTTGGATGCTACGATAAATCGGTCTGGTTAAAAACACAACTTTACACTTTAAAAATTTATAAAGCCAGTGTAAAATACTTAATAATTAAAAAAATCTTTATATATATAATTATTGTACGCTTTTTAAATATAAAATCTCTTAAGTACAATTAAATCCAATATAATAAATTTCAGAACCAAAAAACAAAAAGGGGAAATTTGCATGTATAACAAAATATATTTCTATACAATTATTATCATAGCTTGCGGTTAAATCTAGGTGAATAATGTCATGTAAGTTCATCAAGTAATTTTGAAAAAAATTATATATTGAATAAAAAGCCGTAGACAGTCAAATGTATACATACAATATACATTTATAAAATATATATGTTTTAATGAATAAAAAATATAATATGAGTGTAAAAAGGGGGTCTACACCCTATTTCTTAACTTAATACATATATATTAATTAAAACAACTTGTTGAAATTGTATGGGAGTTGTTCTTGAGTTAAGTAAAGATTTACGACATTTTGTTATTTTAATACTTTTAGTTTCAGTAATTTTAAATGATGAAAAATAAATATTAGATGTGTAACTAACTTAAAGAAATTTTATACTCAAATTGTGAGTTAAAATTTTGGTTACTTTGCAATGATTAGGGTGTTTTCGAACCTATCGCACTTCGTACTAAAATAAACTATTTTTTTCCGAAAACTCCGAATAGTATTAAAAATTTTTTGAACATATCGAACTTCTACATAGGTTGTAGTTGGTTTGAAACACCTTTTACAGCAACTACAACCTATACAATTTTAACTACTTGGCCATGATTAAAGTGCTTCCGAACCTATCGTAGTTCGTACTAACTATTTTTTTACGAAAACTTCGAATAGTATGAAATTTGTGGAAGATATCGAACTTCTACATAGTTTGTAGTTGCTTTGAAACACCTTTTACAGCAACTACAACCTATACAATTTTAACTACTTGGCAATGATTAGGTTGCTTCTGAACCTATCGCAGTTCGTACTAAAATTAACTATTTTTTTTTGGAAACTCCGAATAGTATCAAGTATTTGTTGAAGATATCGAATTTCTACATAGTTTGTATCTGCTTTGAAACACTTTTCACAACAACAACAACCTATACAATTTTGGCTACTTGGCAATGATTATTCAATTCTTCCGAACCTATCGCACTTCGTACTAAAATCATCTTTTTTGCCGAAAACTCTGAATAGTATAAAATATTGGTGTAAGATATCGAACTGCTACATAGATTGTAGTTTCTTGAAAAAACTATTCCAGCACCTATACAATTTAACAATTTACTTTTACACAAATGAGTCTAATAAGTTGTGTATTTTCCAAAGGTATTTAACCTAATAATCTATTATTAGTATTATATTTGCCCAAAAATCCTAGAGTTGACACAGGCTTATGTTTGAATTTAATTTATATTTCATTTTCATGAATTGAGTTAAAAAACTAACTTAATGTTGGCAGAAACATATTTTTAATTTCAATTTATTAATTATAAAGAATCTGTTCTTACATTTTTCAATTATTTATTTTCTAATATTTGCATATCCAAGTTGTTCTTTTCTTTAGCTTTTTCTATTGTTTATTTTCTTTTATTGTATAAAAACTGAACTTCTTCTTCCTTTAATATATTCTGGAGTCTTCAATATGTCGTTTTTTAATATACTTATTTTTAGATATAAATATTAAGATACATGTTATAAGATATTTTATTTATATATATATGTATATATTTAAACAAGGGTCTGATGTGTGAATGTAATATATTAAAAATAAATCTTATATGACTTTTTATCCACATAAATTACTTGTTACTATATTATTAACTCAAATATTAAATAAAATATATTGTCTTTATAAATGTATAGTTATCCTTCTTTTAATACGAAGCTTTACGAATATTTTAATTTTCATCTTTCCTGGAATGTTTATTTAAATATTAGATTCCTCTGTAAAAAAGTTGAAGTGTACAATGAGTACGAAAAAAAAATCATTTGTCCTAAAAATAATTTTAATTTTACTTTAAACTTGTTTCCCAATTAATCAAGCATTTAGTTTTCGAAAAAGTTTGTAAGTGGGAAGGTTGGCAGCGAACTTTTATAAGATCTATTTATTGCATGGAACAATGTTGTGGAAGTATGTTTCATATTATCGCAGTTCTCAAAATAGATTTGTCTACTAATTGATTTCAATTATGCTAAGTTGGCTAGAAAGTGGGATCGTGAATTACACATAAGTCTTGCTTATAGGTTTTGGTTTGGTAACTTTTTGAAGTTTGAAGTAAAGTCGGTCCATATGAGCGAAGTGCATTTGGTCGCATCTAGACATTATGATATTGGATCAATTACTTCGAAAAAGAAAGGCTTTATTGCGGAAGGAAAACCCAAACAGGCAGCGCTTTTAGAAAATACGGAATCCACATCAAAAATATGCTGAATGCACAAATTTTTGATTAAGAAGCATGCCTAAAGTATTAGGTTTTTCGCATCGGTGTATGCAAAGGCACGGGTTCGTAAAAGTGAAAAAACTTTTCTGTTTTTCGACTCGACTTAGCTATCATTCGTCATTGGATTCAATTTAATGGCTTAATCAATAATTAATAATTATATATCTTTAATAAAAAATACTTTAATATAATAATATAAACAAATAATTTAATTCAATAATATAACTCACAGATATAGAATACCATATAACTCAAACTAAATTATTGTAATATAAAAATAAAAAAGAATTGTATCTATTGATAATCTAAGATATTTCAACATGTTATAAGTCGTATTAGTATCTCATGTTTAAATTGTATGTTGAATTCATTATGATCAATTCTAATAACACGAATGTAATGTGACCTATTCCTACATGTCCCTATGGAATGACAAGCTTGTAGTTCAACAGTTAGCTCTTAAAAAAACAAAATATTTGAATTAATCAAATATAGAATTTTTAAATATTTTTGGATCCTACAATATTGTGGTTACCTGTACTTAAGATTTATTAATTTTATAAAATTCATTTAATATAAGTGTGAGTTAAATAATAAAAGAAACAACGAAAAATAAAAAACGAAAATGATGTCGCATTGAGTTCAGGAATTTCTAAATAATTTCATATATATATATAGAATACGTATATTGTTACGTACTTGGAGATTTTTTAATTAAATTAGTTAAGAAAATTCGTTGCCTAAATAAAATACAATTGAAAATTTTGTATACAAAACAAAAAAAAAAAAAGAAAACAACAATCAACATTGTATTTTCTAATAAAAAAGTTTTCATTTTTTTTTTTTTTTTGTTTTTCACTTAAATAAAATATTCTTTAGGAAAAAAATTTTACAAAATGAAAGCTAATAGAAGAAAAAAAATTAAAAAATTAATTTTTTTAATGGAATAAGAAAAGAATTCTAGAATTCATCATCAGACAAATAAACACGAACATGCAATGACAATATTGTTTAAGAACTTACTAAGAAAATAATGTTTTATTTTTTTCTAGAAAAGAACTTCCAAATTTATGACAAAACTAACTAAATGATTATCTAGAATTTTTAAGATTCTAATTTTTACTTTATTTACAATTCGGCTTGTGTAAAATATACAAAAATATAAAATATTAAAAATGGCGATAATTAAAAAAAAGTTTTAAGCCATAAAATTCTTCAAGCTAATTTTGTGCCGAAAATGAGATTTCCACAAAGCCATCTGCATTTTTTATATTAAAATATTGACTACAAGATCTTAAAGCTAATTATCAAAGATTATATTTATTAATTACTGCTAAAGTCATTATGGATCTGTTAGAAATTAAATTTAATTTGGAAGTTCGGGAATATTTTTGTAGAAAACTGTGTGAACCTTGTCAGTTAAAAAGTTTGTTTGATTTTAAAAAGTAATTTCACAGTGAAGGTGGGAGGTGGACTGAAGGTCCAGTATAGTTGACTACTTGTATATTTAAACAAATATTGTTTTTGTAACCTTAGTCAAACATTTTATGTAATGGGAAATGCAATATTCCAATGGAATTTAAGGAAGCTATTAGAGGCGTTTGGTTTTACTTTGCTTACTGTGTAGAATATGTCTCCTAAATATAAAACTAGTGAATTTATATTTTAATATTTATTAAATCTTGTTGTCTTTTTAAAATTTAATTTAGCATCTCTTGTCTAAACTTTACTATGCTAATCTTAATATTAATAGTTCTTAGAATTTATTAATCTTGCATTCATTCATTCATCATTATGTGAAATTGAAATTGAAATACACTTCAATTGTGTAAATTTTCTGAAGTTTTTTTTGTTTTTAAATAAAGCAAAGAAAAGCAAAGCAAAGTCTCGGTCAGATCGTACTGTTTTATAATTTTCAGTTATTTGTATGCAGCTTTTATTAAGAAAAGATAATTATGCTGTGAATGTGTTGGTACTGAAGCTCCAATATACTTAGCTATTATTACGGAATGTTTAACTGGTAAAGTTCTTGAATTGGCTGGAAATGTTATAATCACACACTAATCATTATTTGATGATTACGTAAATACGTACATTATACGGTTTGCATAATGACAATTACTTGGCATTTGTATAACACGTAAAACTAAATAATTTATTAACAATAAAATAAAAATATATGGATTCAATTGAAAGACGAACGGCAATAAGAAAAGATAAAAAAAATCAGTTTGTGCTTTAATTAATTTAAATAAATAATATTGTAATTAAATAAATTTAATTTAATCAGCTAAATAAACAAAATCAACTGAAAATATTGATAAAATTCGTTTTTATCTTCTTACAAAATTTTACAAAAAATTACGGTAATGCTAGAGATGACATTTAAATAATACAAGAATATTATTCCATGACATTTAGTTGAAGTTTTTAATTACGGTAGATTTTTTATTTTACTACGGTATTTTATCCCTGTTCTGACGTCTATTATTGATATTACATATTATAAATAAAAATATTAATAATTTAATAAAATTCTCAGTTATTTTCAAAAAAATGTAATTTAGTTCAAACTTTATTACTCTATACAGATAGACTTTTGTGTACAATTTATGGGAACCAGCTGCTTAATAGAAATCACTCTAAAATGATGGTTCAGACATAATAGCTAATTTTAATAATATACTTTGAAATAGATTTATACACTTAAAAATGTTAAATCTTTGATTTTGAAAAATATAATTTATATATACATATATACGCCTTTATATGATTTTATATAGATACAATACAAATGATTTAAAAAGGAAGTGAATATTTAATTAAATTAAAAAATAAATCTGAATTACCATGCAAAATTTGCATTTAACCATAATAGTATTTGTATATTGCATATATGCAGTACAGTTCGCCCGCATTCAATTCTATATACCGCATCAATAAAAATTCCATAATTTTAATTTTAAATGAACGGGAATTTTAAGTATTTTCATCTTTTGTGTTTAAAAATTTTTTTTTTTTTTGAAAAAATAAAATTTTTCTTTAATTTAATTGTTTTTTTTTTTTTTTTTTTTGATTTTTGATTTTATTCAATTGTTACAATTTATAATATACATAAGATGAATTCTTTTACTACTTTTGATTTTTTTCTTATCTTTTTTAACTTAAAATAATTTGGTTTTTTTTTTTGTTGTTAGTAAATAGTTAACATAATTCTATGAATAAATAAATATATATATATATATATATATATATATATGCATAAATGTGATTTTAATCAGGAAGTTATCAATTAATTTTAAAAATATAATACAATACAAAGTACAAAGTAATAAGAAGATGGTATATATATATATATATATATATATATATATATATATATTAAATTTATACTTAAAGAAAATTATCCATTATAATATTTTAGACATTGATGTAGTTGACGTTTCATTCTAAGGAGGAAGTGACATTTTACACATCATCATCATTAGGCTTAATTGTTATATAAAAAATATATAAATGAATAAAATTGTGAATATATATTAAAATTGTATTAAATAATATAAACCTACATTCTTTGAACAAAATATGTACCTATATTTGTATTATTCAAAATGTTAGGTTATATAAATTTTAATGCATAAATTAATGAAAAGTGTATAAAATATGTTTGTACATTGCCTCAGATCTTTAGTAATATTTTATAAAAACTTTTTACTTTTTACCAATGGCATACTGGCTAAAACGCCTACCTTTCAAGTGGAAGGTTTTGAGTTCAAACTCCGGTCAGATCATTTTTAATTAAAATATATAGTAAAATTGTATAATTATATCGTAATATCAAATAAGATTATATTACAAAAATATATGTATACATAATAACTCTTGTGTAAGACAAATGTTTGTTGCTTTTACCAAATCATTAATATTAATCGACTTATTCGGTCACAAAAGTGCCGGTCACGGCTCAATAATATTTTTATACCCGTATGACTATATAGTCAAAGGGTATAATAAATTTGCCATTACGTTTGTGACGCAAAGAAGGAGAGGGGGTAGATATAGACTCAAGTGTATGGATCGGATCAGAATCGACAAAAAAAACGATTTAGCTATGTATGTCCGTCCGTCCGTCCGTTCGCATGATAACTCAAAAAGTAAAGGAGCTAGAATCTTGAGATTTTCGCAAATTCTTTATTTTTGAAATAGCCGTCATCGCTATTTAAATCCAGCCAATTTGGTCCATGGGTTCGCGTGGCTGCCATACAACTTCTTTTTTTATATGAATATTTCTCTGTACCTATTACAGCTATGTGTCTGAAATTTTGGCAAAACTAGTTTAGTTTTATGGCCAAAGTTTCTGCAAAATTTGGTTGGTCTGTTGCAGTGAGTTCGAGTAGCTGCCGTACAACTTCCGGTTTTATATGAGCATTACTCTATACCTATTAAAGCTAGGGGTCTAAAATTTTGCCAAA
This sequence comes from Dolichopus griseipennis, assembly GCA_963082915.1. NCBI lineage: Eukaryota > Metazoa > Arthropoda > Insecta > Diptera > Dolichopodidae > Dolichopus > Dolichopus griseipennis. The sequence goes on from OY720441.1 coordinate 57,902,631, forward strand.
AATAGTTTAGTGTAATAGCCAAAGTTACCGCAAAATTTGGTTGGTCTACTGCAAAGGGTTCGAGTAGATGCCATACAACTTCTTATTTCATATGAGCATTACTCTATACCTATTGAAGTTATGTGTCTGAAATTTTGCTAAAAATAGTTTAGTGTAATGGCCAAAGTGAATGCAAAATTTGGTTGGTCTACTGCAGAGGGTTCGAGTAGCTGCCATACAACTCTTTCTTTTATATGAGCATTACACTACACTTAATAAAGCTGGTATGTTTGAAATTTTGCCAAAAGTAATTAATGTTTATAATAATAATGATATAATGTTTATATAACGGTCATACGGGTATCCCAGAGTTGACACAGTCTACTCTACTACACTCTTCCTCTTTTTGAATAAAAATAATAACTTGAGTGCGAAAATCGCTGGAATTTTGAGTGCTACACGACACTAGTTATGTTGAATTCAACTTCCTTAAGTCTATTCTGTGTACCGAAAGTGTACCGAAACAATCATGAGTATTTTACATTCATTAAAATTACTTAAGACAAGTTTTTCTGAACGTTTTATTAATAAATAATATGTAATGTGTAATTTGAAAGAATTATGCAGCTGCTATTAATTAACTCCAAGTTAAAACTAAATTAATTTAAATTAATTATATAACAGGATGTTCCGGTTAAGAAAGTTAAAAAGAAATATTAGACTTTCTTAAGTAATTAATTAAAATTATAAAATTAAATGGTAGAAAAATATTTTATTTATTTGTTTGTTTAGCAAGAGAGTTTTAAAATGAATTACATTCAATTGTGAAAATTAGCTTACTTAATTTTTTAAATTAATTTTAAATTTATAATTTAAATACATATAATAAGTATTCCTTTGTTTATTTATTTACAATACATATTTACTGCATAATTTCAGACTTTCTTTTTAATATTTAAAATTTTGTTTTACATTAATATATGATTAGTACATTTATTAGAACATTTATTAAATATATCTTAATTTGTTTAGAAAATTCTATCCTTAATTAACTTTTAAAAATATTTATTAATTATATATACTATCATTAATATAAACATCTGATGTTCAAATGAAATGATATATTTTAATTCCAATTAAAAAATTAAAAAATTCAATAAATGAAAACAGCTGATTTTGTAAATTATTTATTATTATTAAAAGTCTGATCAAATTAACAATTGTACAATACTAAAAAAAAAAACTTTATTAAATTTAAATTTCAATCTTAGATTTTTTTTTTTAATATGTTGTACAATACTATTAAATTATTTTATTAACTTTAACAAAAGTAATTTAATAAAATTTCATATAAGATAAAGTTTTGTTTTGTTTTTTTTTTAACAAACAAAATTTATTAACGGAACAAGCGCAAGTGATGTTGATAATAAAAAAAAAAATTAATAGAATGTGAAATAGAAATCTTTTTTTTTATTGGATGGCACATGAAATAAAGTGTAAGGTATATGCATTTTGAATAAACGTTTGTAGAACTGTTTATTTATTTTTGACAGTTCAGGGCTCCATTTCATAAATATTAAGAGGCGAATTTTTGACAAAGTTGTCTAAGTCATAGTTGTCATAGTCTAAAAATTTTATTTTTAAGAACCTTTAATTACTCTGAATTTTGATTAAATTGTAGGTTCAACAACTTTTCGCTTGTAAATTATCGAATTGTCAATTTTGACAATTCAATTCGATTGTGTAGGATCATAGATGGCGCACAAAAATAACATTTGTGTATTCATAATAGATAATAGCTAAAGCTGAGTAATCAACGGTTCAGTGAATATAAATATATGACTAAAGAACTGAAGCTTAATCTAAATACACTTGGTGAATGTCCTATCCTCTTTGTAGGAGTGGAAAAGGAAAATATAAAATTATTTTAACTATTAAATGTGTTATTAATTTTTTAATTCTTTTTCAACTTTATTGTGTAATGTCTTTTAACGTTTAAGGTTCAAATAGTTAACAATATGAATAGTTGACAGCTTAATGACATTGCTCATTTAAGAAGAGTTAGTTATTTAAGGAAATAATAAGTTTTAGCTAAAATAAGCAATGTATACGCTAGCATTTTTTTCTGACGCAAGCATGTAATCAAAAGACACGTTAAAATGGTTCAATAGTTGGAATTGGCTATTAGAAAAAACTAAATTGTTTGAATATGTTGTTTGTTTATTTTTAATTATCAGACAGCGAAGATCGTTTGTTTTAAAAGTGGAATGCATCTGCTAACCTAAATGGCCTGTGTAACACATAAGTAAATGCGTGAACATGAGAAAAGGTACAGATTTATTTCTTTTATAAGGATAATCTTAATAAACTCCTTATTAATTACTAAAAGAAATATTATTAAGTCTTCACTTAAATACAATTCTATTTGCTATATATTGTAGTAAATTCTTTTTCTGAGTTAAAAGACATTTCTTTATCTGTGAGCTGTATTTTAAATTAAATTATTTTGTATATTTTTTGTATTACTCATATTGAATAATTAATTATTGATTTTGTTATTAATTTGAACACAATGATAAACTGAATTTGAATTGAATCAAAAACCGGACAACTGTGACAACCAGCTGTTTTAATAGCTGATTTAATGTCGCTTTAAATTTTTTAGAAATAACTCATAATTTTTTCAAAGGGTTTTTTAAAAAAAAATAATTAAAGTTTAATCCAAGAATCTCTTGGTTTGTCCTTATTTAAGTTGTTGTTTGTTGAATTCGGTTTTAAACAAAATCGCTTAATTTATTTGTAATACAAGACAATAGTAAATATTGACTGATAATATTAATCATTTGCCTATTTGACATTTGGACTTCTAATTAAATTATTTTACACTATACTTTTTTTATTAGATAAGATCCGACCAGGATTTTAACCCGAGACTTTTCTATTGAAAAGCCGCCATTTTACCTCTGAGATATCGGTCAGATGAAATCGCTTAAATAAAGATATTTAAAACTAGATTTTTTTTTTTTCTTATTTCAATAGTAAATATAAATATACAGTTCTAAATAGTAGTGTTTCATTAACTTAAAACTAATATTTTTCGATTTCTAAAAAAGCTTTATAAAAACCAATCTCTAAAATAAAAAGTTAAATTTATTAAAAAAAATAAATATATTATTTTTAAATTCCATTAAAATCCTATGCCAGTCAAAGATTATATTAAAAAATAAACTTGTGTATTTTTTATAAACCGATTTGCCCTTTAATATAAAAATGTTTGACTTCTATAAATTACATTACACAAGTGTGTTGCATATTTTATATATATATACAAAAAAAATATGTATATATATAAATAATTCCATATATATATTCATATATTTTTTTTAAATTAAAATAAATTTTTTTTTTTTTATTCTTCTCAAAAGATTTTTCAATTATCACATAACAAAACAAAAAAAAAGAAGAAAAACAATCAGAAAAACAAAATTATTATTTTTTTTTGTTTTTTAATTCAATTGACATTTATTCATAATTTTAGTTTTTGTGTTCAAAAGGCCGTTTTTAATTTATTTGAAACATCATCAAATACACATATATAGGGGTTAACAACTATTGTCCGTTTAATTTAGTCCACTATTTATTTTATATTTTATGTATCGAATATATATATTTTATGACATGTATATACGTATATGTATCATAATGTATATTATATAAATAGCTATTTCACTTTTATTTAATTTTTTGTTTTTTTTTTTTAACAATATTACTGATTCGTACATGAATAGAGGCTCTTTTCAATATATACAGTATACAGTTAGAGAAGATAATGGTTCAATCTACCTCTAATTCATTCACAATAAAAATCTTTTAAATTGTTCAATTACATTTTTACAATTTAGGGACTCACTCGCTATTCAGTGTTTTTTTTTTTTTTTTAAACTAATACATTGAAACAACAAATTCTCTTTTTTGTTTTTTTAATTTGAAAAAAATAAAAAAAAAAAATGCGAAAATTACATTTTTTTTTTTCACATATTCACAATTTTCAATTGATATCGGTCGGTGTTGTTGTTATAATGGTTATAGTGTTGTCGCTTAGTGTCATTTAGTATGTTTGAATAACACTAAAAAAAAAACAATGTATTTTGTAGGAAAAAAAAGTCAAATTATAAAAATTAAATAAAAATGAATATACACATGCCTATAGATATTTCTCATTATATATATATGTACAATGTACATATGAATACTTTTAGTATAATAGTGCCAATTTAAAAGAATTAATTTTACAACTACATAAAAAGAATACGGGAGTATTATCAATAAAATTTAATGTACTTAGGTATTTAAATAACAAAAGTTTAGAAATTATAGAGAGTAAATATGGGAAATTAAATAATATATTTAAATTATGAAAATAAAGTATATTATTAAAAAAAAAAAGAAAGATTTATATATTATATTGTTGGTATATTAAAATAAAGTAGAATATTTATATTAGAAATTATAAAAATCTGAGTTTTTTTTTTTAAATTAGAATTATATGTATTATTTGTCATTTTTTTAGAAATTAAGTTGATATACTACATAAGTAAGATTAACAATTATAACTATCTTATTTGAATAGAATTGAAAAACCTACGCAAATTTGAGATTTTAAATAATAATTATATTTATTATTAGTTTATTCATTTTTATTTTCTCGGGTTCAAACCCTAGTCGGATCATATCTAATCCAAAAATATTTATTTATTTAATAACTTATATAATAACTAAAATTAATTACTTATTATACGTATAATTACTAGCTCTGGCATCTGAGTCCTTCGGCTATTATAATATAGAAAATATTATTTATATCATAATAAAAAATAAATATACCTGCCAAACCTGAAAAGGAAAGTCTGAAACACTTGCTTATCACACTGTATTTAATAGAGGATTGTTTATAAATAAATAAATAATTTTTATCTTAATTAACTGAAAGCCAATCAAATTAAAATTTTTTTTAATAGACATTTCAATCCTTTACAAATTTTGTATTGATTTATTTCTAAGATTTTACCCCCATCCACCATCGCCAATCATGTGAATTAGATATATTACTCGACTATAAATTTTAATCGAATAATATTTTTCAGTCTTAAATTCCCTGTTTTTATTGGATTTTATATTAAAGCAGTTTAAAGATATAAAATTATACTTAAATATACATAGAACGTCCTATATTAAAATTTCCCGTAAAAAATACTTGGGTTTAATTTTTTTTCTGATTCGAGAAATTCAATTAAATTTTAAAGAATTTAGAACTCATAATTTAAAATTAACAGGATACAATATAATTAATTATCTGAGGCTTTAATGATAAAAGCGAGGTTTATATATGGCAACATTCAATGATAGGTGTACACTTTCTATAATATATAAAGGATAGAAAAATTTAATTTTGGTGTTTAAGACCATCGTTTAGGTAACTATTAATTAAAACACTTTTATTTTATATTAGTTTATTTAATAAACTGAAAATAAAAAAAAAATAATTAAATATAATTAAAGAAAATTTATTTCTATTGCTCATTAGTTTAACTTTATAAGTGTTAAGTACTTCTCATAAGTATTCTCTAAGTATACATACAAATTATGTCTAAATTCAGTTAAATTAATCATTAAAGATTAATTTAAAATTATACTAGCAATAATTTCTTAAATTTAAGTAATAAAATAATAAAAAAATAATAGCACGTTTTGAGCTAATCATACTAAAATATGCGAAAACTTTTTAATTAATTTTTAAAATTATGTTTTTCCCCGGAAATTTCGATTTCTTATAAAAAAACCTAATTTTTAAAAAATTTATGAACAATTTAATAATTTTTTTTAAAAAAAATTTATCTTTTAACGGCTGGGTGGCACAGTGGTTAGAGTGCCGACTTTCATGCGAGAGGCCCCGGGTTCGAATCCTAGTGAAAGTGAAAAAACTTTTATCTGGTTTTCAACTCGACTCAGCTACCATTCGCCTTTGGGTTCAAATTAATGGCTTAATTAATAATTATATATCTTTAATAATAAATAAATAAATATAACAATATAAACAAATACAAAATGTAAACAAATATTTTAATTAAATAATATAACTCACTGATATAGAATACCATATAACTCAAGTACAAAATTATTACAATATAAATAAAAATAGAACTGTATTTATTGAAAATCTAAGACATTTATACATGTTATAAGGCGTAGTACTATCTCATGTTTAAATTGTATGTGGAATTCATTAGATCAGTTCTAATATATGAATATATCTCCCCTATTCCGACATGTACATATATAATCAGGCTGTTTAGCCTATCACAGTGAACAGTTAACACGTAGAGGTGCCGGCGAAAAAAAAAGAAAAAAAATATAGGAGAGATTCAGACAGAATTAAATGTTAGATTCAAATTCCAAGTTGTCTGATTTTTAATTTTTTAAATAAATAAATGTTCGTGCAAAAGGAAATATCCTGAATATGAATCCAAATTTAAAACTTCTTCAAAATATATTTTCCATACATATAATATCAACGAAGCATTTTAAATAGTGAGGTATGCCGCCATTAACTTCTAATTTAAACTCTAATTTTCAAAATAAATTAATTTTTAAATGGTGTTGTGCGTCATAGCTTGTAGGATAAATTCTCCTCAATTTTATATGAGCTCATAATTTTAATAAAACTCATACATTTTATTCGAGATACTGTCTTTTGGACCACCTGTGATGGAACATTCGTTCATAAAATCTAAGTTTTTTTATAATTCCATACGTCAACACATCATATAGTGCCTAAAAATATTTCAAAAAAAAAATTATTTAATTAAGACATTATTAAATTTAAAGTTAAAATTTTGTAAAATATACTCCTTCTTATTATTTTCTAACATAGAATTTATAACATTTTAATAATTGAATGACTAAAATAAATGACTTTTATTTTAAATTTATTTAATGAACATGACACATAACTTCATTAACACTTCATACATTAAATAACAAACAAAAAAAAAAAACCCAAACGGAAACAAGCATTATATAATTCAATTATACATGTAGTTAAAGCCAAACGTAATATAGTTTTACATCTTATAAGATGCTGGTACTACTTAACATTTAATTATGTACATACATGTTCAGTATTACATGCTACTTGTAAATTATTACGTTATCCTTCATGTGCATATGAAATATATAAATTAAATTAAATTATATTTCTTAATTATGAAATATTATTTATATTTTATTCAAATGAAACCGTTTTTCAATTCCATTAGAAAATTTCAATCGGAGTTCAATCAGGTTTAAGTCCATTTTAAATAATATGCCCAAATTTTTTATTTGTTTTCGTAAAAGAAGGTTAAGTCACATTAAGTGACTAAGATGTATGTGTAAATTCAAAAAAAAAAATACAGGTTCAGAATTTTAATTCGATTTAAAGATCATTGTATAGTTAGTTTAATCCCTAATACATTTTATTTAAAATATGCGCCCGCAGTTTTTTTTTTTTTTTTTTATTCAAGATTAACTTTTTAGAACCACAAAATAACAATAAAACAATACAGCACTCTAAAAATAATATTAATTCAGCTAATATAATAATTGACATGCACGCATACATTCATACATAAAATGGTTCCCTTATAATTTCAATAAAAAAAAAAATTAAAGAAAAAAATAACAAATAATAATCAACCAAATTATTATTTAATTGGGATGAGAGATGAGATGAAATGTGCATTCACTTAATAAATCTAAAAAGTAATTTTTGCTCTTCTATTATTATTATTGTTATTATTATTATTATTATCATTATAATTTTAATTTTTTTTATTTCTTGCTATTCTGTTTACTATTTGTAAATTGTAGTTGTTGTTGTTGTCAAATTGTGAATTGCCCACTTATTTAAATGAAAAAATATTAAATTTAACACATAAAAATCCAATTGAAAATGATTCTGGAGACCCTATTATGGAGGAAAAGAAAAATAAGAAAAAATAAAAAAATTAAAATAAATATATACATATATATTTTGTAATTTTATTTTAATTTTTTTAAATTGACTTGACTTGACATTTCTCGGGATGAGTGAAAATAACGTTCAGTAACGACAAATAATTTTGATCAGTAAACAGTGGTCAGTCGATTAGTAAACAACTAATAAATGATCGTTGATCATGAACGCGTCAATATTAAATTATATTTCAGATATTTTATATTAGATTGCAGATATTTTTTTTCAATTTATTTTAACTGTAACTGTAAATATTTGAAATTAAAATTAAATTTAATATCAAAAAATAAAAAAAATAAAAAGATAATTAAATTTAAATTATTTAATTATAAATTAGTATTATCTTAATGTTTAAATACTAAACATATCAATAAATAAATATCGCAAGACATTTAAATAATTAAAAAACTGACAATTTAATAAGTATTTTAAAAAAGTGATAAAAACGAATTTTTAAAATTAATATAATTTTTTTTTTAATATACATATATCAAAATAAAAAATACAATTTTAATATATATAATTATGAGACAACTTTTTAATATACAAAAACTTGTAAAACTTTTAATCATCATTATTTCAATATACAAATAAAAAACACACATTAAATAAACTGTGATATTATACAGTCAGTTATAAAGCGTCTAGAATTACTATAGAACAATATTATTAAGAGGCTTTTTCAAGAAAAATGTGATTTATTTTGTCTTTTATAATATTATTATTATTTTTTTTTTAATTGTGATAATGTTATCACTTTAAAGTTTTTTAAATTTTATATTTGTTCATTTATTTAATACTTATCATTGATTTTCTTATATACTTTTACTTTTTAATAAGTATTTGTTTTTAACAAATACAAACATATTAGTTTACAATAGATTATAGATTAATTATCAAAAAAAAATAAAAAATTTTAATAAGAAATTTAATATAGATACTCATATAATTGAAAAAAACGCGAAGAAACTGTTAAAAAATTTCTAGTATATAAAAAAATGTGCAAAATTAAAAAAAAAATATAGAAAGTGAATCAAAGTGTAATGACAAATTTTAATAATGAAGATATTATTATAAACTATAATGTACAGATTACTGAAAAGTTCCTGGAATTAAAAATGTAATGAAAATTTAAATATGTTGAATTTTAAAAATGAGTGTAAAGTATAAATTTTGGGATCAAGGAACACTCCATAATAATTGGTAATTATTTATATTTATACATAAACTATAATTAAACATAAAATAACATAATTTTTTTGTAAAACTTTACTTAATTTATGCTCTTCATATTTTTTTTTTTTTTGTTCCTTTTCCACTCCTTTAAGGAGTAAGTATAGGGCATTCACCAAGTTTATTTTAAACTAGGCTTCAGTTTCTTTAATCATAATATTTACTAAGCCATTGATTACTCGGCTGTAGCTATTGTATAAGGTTATGAAATATGAATGCACAAATGTTAACTTTGTGCGCCATTTATAATCTTACACAAGAATTATTTATATATATTTATTAAATCTTATTTTATACTACGATATAATTATACAATTTTACGATATTTTTTTATTAGATATGATCTGACCGGGGTTTGAACCCAAAACCTTCCACATGAAAGGCGGCGTCTTTACCACTACGCCATTGGTCAGATGGCTCATCATATAATGGTAGGGAAAATCCTTCTCGAATGATAGGTCTTAATGTGAAAACGATTATTTTATTTAAATAGATATCAAATCAAAAAAAAATTAAAAAAGAATTATTTGAATTTATATAAAAATATATTAAAAAAAAAAAAATTAAAACATTTCCTAAACACCGTCCTAAACATTCAAGAGGTTGCTTACTTACATGTCATCTGGTAAATCTCAATTTTATCAAAAATAGCACGTTTCTACTCCTAAAAGATTCTGCTGTTAAATGAAGTTAGCAGCAGAATCTTGTATTAATTATTATATATTTTATTAGATGTAAAATATAAATTATCACCCCTATCTCAATTCTCCCGTAGATTTTTTATAAAAAATTGGCTACGCTACGAACAAAAAGTCTTAGCGATTCTCAATTCCCTCTTCGACAACTAAATATGCAATGGCAACTTTGACGTTTGAATTCATTTTTCCTTGTTAGTTGTTAAAAATTTAAGTTTATTTGAAACGTTTTATTTATACAAATATAAATGGTTACTAAATAATTTGAAGCACGTATGTGCTACAAATGAATATTTCTTTCGTAGATTTGTGAACTTTTCTTAACGTTAAGCCGGAATTAAGAATCGTTTTTTCATAATTATCTCCGACGTAGCTGTACGAGGGAATTGAGAATAGGGGTGTATATTTTATGATGTATATGAAATATTTTTCAATCATTCGATCAATGAGAGTTTCATAATTTATTTCTTATAAATATAATTTTTTTTCTCTCGTTGTAAAATTTGTCTATGAAGAGGTTGGAATTTTTTTATAATTCGTTAACTCATTCTCACATGAGAACCAGTTAAATGTTTTTGAGTTTTGTGTAGATACGACTTAATTGTTATACGAAATCGTTGATACGTAATAATACCGTTCAATTATTAGATCGGATCTATGAATTGCTAAATTAGTTGTTTGAAATATGTCAAAAATATGCCAAAATTGATTTTGTAAACGATTTGTTCAATTTTTTGAGTCTCGAAGTTTGAGTAATATGTTAGAAAATGGTTCCGAAGTTTTCACAAATAAAATTACAAAGGAATTTTACAACTCAATGTGAAATTCTGTTATACCAAAATGTGTACAGTGAACATTGTTGAATTAGATGTTTAGTAGGATTTTATACATAAATTCGTTTACAGAACCTATAGCCAGATTTATGTAGCAAACATCTCAAAAGAGAAATGTCAAACCTTAAAAGGCCTAAGGTTTAAATCCGTTAGTCGATGTAAAGTTCTAAAATTTAAAACATTTTGATTTTTTCAAATTGTAACTATAGAAATCTGCAAATTCCTGACGTATTTAATATTGTTTTTTTATTCATGTCTATATATATAATAACTGATAAGTTGCATGAGGTTGGAAAGTGCAGTTCCTTAGATTTCAAAAGTCAGTGGCAATAATTTGAAACACATCAATTAAAGAATTTGTAATATAAATAATGTATACATTACTTTAATTCATAAATAATTTCTTTTATAAATTTATGACCCATATAAAATATTTTATATACAACTGTTTACATGCTGTAACTGATTAAGAAAGGTTCAAGGGTTTGATATTGTTTTTAAAAGTTTTAATTATTTGTAAAAGTTTAAACAATATATTATACTCCATTTGAAGTTATTTCGCTTACTGATTTCTCAGCAATTTAACAATTTGTCCGTTAAAAAAAAAAAATACCAATGCATATTTATAACATTACGTGGCTTTGAATTCATTTTAAAGATTTTCATTTCTACAAAGTGTTGCTAATTGAATAATTTTTATTGTTTTTTTTTTGTGTATGTTTCGTTTTATTTCTTATTCTTATTTTGTTTCTTTATTATTATTTATAATTAAAATTATATCAGATTAATGTCATATCAGTTCATATAATAATTTAGTACTTATTTTATTTATAATATTATTACTATAGACATTTTATATAATATTAATAACATAGGAGTTAATTTAAAAAAAATGTTAATGATCTTTTAATGGAATGAAAATATGAAAAATAAAAAACTTGAATAATGCAAAAAAATACCTTAATACGACACAAATAAATAATTTCAATATTCATATAGCATAAGTTATTATATTATATATAAGAGTATGTAATAAAAACATTTTAATTTATAAATTATATAATTTAAATAAGCGCGAAGTTCTAATTTTACCAAACTTTTAAATAGTTTTACGTAGAAACTTCCATGAAATGAAATTTTACTTCGAATAAACTATATACAGGGTATTTTGTCAATAACCTACCATACAATAGCAGTTTTTTTTGGGGGTTGTTATAAACACACAAAAATTCTTTTGGAAGTACTGGCAATTCCATATGTTTGTGGGATATTACGTAAGTTTTACTTGTTTGTAAATTCGGATTCATGAATGGTAAAAAAAACTTATGTATAAAATTTAAAAGATTGGAATATTTCTTTCCTAAAACTTTGACAATCGGATTTCAAGGTCTCCAAGAACGAGATTTATCGAAGTTTAAAAATTATTAATTTTTAACAAGGAAATTAAAACTATTTTATTAAAAAAATAACGGTTTTAACAAACGACTTTTTTAGTGTTCATTACTCTCATTTTATTCACCAATTTTTTTTATTTTTTAATCACCTACATTTACAATTTTAATATAAAACTGCAATTGATAAATTAAATTAAATAATAAGAAATTTTCTAACCAAACATTTTTTATACGTAATTGTTTTAAAAACTTTTTTTTTAGCACTTTTTTCAAAAGATTTAAAAAAAAATTTGTTATTACTTTTATTCTGTCCATCCGTCTTCCGTAAAAGGCCATAAATTCCGAAAAAGCTTTATATACATTTAAAGCGAATGTATAGAGTTGCCAGCTAGTGACTTGAAATTTTGGAAGAAGTTAGATCATCTGAAATTAGTAGGAGTTGGTTAAAATTTTTTTTTGTCACAGAACATGTTAAGCAGCTGCAAGGGGTCAAAAATTAAACTTTTTCTATTTTAAACACCTGTACCTTGAATACCTGTCTAAATTTTTTGTAGTAATATACAAAATTGAGAGCTTCAACATTATATTTGAACATGAGTCAAAGATTTTTCCGTTATATCTACTGAAATGGGGCTCTTAAAATTGAAGAAAGTTCACTTAATTTAAAACCAGTTTTGCTTACATAATTAATATCTAAGAAAAATTCCAAATTTTTTTGGAAGTCACAATTTAATTCCTAGACCCTGAAAATTTTGGGCGGAAGAAGATGGTGTTAGATCCTCGAGCATCATCATAATTTGGAAACCTTCTCATTAAAGGACTATTATAACTTAAAAATTAAAAATTTACTGTTTTAGTTAAGCATTAACTTAGTCACCAGTATATATTTCAAAAATTATAACATTCAATCTCCAACATTATATTTCGAAACTCGTTAACAGGTTTTCTTGAGTACATTGAGATTATAATCTAAGTATTGATTACACTATTATTCATAATTAATAATTAATAATAAACTAATGAAATAACTATATTATGATATTATCATTTATTTTTACATGTATTTTTTACCCTCAACTTAGTATGAAATACTATATAATTTTGAAAATGTACTTTTTTAAAAACCCTAGATATTTTTCAACACTTGTTTTTAATAGTTTTATAATCATTCCTTAGTAGTTAGTTTATAACAAAATTTAACACGAGTCTATTTATTCATTTGTATTAAAAATAATTTCTAGATAATTATATTCTTAATCTAATTTTAACATAAATAACTATTTAATTTTTATATATTAAAAAAAAATTTTAGTATAACTTTAAAAATAATGCAATATTATAATTGTTTTTTATACATTATTTAAATTTTTATATATAGTGCAAATTAAAGTACTCATGAAGGCACAAAATTAAAGAATTATTTTATAAACACTTTTGAATTGTTTTCTAACAATTTTAAGTTTTTATAAAAATTTACCTCTTAAAACAACACCTACTGTATAACTACTGTACACCTACTATATAACAAAACTGTATATTATATATTAATTTTAAATAAATAGCATAAACTTATTATATAAGTAAATATCTGTAAAAGGAATAGAAAGAAAGAATGAAATAAATATTCGTAGCTAGCGTAGCTAAAGAATAGAATTTAGTGTATGTCACAACTGACATCAAATACAAGTATAAGTAGGTACGTACAGTTAGTAGTAGATTAAAATTTTTAAATAATTATAGTATAATTTCATATAATGTACAAGTAAATGACTAATATAATATTATAATTATATATATATATATATTTAATTATTGTACACCAGTCATTTTGAAAAATATTAAAAACATAATTTTATATAAACTATATAATATACATATATATAAATGCAATTTTATGTGGGTCGGTAGGTATTTAACAAAAAAAAATACATATTGTATTTATAATTACCTTGAATTCAATTATTCAATTTTTTTTTTTTATATTTTTAGTTATTACAGCAAATTTTTTGACATTACCAATTAAACTAAGCAAAATAATTAAAACAAAAAAAATAACAACTTTTATACTAAAACAAAGTATAAAAGAACAATAATTAAAACTTATGTAGAAAATTGTGTAGAATGATGATAATAACTAGTTTCCTCCAAAATAATAAAAATAATAATAATAATAATAACAAACAAAGAAAATTAAATGAAAATTTATATGGAAAACTTTGGCTTCAGCTTCCATTTAAAGTTAGTGTACAATCATTTATTATTACAAGGAAAACATTTCAAGTATATGAAAAATATAATTTTCATTTGTACTGTGATGTGGTTATAGTTCTGAAGAACATAGAATTTCATTTTTGGGTTAATATAATGCATCAAGAGTAAAGAAAGGAAGGATTGAATTAAATAATTCGGTTTGGTGTGTAATAAGAGTTATTACGCACTCTCAACAGTTATTTTTGCTACTTTTACGGTAATTTGCAAATTTTTAAGAACGCACGGATATTAACTCCTTCTCGTATTCAATATTTGTCCACCTGGTCAAAATGGATTAATATATTCCCACCAACCTTATACAGTGATGCTATTTAGCTAAGCGAAATCGTAGTGCGTTTAGGCATGACATCAAAACAACGAAAAAGCTTAAAAAGGTTCTGGAGCCGGAACCTGTTGACATATTAAATAAAAGCCAGCTTTCAGACTCCTAAAATTATTCCTTAAAAATTTAGTGCCAATCTGACCAGTGGTTTTGAAACCTGGAAAAAACAAACAAACAAGTTCTCTCCTTTATATATTAGATATCAGTTTGGCTAAATTTAAAATAAAGTAACAATCCGGTACGGTAATAGCAGCTTCGAGTGCTTTCAAGCTTAATTAATTTAGATTTTTAAAATATGATAGCAACATTATGATTGAATAAAAAAAAAGTTGTATGGAATGATTAGTAAATAAATGGGTATATCGAAACTGCCATAAAAATCATTTTAGTTATTTATTTTTCGTGACATTTAATTAATCTTTACGAAAACAAATTGAATACATGTTTTTACAAGACAATATCATGTGTTTAAAAATTGTTCTTTTAATAAAAATTCGTTCAAAATAGTATAAATATTTATTGGAAACAATACTTCCGATTCTTGGAAAAATACTTACGAATTTTTCAAATGTACCGTTACCCTCTAAAGAACTCTTAATTGTAATACATAAATTTTTTGACATTTAAATAAAATGTCATAAGTGAATAATTAGAACTTGGAACATAAATTTGAAAGAATCATTCACGTGAATGGAATACTTTCTTTTTTTAACGTGGAGACTCTTTACATACTCAAAATGATATTCGTAATTTTGAAAATTACCTTTATGCAGCAATTAGTTTCTGTAATTGTAAAATAATTTATTGAATTTGAATTTTTAAAATTATTTGACTGTAAATTCAAAATTTGTTTACATGTAGTACACAAGCGATGTTTATATTTGTTTACGTTTATAAAAATAAATACGTAGATATCTATAATTGAAAATAAAAAATATTTTTTATAAAAAAATTAAAGAACGAATTTGATTTCGAATGTAACATAAATTTAACATATAAAAATAAAATATTTCGAATCTAACGAAATATTTTATTTTTGACATATTATAATAGTACCTACTTATAAAGAATCGGAAAAAAATTGATTTATGAAATATGTTAAAATGTCTGTTTGGAAGTTTTCATTGGGTCATAGTTGCTTTGCTTGCTTTTCTGCTTCTATGAAAATAAGCATTCAAAGCAAGCAAAGCGTTCATTGGGTTTTCACCTTTAGTTTGATTTTTTTTTGTGCGGTGCCAATATAACAATTATTATGACGTTAAACTCAGGAATGATCTGGGAGAGTACAAAAACAACAGTACCTAATAGAGTTCGATTGAAATATCTAGTGGAAGCCCTTAGCTTTCTAACAGAAGTATAAAAAAATAAAAAAAAAACTTAATTTTATTTCAGGTTCTAAAAACTTAAAATGAAAATTTAATAATCACATAAAAATCTTTCTTAAAGCACTGCGCTTAAAGTAATTCCAATTTATTTTATATGGGGCAATTTATAGAAACATTTTCTGAAGATTTATTTCATTTTCAAAATAAATATCAAAATACACATATAAATTCAGAATTCAGAATTAAATTGTATCGATTATTGTACAATTATTTTTCCATGCATATATACAACGTGCCCCGAATTATATACGAAATAGAATGACTGCGCTGCATTTATTAGGGATTTCTAAATATAAAACAAAAAAAAAAAAAAATCATAAAAGGACATGATAAAACTAAACTTGAATTTAAGAAAATTTTTAAAAAAATAAATAATATTTTCATAACTTGCATTTGTAATTTTTACTATATTGCTTTAAAGCTTATATTGATTTATTATGTCATATTTAAATTTCTTATTAATCTGGGTTGCAAATCTATTATACTGCATCATTTTATCGTCTGTAGTACATCGTTTTATTTTCAATATATGTGTATTAACTATAATATATATGTATATATATATATATATATATTTTAAAATAAAATGTAAATACTTATAATATGAATCAAATAACATAACTAAAACGTATACACAATATGTATTTTTATAATTTTCGTATTAGTCGAAGGACGTATATAATAACGAATTGAAATATATTGTTAGTTTTGAAATTACTTACAATCATTGTTTTTTTTTTTTCTCAATAAAATGCAGCATTAGTATATATATTATGTGCATATACATTATATATATATATATATATATCCATGTCATTTTATATATATATATGTATTAAAAACCATATTCTAGTAACTTACAAATATCTACGTGGTATGAATTAAATATCGCGAAATTATAACTTACAGCATTTTTTTAAAAAAAATAAAAAGTAGGTAATCAGTTCAGGTAATGCTGAGGTTTGTTTGACTGTGCGCATATAAGTTGTTCAACTCAAAAAAATAATTAAGTATTATCGAGAAATAAATCTATTTTTTAGAACTGTTTTTTTTTTTTACCAAGGACATTGGAAAATATTGAAAGCCACAAACTTTAATACACTACACCCATGACCTTTTTGAACCAAACATAGAGTGAAACCAATAAGACAAATGTCTGCGATTTGGGAGGATCCGTTAGGCAGTTTAGAGCTATGGGACTAAGGTGTAATTGTAAAAATTGCTCTTCTTAAATTTAACCAAATCGTACGATTTTAGGAAAGGAAATTACATGGAATATCGACCGGCAGCTATTTTGCGGTCAAGATAAACGAGTTTTTATAAGCTGTGTTGTCCCACCTGGTCAATTCAACTTTGTGTAGAAATGAACATGGAATTTATTATTAAAATGTTCAAAAGTTCGTTCAGTTTTTTTTGAAAAGTTCATATTTTTTTAATTCATATAATAATTTTTATAAAAATAACTACACAAAGGAAATATCTAAAAAAAAAAAAAAATGGGGAAATACCGTTATTCCAATAACAATTATGATTGGTATTTTTTATTTTTTTTACCTGAAAATAATAAAAATCCGTTCATACAATTACGTAAACTGTAATTTTTTTTTTGTCGGAATAAAGTCATTACCGACATAAAAGAAAACGAATATAAAGTTTTTCGTTGCGGTTGAAGGACTAGAAAACTTGTATATATATATATATATACCGTTAATTTTATATTGTATTACTTTACCTTAAGGACAGATATACATGTAGGTATACATGTAGTGAGAAAATTGTTGTTGGTAAACGTTGGATATAAGGTGAACATTTAAGAACTTATTGCACCAATGAACTTGTTATTTGGTTGTACTGTTCTGTTGCACTTGTTTCATTCTACATACCGTTAGAAGCTAAAAAATAATTTTGTGCTTTTTTTAGTTTTTATAGTTAATGTTTTTTTTTTTTGTTTTTATTTGGCTTTTCCTCAAAATAGTTTCCAATAAGGAGTCATAAGCAATTTACGACATGCACTTTTACGTTATACATGAATGATGAAAATGATGAAGAAATTGTGGTTAGCGATAACCGCACTATAATGTTATTTTATTATTTCGATATTTATTTTTTAATATTTTGATTTTATGCTTTTTTTTTTTAGCTTTACCCTACATCCATGCAAGTGCATAAACGTATATAATATATAGGTTTGCATGTACATGTATATAAAATTATTTTTGAAAAATTTTACAATACTTAATGCATTTATTATGATTCTATACGGGTGCTTGAAATAAGGTCGAATGAAATAAAGCCGAACTGATGTTATTACCAAAAACAATGGAAATAAACTCGAATTAGCAAATCTATCTTATTTCCAAAAACAATATTAAACGAGTGATGAAAAAATCAAGGGTTTTAAAAAGCACATTTTCAAAATTATATAGGGTTTGTTACTGAGTATTTAAGAAAAACTCTAACATAAGTTGAAACATAATGCTGAAGCTTCAAATTTTGTATATTTGTAAAAAAAAATATTTTGCTAGCCGACTCCTACTAATTTCTGGAGGTATAACTTCTCCCAAAATTTCAAAAACTTTAATTTTCAAAGGACTCTAGCTTGAACCGTTTAGAAGATATCCAGTGGGAACAAAAATTTTTCAAAAATGGAGTTTTGCATACTGGTAAATTTTAGTACCGTATGGCGAATCGGTTTTATTTCGTTCGACTTTATTTCATCTCCCCTTCTATACTTTTAAGTCATAATTTATTTTCGATGAATTTATTTGGATAGAGGGTGCAGAGAATATGATCTAGGATGCATATATATATATATATATATTATATATATTGTGTACATCCGGTTTCCTTTACAATATAATATTGACAATATTTATAAGACTTTAGAAATTTTTATTGTTTAGCAATAAATTTCATATATACATATGTAATATATATGTGTATGTTAGTATAGAAACATTTGTTTGTGGGGATTGTATATTAGACTATAAATAATAAAAAAATTTGCAATAATAATAAATACACAATAATGATGTAGAAATGAAAACTTAAAGGAACAATCTATTTAACGGAAATCACTAAAATTGGGAATGGAACTCTTGTAGGGATTTGGAAAATAATTGAAGAACAAATAATATATAAATTATATTTTTATTAATTTTCCAATCAATAAATTGTAATTTTATTTTTTTATTTGATTAGGGTCAAGGTTTTTAAATAATAATATAAATTGATCTGATATAATTGTTAAATTTAGATTAGACTTCTAAATAATGTTAGTTAATGAAGCAAGATTAGCATTTGGCAGGATTCAAACAAGGAGAACAAAAATTAGGATATTCAAATTTAGGATAGCTACTAACGAAATCCATCAAGAATAAGCTGCAAGTCTTCGTAAATAAACAGTTGAGAATCATATGCAGAATTTTCTGGCCGAATAGTTGCTGATTCTATTCGGATATATGGGATTTGGTGAACGAAATTAATTTTGTAAAGCAAACCACTAGAAGAAGGTGGAAGTGGATCGCAGACACATTCTGGAAAGGCGGAAGTCATAACTAAAATTTTACTATATGGGAACCCACAAGGAGGCTTTAAAGCAAGACGTTAACCTAAAATGACATGGAATCGCAATGTTTTGGAACCTATTTCAAGCGAAAGCGTCAAACAGAGAATATTGGCGACATTAGGTCTGAGCCCTATGCTATGGTCATAGTATCAGGAAAAAAATAATATATTACGTCAAATTGATTATGATGCCTTGATATTCTATACTAAAAGAAGTGTTCATTCCTTAAACAACTTATCGTGGAAAAACTTAATATTGTAAAATTTAGAAATACTTGAAATGCACGAAAAATATCAATTCAAGTTGGATAACACATCCCACCTTCCAAATATTTCTGCTAAATTAAATTATCAAAAACAACTTATTATGATTATTAAAATGATATATTTTCATATAAGTCTCATATTTTAAATAAGTCTCTGATAAAGTTGATCTCCCCTATAATACATTCATTCATTCCTATCGATTGGAATATAAAAAGATTCTTCTTAGATTCTTCAACATTTGCTTAAAGTTGCCAAAAAACAAAATGTTAAAAGAAAATGTAATCAAAGCGATTTAAATTTGATTTGAAAAAATAACCAATTTTAAATCACGAATGAAGAGTATAGAAATTGATCTTTAAATTACATTTTTGCTTTTGATTTAAAAAAAAATCTTACAGAAAAAAAAAGTGTTAAAAAATAGAATTTCTTTTTTATATCAAAAGAATTTCATTATCTCTTTGAGTTGAGATTTTTTTAATTTAAAAGTTTACAGGTCAATGATTAGGTTAAACAATTATAAGTAAATTCTTTATTAATCTTTATTTTTATGTTTCTTATCAAGTTTTTATTTTAATTCATATTCATTACTAGTAGTATTATTAACTTTTTTAGATAAGTTTTTAATCTTTAGATTTTTTTAAATTTTCATTATTAAATTGGCTTTTAAAATTTTAGAATATATTTTTGGAGATATGTGGAGTGGACGAATAAGAAGTTTGGAATGCAATGGAGTGTTTACTTTGCATCTCATTGATTCGTTTAATAATTTGCCATGAAATTTTTGTAAATTTTGAACTCATAAACGATGTTTAAAGTTTTATAGCAATCATGTTTAAATTTTTAAAGGATCAGTTTTTAACTAGGTCTTGTTTTAAGAGAGAATTCTAGATGTTCAAATCATGACTCATAATGGCCTAGGATTTAATACTCTTGTATCACATTTTCTTTTTTAAGTTAAACAAGTGCACATATTGGAAGCACTATTTTTAACTGAAGGCCCAAATTGGGATATTAATTATTTAAATGTTTTGTTTCAAATGAACTATGATCCCAGTTGTCTATGCGTTGCTGGGTAATTATTTAATTCGTTGACTGCCATGACTATAAAAATTGACGGATTGATTGAATGGTTGAATTATTGGTCTCATTTGGCAGCTGGCAGTTAATAGATTAAAATAATTACTTATGTAAATCTGCTATTTAATATGTCAGATTTATATCTAGTACTCCAAATCCTTGCTTTTTTTTTTGTATAAAATACACAAGTATATAGAAACAACGATTAAAAATTTTACTATCTTTGTTAGCAGTGCACATTACAACTCTAGTTTAATAAAAGTATGTAATAATAACAAAAACAACGCAATACAAAAAAATCGATTATTTAAAAATAAATATGTAAAGAAGAGAAATACAAAAAAAAAAAACAACGAAAGACTACAAATAATAAACAATAAACATAAAAGAAAAATAAAAAAAAAAACTTATTTACAAGAATAACGAACCCATAGATTACTTGTAAAACATGAAAAACTATCAGTAAAACTAACATTAAAAAATACACGATGAGAGGTGATTTTCATGCCGGTCAACTGAAACATTGAATAAAAAAAATAAGGAAATGCATAGAATCTTTTATTTTCCTTTTGTTTCATGTATATATATACAAAAATTTGTTATATATATTAATAAGTTTATATAAAATATAATAGACAACAATGTATACATGTAAGTATAAAGAAAATTCTACGTAATAGGAAGGAAATAGTAATTTTTTTTTTTTTATTTCTTGCCACTATTCAAGTTCCAGGTTGCATTTTAGTAAAAAAATATTTTTGAATCGATTTTTAACATGCAGGAATATCTTTATTGCTTCTGGTCAGGTAAATTAATTAACTGTAGAATGTTTTTTTTTTTACTCATATATTTTCTTTTGTTATTATAAAACTAGTTTTTAGTTTTCTATAAAAAAAAAATAAATATAAAAATCAGAGAAAAACTATTTTATATATTATATAATATAGTATATAGTTTTATATTTACGCTTATTAGTACAGGAGTATTTAGGAAGTTCTACAGTACTAAAAGAAATTAAATGAAAGAGAGACTTTAAATAGTAATTACTTTTTATTAGATAAAGATTTGAAATATCAGCAACAAGACAGTTTAATAAATCTAAGTATATTATTGAAACAAATTTTTATATTATGCTAAAAGTCCATCCAGATTTGATTTAGTGTAAGAATGATTTTCAATTCACTGATATTTGTTGTTTTAGAAATTTATAGAAATTTTAATATCCCAGTGTAGATTTTGCAAAGAATATTCTTCTGAGTCATAAGATCACATAATCACACATGATTCTACAACTTTTACACTCTTTTAAATGTCTATGTATATATGTTATACGTGTGTATGTAAAATTTTACCATCTGACTTTTATACAACTGGGGTTGCGCAGTGGTTAGAGTGCTGACCTTTAATGCTAAAGGCCAGGGTTCGAAATCCAGTGAAAGTGAAAACATTTTTCTGGTTTTCGATTCAACACAATTATTATTCACTACTGGATTCAAATTAATGACATGATCAATAATTAATAATTATATATCTTTAATAAAAAATACATTAATATAACAATATAAACAAATCCAAAATTTAAACAATTGAGTTTAATTGATTAATATAACTCACAGATATAGAATACCACATAACTCAAATATTAAATTATTACAATAAAAAAACAAAATAGAATTGTATCTATTGTAAATTTAAGACATGTTATAAGACCTTGTAATATCTACATGTATCTACATGTTATAAGGTGTAGTACTATCTCATGTTTAAATTGTATGTGTAATTCATTAAGATCAATTCTAATAACGCGAATGTAATATGACCGCCTGTTCCAACATATACCTATGGTATAGACAGGCTTTTTAGTCTAACAGTTGAACAGTTAGCATTTAAAGAACATATCTAAAAGGATTAGGACACAATATTTTATATTTAAAATTGTCAAAGATATCTCTTTATTTATTTTAATGCGATTCATATAAAGTTTCAAATAATTTTGAAATTTTTTGAACAAATTTTTCATGGTATAAAATTTTCTTGAGTCATACAAATTTTTTGATTTGAACTGCAACTATTACAAGTACATCAAAAAATATATCAGAATATTTGACGTAATACAGGGTTGAGCAAATTGATTTTAACTCATTTTGACATAAATGCGTGACGTGGAAAAATTGCGGCTCTATTACTTGGTGTACACGTTCCAGTTTTCATTTAATTTTTAGACGTTTTTTTTCTGTTTCATTTTCTTTAGAAATGAAAAACAGACACAAAACTTAAATGAAAATTTGCGACATGAATGACATTTACTGGCGATTTTACAACTAATGCATTTGACGTTTCCGTGTTTTCAGCCATTTTTTCATTGATGTTCATGAACGTGTATATCAGCTCTTTTTTAATCATATTTTTGCTTATAATGAAAAAATGAAAATTTAAATGAAAATTACTTGTCAAATATCTAAAAAGTTTTTATTAAATATTGACATATAGAGTGAAATTGCTATAATAATTGTTATTAAATTATCTTGACAACTAATTATAGTGAAAATTACTTGTGGAATTGTATGTATTAGATAATCTGATATGAGGAGTGTTCTAAGATTATTGTACCTGTGATAAGCCAACTGCGACATTATATCTGTAGAATATTTAATTTTTTAAAAAAAAAATTTCCAAAAATTTTTGACAAAACTGTATTATAAAAATATTTTACAACTACAAGAAATTAAAAAAAAAAAAACCCAAAAGGAAGTAAAAAATCCAAAAATAAAAAAAAAATATAAAAAAAAAACAAAATTATAAAAATAAAGCACGTCTGATAAAAACATTATTGCAGTATTATTATACAATAGGAACACATAAAAAACAAAAAAAAAACAAAAAAAAAAAAAAATTTGTATGAGCTTATAATTGGACATTGGAAAAATCCAGTATAAGATTTTTATACAATCAATTGTTACAATAATAGTTAATGTACATTGTTTCAACCCTATTTAAAATTGTTTTCCCTTACATATTCATTTTTTTTTTGTTTTTTTTTTTTTTTAATTTTTATTTTAATTTTAATTGTATGTAAGATTACAGTACTTCAAATTAAACAATTTAATAGTATGGTATTGGTTTTAGGCTACATTCAATATAATGTTACTTATGTATACTTATAGACACATATGTATATATATATGAATATAAAATGGTCTTCAATAATTGTATAGTGTTGATTTGTTGGACTCTCCTACAAAATTGTAGAAGAGTACAATTAATTTAATACGGAAGTAAAAATTTGCTGATTCAATTTTTGATTGATATATATTTTATTTAACATGTAGTACATACTAATATACATACATATATATATATATATATATATATATATATATATATATATATATATATATAAAATATTTAAGGGTTTATTGTTTATTTATAATTTATTTATTATTCATTTTACGGATATTTAGTACTTATGTATGTACGAGTATATAATGTGCATTTATATGTTAAAGTTCTGTTTGCAGGTTATTTAATATGCATTGTAAATTGTTGTATTTGACTTTTTGATTTTTAGTACATATTTTAATGTATATTTTATTTTATTTAATTTTATACCATTTAACACATTAAAACGTTTGTCAGCATTTAATATTCCACTTCTTAACGCATTAATACAGAAGAATTGTATTTCAAATATTTTTTAATTTTCATTGAATATTTGGGAAATTTTATTTTCGACTTTTAAAAAATGTTATTGGAATTTTGGAATAATAGATTCAGAAAAATTAAATAAATCTTTTTAATTTTGTATGTTGGAGTTAGTAAAAGTTCTTGAGGAATCATAAAACACTAAAGTATATTAACCCAAGTATTTTCTGTAGCATTCAATCAATCCTTATTTTAGAAATCAATATATTAACACTGTTGAATTGATTAAAAAAAGTTCAAGAGAAAGTAAGAAAGAGTTATAAACATTGTCAATCTTGTTAACAGAGGCATAATATTAGGAAACCGAAAAGTATCTGGAGTTTCGTTCAGGGTTCCGGAATTAAATGAAATAAAAATAAAAAACATCCGCAATGATATTTATTTGGGAATAAAAAAACTTTCCGGGGCCTCGGTTGTGTAGTGGGTTAGCATTTGACTTATCAACTGAGGGAGTCCGGGTTCGATTCCCGGCCAAGTTATACAATATTTAATTAAAAAAAAATTATAAAAAAATAATTTTTCTTTTCAAATCCCCATGGTGACCAAATATAATTTAAATATACAAATATATAATATAAACAAAATAATTAATGTAATAGTTATAAATAAAAAGAAAGTATTTAATTTGCGAAGCCCAAGGACTATAATAATATCACGTAATATTTACTATAGACCTGGTATTAAATATAAATAAATAAATAAATAAAAATTTTGCTTTGATTAAAAATAGCGTTCTCAAAATAAATTTTTATAACATTCTTTTTGGAACTTTATGAACAAAACTCCTAAAAACAAAGTTTCTTACGCATTTAAAATTTTTGAAAAACCAAAAGTCGCCGTTTTTTCTTGAGATTCAATAGTCGAACCGACATAATTTAAAAAATTGTAATCATCGCTTTTTTACTGAAACTAAAATTAAAGAATTAAAAATTTGGGAATTACGATTTTGAGCGCCGTCCTAAAAACAAGCCTCCCTAAATTATGTTGCCACTTATCGGGAGTTTTTTCCTTAATTTTTTATTTTTTTTTTAGGTGCCTGTAAAATTTTTGAAGAACGATTCAATACTCATTCGTTTCGGATCATTAATAACAATGTAATCCAGAAATTTTCGAAAAATCTTTCCTAGCTTTAAAACAATGCCTTAGATTATCGAAAAAAGTTTAAAACAGCAGAAAATGCTCCTTCCCTTTCATACTGTTTCAATTAATGATCGCAGCAAAATTAAATTAATTTTTTTTTTTTTATATAATAAAATTAAATTTCAAAATATAATCATCAAATGTATTTTTTTTATTATATTGTATTTTTCTATGGGTTCGTTTCCATTTTCTTTTTTTGTTTAAAAATTTCAATCCTTTATTTTTTAAAGAAAAGAAATAGAAATTAACTAAAACGTTACTTGTTTTTTTCTTCATTGTCACTATTTATTTCATTCTTCATTGTTTGTTTTGCTGTCTCTTTCTTTTTTTGTTCTTACTGAACAGATTTGAACAGTTTTTACTGTGATTTTTTTTTTTTAATATTTAAAGTGTATACAATATTGTGCAAATTGTAAAAAGGATATCAAAGATTGATAATGATTCTAGGAAAATTAAAAAAAGGACTACAGAAAAAAATCTCCTTGGGAAAAATTACACAAAAAAAAAAAAAAAATTAATGTAAAAATAAAACATGAAGGACATTATAAGTTAAGAAATAAAATTTGTTCGGAAAAACATTAAGATACTATGTAATATTTGGATTGTAAACTTATATGAAAGTTGTAATATATTGTATGTATGAAAGTTTCTATTTTAAAAAACTATGTTTTTTCAGGTTTTCGAAGATCTGAAACAGTTATTCTTTTACGAAATTGTTTTATGGAAAAGGGCCCAAGAATTTAAACGCTAAATTTGATTTACATTTACATATACAGATGAAACAGAGGCCTATTTTGCAGACTTCGACAAATAGTACTACGCAGATGGCTTAAAGAAGTTGGAATATCGTTGGACGAAGTGTATCGAGCTAAAAGGAGACAATGTTGAAAAATAAAATGTTTTCTGGTCAATAACTTAATCCTTTGTTTCATTTATAACTGACTTTTCAGACAACCCTCGTATACTAAAATTTTTTTTAATTATTACATCAATACATTTTTAAAATAAACAAAGATTTGCCAACCCAAATTCCATCTAGATTCCCAAAATTTTGGGATTAGTTACCAACTGTCCCTTAGATAGTTTTGGGATAGTATCGAACAGTTAAATCACTGCTGCTTCACCCAATTAACTAACTTTTCGAAGAACTTAACTTGTAAAAAAAAATTTTTAATCAAATTTTTATAATTCAATATTCAAACTTTTAAAATTATTACAAGAATCCAAAAATTAAAATTTATATTTAATCCAACCGATAGCTATGTAGTAAACTGGCGGCTATTCAATTGAAAAATCTCGGGTTCAAACCCTGGTCGGATCATATCTAATCAAAAATATAGTGTATATTACAATAATTTAATAATAAGGCCAAATGTCAAATCGGCAAAAGATTAATATTATCAAGCAATATTTAGTATTGTCTGGTACTACAAATAAATAAATAAATAAATACAAATTTTTTTTAAAAAAATTCCAAATGATCATTATGAATCTATTAGTGAAAATGATAACACTTTTATCCAAAAAATAAAACAATGTATTCACATTATTCATTTGATTTTACTGAATAAGGTGAAAGGAAAGTAATAGCAAGAAAACTGTCAACAAAATTAAGAAAAATAAACTTACCCTCATTTTACAGTTTTTTTTTTGTTTTTGATTTATGTAATTTTTAAAATTTAGTAAAGCATTAAACAAACAAAATGTAAAATTGTAGTAAAAAAGATGGAATTGTAAACAGAATCAAATTGTTTTATTTTTTTATTATTGTTTTTTTTTATGCCAACGTATTCTTTAGTTTTTCATTTACAGTATTCTAATGGAATGCTTTTTAAAATAGTGGTAATGTAACAAGTTACAGAATTGAAATAAAAGAAAAATTGTTTTTATTTTTTTGTTTTTTTTCAAAAAAAGTGAAATTAGTTCAAAAGTAACATTTGTACATTACATTTCTAAGATATGATTTCGAATTGTTTAAAAAAAAATCAATTAACAATTTTTCTAACGGCTGGGTGGCACAGTGGTTGAGTGCCGACCTTTCATGCGAAAGAGACCGTGTTCCAATCCTAGTGAGAGTGAAAAAAACGTTTTTGGTTTTCGACTCGACTCAGCTACCATTTGCCATTGGGTTCAAATTAATGGCTTAATCAATAATTAATAATTATATATCTTTAATTAAGAAAACAATAATATGAAAATATAAACAAATGCAAAATATAAACAAATAATTTAATTGAATAATATAACTCACAGATATAGAATACTATATAACTCAAATACAAAATATTACAATATAAACAAAAAATAGAATTGTAACTATTAAAAATCTAAAACTTTTCTACATGTTATAAGGCCTAGTACTATTTCATGTTTAAATTGTATGTGGAATTCAATAAGACCAATTCTAATAACACTAATATACTCGTAATATGACCCCCTGTTCCAACATGTACCAATTGTATAGACAGTTATAACATGTACCAATTGTATAGACGGCTTATTAGCCTAACAGTTGAACAGTTAGCGCTTGAAAAAAAAAAAAAAAAAAATTTAACAATTGTAAAAATATATATCATTAAATGCACAGCTTAACCTAATTAAATGTTAGGCTTTGTTTAATAATTTTAATATCAAAAGGATATTAAGTAAATATTAACTTAAATGACAAGCATTTGTTATCGATTTTATTTTATAGTTGAATGTCAAGGTAATATTAATTGACGTTTCAATTAATCTCTTATTGAATATAAGAAAACTTTTTTAATTTACAATTTAATAAAAAAATAATTTCTTAAAATTTAAAATTCAAAAATGTATAAGGGTTATGTAAAAATCGACATTTCAGGGATGAACTAATTAAAAAGTTACATATTCATGGAAATATTAATTTGAGTACATGCTTGACAATATTTGACAGATATAATTTTAATATGTAATTTTAATATACATATAATTAAAATGTATATAACATTTAAAAACAAAATAAACTATATTTTCAATATACAATGACCATTTTACTAAAATATATTTGTTAAAGTTTGTGATAGCAGAAGCTTATATTATATTAATTTTAAGTTCTTATTATGAATAACTACAAATATAAGAAAATAGAGAGTTTTTTTTAATGGTATTTCAAATGAATTAAGTTTGATATTATAACATAACTTGGATTTAATTTTCATTATTTCTTTAAAACAATTATTTACAAAAAAAAAAAATTAAAACAAAAAAAAACAAAATGAAAACAAAAACTATCAACTCGTTTTGATGTTGGAATATAGAATTGGACAAAACAATTCTAATGTTTACAATAGCTACAAGGGTCTTTTAGGACAATCAGTGATTTTGGTGCGATGCTATATAAGAGTTTCATTTATATATAGCTTAATATATATATATATATGTATTTGTATACAATTTTCACGTGAACTGAAGTTTTTTGCATGGTTTTTCTTTTATGAGAGACAACGACAAAAACGTTAAGTTTTTATTTGTTTTTATTGTTCTATATTTAACTATTGCATTGCATTGTTACAACATCACCAACCACTTCAACAACAACAACAACAAAAATAATATTTAAAAGCAACAATAAATATTGCATCTCTAAAAGATTGGTTAGTCCAATTCCGTTTGTTCCGTTTGCATTTATAATATATATACCTTTATATATATACATTTTATGGCATGAGGCTTCATTTGTTTTGTATTGAAAATTGGTTATTTCTTTTGAGTTTCTAGTTATTTCAATTTATTTTTGGTTTGTTTGTTTGATGAATTTTCTATTAGTTTGTTGATTTACAATATAAGTTGTGAGTTGTTTAATTGAAATAAAAAACAAAACTAGGAAGAAAATTATGTTAAAATTTAAAAATTGCAAAATGTTGAATTTTTTTGTTTTTATTTTAGTCTTTAATTGAAAATTTTTCTTTATTCCATTGTATATCCATTGTATATTATCGCAGTGATGGTCACAATATAATACTATCCATATCATCGTTGCTTTAAATTACTAAAGAATTTTATAGTAGACATGTGTTAAACCGCTTTGTTTTTTCTATAATTGTTTTGTTTTTAGTGGTTTCAGTTGGATTTTATCAAAATAAAATGTTAAATTTAAAGTTATAATTTTGATTTTGTTGTTAATATTTAAAAAAAAAAACCTAGATTCGAATTTAATAATTTAAAATTGAAAAAACAAAAATCAATATTGCTATTAATCGAAGAATTTATTCTGACTGATTGCAATATATTTATTTCTTCGATTGTCAAGTTTAATTGTGAATAAATGTTATAAAATTGATTGTGAATAAATGTTGTTTAGATAAGTTGAAATTTATAAATGAACTTTGCTATTAATTAAATATTTTGTATACTATAGTAATGATTACTCAATATTTTTTACTAAGTAATTATTATTTTAAAAGCATTTTATAAGGTTTATTTTAATACCCTCTATTTATATAACTGTATTTTATAGGCTAACACATATTGAGCTTTTATATTGCACTCAATTCATTTGAGCGCATTGGGCTTGACTGTATGTCGCTAGTTTATAATATGTCTAAATATTTTACAACAATTACTAATAATAAAATATACAAAAAACAAAATATTTTTGGAATACAATTTTAAATTAATTAGTTTGGTTTGCAACCCTGTCTTGAACAAGCTACATAGTCATACTTAGTCATAATACTTGAAAATAATACCTAGGCATAATACTTGAATATTTTAAAGTCTTTGCATTACCTTGCCGTGTCGAACTTTAATTTGAAGAAACCTGATTAGAATCTGTTTCGAAGTATAATAAATTAAGTATAGTAAATTCAAAACTTTTATCTGGTTTTGAATTTGATTTATTTTTCATTCGTAGTTGGGTTCGATTTAATGGAATAACTAATAATTAATAACTAAAATAAAATACATAAAATATTTAATTTAAAATATATAACTCACAGATATATAAATATTTTATATATCAGAAATGAAAAATATTGAAATGCTCATTCCACTCATTTAGAACGTATGTAGTAATTGTATGTGGTATTAATTAAGATCAATCCTAATAATAAGAAATATTATATTCTATATAATAGATCATATATAATTTAATATTCGTTTTTTAAAATAAATATAGTTTTCTAATTAATTTTACATATTTTAATTTATTACTCAATGTCATTGATCCAATTTAAATTCTTTGACAAGTAATCAATTACAAACTGTAAATTGAAATTGAAAAATGCAAACTATAAGTATTATTAAAACCTTAATTAGGATTTTTATACGTAATTGATTTCTTCCTTGTAGATATTTTTCAATTATTTATTAATAATTAGTACATATTGAAGAGTTGCTTCTGCTGTAAATATTCTACTGTTATTTTTAGATGTCTATTGTCCTTATATCAGCCAAATTGTACGAACATTGTTCATTCATTAAATGTATGGTATGATATTTATGACATATTTGAAAACGAATATTTGATCCTGTTTTTTTTTTTTTTTTTTTTTTTAAATCAACAAAATGTACAAATGTGTAGGATTTGTATGCCATGTAGGATTTAAGTTTTTAACAGAGAATTAGTATTTAAAATATGTCATTTAACTGTCAGAATGTGTGCCATGTTAACGGTGATATTTAAAAAAAAAAAAAAAAAATAAATTATTTTCATTGTTTAAACGTATAAAAGGGACAAATCAAAAAATTTCATATTGTCTTTATTCATTTTATATTTTGCGTATAATATTTTCTGTTTTTTTTTTTTTTTTGTGTTCAAAATTGAATTAGAAATTGAAAAGTATGAAAATGAAAAGTCATGGAATTCGTAACATTCATTTTTGTTTTATTTCTATCTTCAAAATTTTTCCAATTAAGCACAAAATGTCATTCACAATTTTTGGAATTTCATAAGAAATTTTGTTAATTGTTTTGTTTATTTTACACAAGATGTACAGATTTTTAAATTGAACTTTTTGGTTATTTAAAAAGTCCTGTTATTTTTATCTTATTGTTTGGAGAAATTTGTTTATGATCAAATTTGTCTGATTGTCCATTATAGTAAAAATGTTTGAAGAGATTTTCAGGGATTTTTAAATAAAAATAAACAAATAATTAAATCTAAAATATTCTTCATGTGATTATTGAATAATTCTTAAAGGATTCGTATTATCTTATACGGCCTTACTCTGTTTTCTAGAGATTTGTACCGTATTTTGACATTTCATTTGACAGTTCGTTTGACATTTGTTGTCATTTTAAGTTTTAGAATATATTTGAAATTCAGAAAGTCTTACTTTGCATTTTTGCTAGTAAGAGTAGTATGTTTTGACATTTGTTTTGAAAGTTCGTTTGACATTAGTTGTCATTTTAAGTTTTAGAATATATAGGAATTTCGGAATTTCTTACTTTGTATTGTTACAATTTTATATTTAGCACCAGGTCGTTCACATAACGAAGTATTTTTGAATTTTATTTTCCTCCGATGCACTGCTTTCGCGCGAGTACAAATAGTACCTATTGGACAAAGCAAGAACCAAATTTGTTCGGTATTGAGGTATCAATTATGGAATTTCCATTCATATCTCAGAATGATTAAAATTTCCATTCTTTTACAGTTAATTTTTATTTTTATAAATAAATTTAAATGAAATAAATTCCAGATTTTTTGATCTATTTAACAATAATAACTTAATAATAATATCATCTTTCATTTTAATTGTAAAAATTCCATTGATAAATAATTGTAAAAATTTTTCAATTGTATCACACTCTTTGACTCTATATTAATTTTATTTTTATCATTTAAAAAAATTCCGATATTGTGAATAAATTTTATTGTGTATTTAGTTGTTTGTTTTTTTTTTTCTTTTTATGTTGGTTTAATAAAGTTCAAATAAGTTAATAAATGGGGTTAGTTTTTAATTCAATTTATAAATTAAAATATACATATACATATAAAATAAATATTTTAAGTGAATTGACCCAGACCTTGTTCACAAATTAAAAAATTATTATTTATTATTATTGATGATGATGTGAACGTATTGAAGTTTTTAATTGAAAGAGTAGTGTGCTTGACAACTCATTTAATTTATTACATTTGAATTGATGGTTCGTGGTGGAAATTTAAATGGAGGGAAATTATTTTTTGTTTAATAAAGTCATAGAAATTTTTTTGTTTTCTTTTAATTATTATGAAATAATTTGAAAAAATATATGAATTGTAAAAAGAACATGCGATTTTTGTTAAATGAAATAATTTAAAAAATTTATTGGGAAAATTATAATTTTACGATGGCGATTATTATTATCATTATCATTATTGATTATCATTATTTATAAAATTATTTTAAAAACAAGTGTTAGATTTTAGTCTCTTTAAAAAAAGACCTTAGAATGATTTCTAGATCCTAGAATGTTTTACATGAATCAAAAATTTTATTAATTATTATATTATGCGATTTCAAAACCCGAGAGTAAGGCTACAGAACGAGATGTTAAACTTTTTCTTAGAAGACCATGAACATCCACTGGACCTATTCATCTTTTTTTTTTTAACGTAACTGTTTTTGTGCCCACGACTGTTTAATTTTACTTATCTTATTAAATAGGGTTTTTTATGCATAATTCCAGGTTCTGGTCTTATTAGCTCACATCCATCTTGGTTTTTCTTATTAATCGTTTTTGGTTATTTTTTATTTGCTAAATGTACAAGTGGTAGAATAATAAACCTATTTTTACCATAGGTACAAATTGAAACAGGAGTCTTTTTCGAATAGGACCTATAAGAAATTCTATTTGGCATTTTTAAGAAAATTTTTGAAGACATTTGTTTTTTAAACAAAATTCCCAAATTTTATTTTATTAATGTTTTTAATCTGAATGCATCATTACCTTTTTAGTTTCGAATTTTATATCAGCCTCCATGATATAATTCCCCATGTATTCTTTGGAAAAAATATCCATTGCTTAGACTCAATGTTGTTTTGTTTTATAGTTTAAATTATTGTTTAAAAATTATTAAATTTTTTTAAAATAATTATTAAATTAAAATTCTATTTCTTTTCTTACAGAATATGAAATTTTATTTGAAAGTGGTTCACAACTTTTGGAAGATGCTATAAATTGGCGACGCCTAGCGTTAATTTAATTTTTCAACGAAGATGTATTTTTATAATTAAAGTATTTTATCTTTTATTTCTAATTTTTTATTTTTAGAAGTTTCTTTAAAGAAGATATTTTAACTTCTTTATATAAAAGGAAGACAGCTATCAGTTAACAGAGGAGGTCAAACAGACGATATTATTAATCTAGGAAAATACGACATAAGAACGCTTTAATTTTTAATATAGTAGCATAATTTTAGGTCAGTACATCTTGTAAGAAAAGTCTTTTAGTATTGCCATACTTGTAAAACTTAGTTCCAAAATACTAGCTAAATTTTGACATTTTTAATGCTAAAATTTATTGTTGTTTTCTGTAGGAAACAGAGTCAAATTTAATCTTAATCTAGGTGCAAGCAAAATTTTGCAAAACGTGAAAAGTCATAATTGATAGCGAAAAGTCATAATTATGATCAAAAATTACAAAAAAAACTTTTACTAGATTCGCTCACAAGATAGTGGCAAAGGTATATTTTTTACTGCAACTTTAGCAAAATTCGCATCAACTTGTTAAATAGGTATATCATGCCCAGTATTTAAGTGCTATATTTGAATTTGAATTTTAAATTAATTGTTCCTCAATATTCTTTACACCAATTATTTCATTTTTAAATTTTTTTTTAATAAATGAAATAATTGGTGTAACAGTCAAAACCTTCATGTAATTTTCAAAAAAAAAAATATTTACAGTTTTTTCAGAAATGATTGTTTTTTTATTTTGGAATTTTATTTTATGGTCAGTATATGAAGGTATTTTGGTATTTGAAATCTGAATTTTATTTAAATAAAATAAATTAAAAGAATAATAAAAAAATAGAGAAGAAGAATTTTAATTAAAAAACTGTTTTTATTTTGTAATTTTTGTGTAAAATTGGTTTTTAAAAAAATAACGAAATTAGAAAAGTCAAAGGAAATATTATTTATAAAATACTATTTTAATTCCATTTTAAAAATAATTTAAATAGTTTTCTTTTATATTTAAAATTTGTAAATAAATGCTTAAGTAGGATAGAAGTTATAGTTGGGTTAGTAGACAACTCTCCAATTTTCCTGTGTATATTGCACTTTGGTTTTGTTTTGCGTGATGGGATCCAAATTTAGCACATTTTTTGTATCGAAGTTTAATGCACTTTTTTGAATAGAAAATAATACAATGGAAATAAATGTTTATTTTATTACCTTTAATAAGATGTCCCGAAATAAATAAAAATCAATGAAGGAATTTAGTGAGGATAAAATTTATAATTTGCGTAATTGTCTTAACTGTTCCGTAGACTTTCAAAATATTGTCACGGTGTAACTGTGTGAATGTTATCCACTAGTGGTTGGAAATATTTAAAACAATGAGCAGTTCAATGCCATTTTATTGTAAATATTTCATAAAACCATTTAAATATTTGAATTTATGTAGGAAATATTGCACTGTGCTTCATAAGGTTAAACATAAAACAGATTTCTTACCAATATCGTAGTGATTAAGACGTCGAACATTTTAAGTGGAAAATCTAAGGTTCAAACCATGTTCAGATCATATCTAATAAAAAAATTATCGTAAAATTATATAATTATATCGTAATAGTTTATATCTTATTTTAAAATGAGATTATATAAAAATATATTTAACTCTTGTGTAAAATAATAGATGGCGTGTAAAAATAATATTTGTTTATTTATAATCTTACACAATAGCTTCAGCAGAGTAATCAATGACTTTGTGAATATAACGATTATGGAAACTAAATCCTAGTCTAAATTACTTTTTTGAATTCCTTTTATCCGTTAAAAAGGAAAAGGAATAAGAAATAAAAAAATCAAATACAAATGTATTTTTGTAATGGGGCCCTTAGTGGTGTAGCTTGGTATTCACAATAAGAACGGTAAACTTCATCCGATAATCACAATGTAAGTAGAAAAGGACTGCATATAAATGAATAAATTAATCATCTTTGCTCCGATTTTAGCTTATCATTTCACTATAGTTTTAAAAATACAAGCCACGCATGCAATGAACTAAATCGTTCATCTTCTTCAACGTTCTATAGTAAGGAAAAGTTCTATTCATTGAATGATTTTTTAGCAAATTTAGTAATAAACCAGTTTAAGTAATTAAAATGTTCCAAATTTAAGATGAAGCCTTAAAATTCCTTAAAAGAATTGCTTTTTAAAAATTTTAATATTACAGGTCCAATATTAGGTACTCTTCTAATTTAGAAAATATAAATTATAAAAGTTTATTTTGACAGACTTTATAAAAGGTGGAAAATTTTTTTTTGAAAGTGTCTATACTTACTTTTGACCTACATCTAAAATTTAAATTTTCATTTGTTTCGCAGTTCGCTAGTGTTTTATTTTTATTTTTTTTTTTTTTTAATTTTACTGGCATAAAATTCAACCCATAAATAAAATATTTTAATTTTCCAAATGCATTTTTAACATTTGTAGGTTTACGGTTATAATGTAAAATTTCATTGCGTAAAAAATAAGTAGAAAAATAATAAAAAAAAAAAATGAAAATACAGAATTTTGTTCATTGCGTAGAAATAATTTTTAGGAGAACTTTTTTTTTTGCGGTTGTAAAAGTGGGTTAATTAAAAAATTTTATTTGAAAAATTTACAAGAGTTGTTTTTTCTGGGTTTAGTTGTATTCAAGCAAAATGGATGATAAAAATTTTGCAGAATAGTTAAAAAAAATTTTGTAAACGTTTGGATTGAAATTTTTTTTTTCAAAGTAATTGATGTTCGTTACTGCGTAACATACTTACGTACATTAAGTTGTAATTAAATTTATATAATAAAATTGTGTATTTTCTAGTCTATTTAGAAAAATTATAAATAATTTGGTTTCTAATTCTAGATTTGCAGTTAATATTATTTATATTACTTTGGTAGAAGGATTACATTGCTTTAGAAGGTATGTGAGTACAATTAATAAAATTTTATAGTGAGAATGTCATAATTTTTGATTATCATTATTTGTAAAATCATCTTGACAAGAGCTAATTGTCCCTAGAGGTAACAGTGACCCCATCAGGGACTATGATTGCAAAGACCCTGAAGTCAAAATTGCAGGATGAGATGTAGAATTTTTTTAAAAACAAATTTTCCTCCTTAAATCAACTTTTGAGAATAGCACAGTGTTAAGTGTTTTTTTTTTTGTTA
Organism: Dolichopus griseipennis; assembly: GCA_963082915.1. Lineage (NCBI taxonomy): Eukaryota > Metazoa > Arthropoda > Insecta > Diptera > Dolichopodidae > Dolichopus > Dolichopus griseipennis. The sequence goes on from OY720441.1 coordinate 57,939,876, forward strand.
AAACCTAAATTTTTTGACTGTTTAATTTTACTTATAGGGTTCAACATTGTTTTTTTTTCAATATAGTAATTTATTTCAAGGATTTCCTTTGTTTTTCTATAATTGTCAATCTAGAGCTTCCCGAACAATTGCATTTTCTGATCTTATAATTATTGGCCTGATGCATCTTGTTTGGTTTTGGTTTTTTTACAGTATCTACGGCAAACAACAAAGAGAAAGTATGAATAAAAAAAATGTATGAAAATCATTATGATTTAAACTGTTCTAAAACATTTGGCAACTTTAGAAATTTAAGAGTCAAATAATTTGTATTTTAATTTCATAGTGAAAAATAAAGAATCTGAGAAACAAAACACTCTCTGCACAATCAATAAAATCCAAATTCAAAAATCACGAAAAACGTTATTATTTGAGGGAATCTTGGAACTAATATTTGATTGAACTTTCCTTTTTTAACGAATTTTTTTTTCTTCTAATAGTTATCATTGCAACGTTACAGTAAAACTTTAATTAAAACTACATCATCATTATGTAGAAGATATCAACAACAGACTACGTAGAGCCAAGGCTGCCTTCGGTGAATTAAGCCCAATATATAAAAGCGTTCAAACAACAAGGAAAACGAAGCTTAGAATATTCAAAACATGTGTAATGTCAACACTTCTCTATGGTAGTGAATTTTGGCTGACTACAAACAACATCAGACAAAAGCTCCAAGCAGTTGCGAATAAATGCCAAATAATCATATGCAGAATATTCTGGCCCAATACCATCAGTAGCAGGGACTTATGGCAGCTACCAGGCGAAGTATTGGTAATGAGCTAAATCAAGCTCAGAAAATGGAGATGGATAAACCACTTTCGGAGAAAACCACCAACTAACATAACAAGAATGGCACTAGAATGGCACCCCTAAGGTAGTAGAAGGCAGAAGGTAGTAATTATTTTAAATTAAATTTTTTTTTTAAAATAAACTTTTCAGTTGATTCAACAAAAGTTTTATTAAAATTTTAATCACAAAATTGCAAGATCGGCAACATTAGTAATTAAATTTTTAGAAAATTTGCAAAAAAAGGTACATAATATTTTCAAGAAACTTTAACTGGTAAATAGCCAAGCTTTTAAAGTGGATTAGTTTCTTTTATTTTATTTAAATTTTTTAAGTCAAAATTAAATTATTTTTTGTGAAAACAAAGTACAAAAAAAAAACAATTCAAAATTCTTTTCTAAGTACTAGTGCCGCAGGAGATAGCATTGACCCCCTGCTGCCCAAGTGCTTATCAAAGAGTTTATTATTTCAACATTCAACAATTAAATGTTTTTAAGTGTTTATTTTTAAAAAATCTTAATTGTGCCGTGGTAAGCCACAATTTGGTAAATTATTGAAAATTTTTTAAATCCGATAAATTTTATTAACTTTCATTACATGTAGATTTAAGAATTTAAATTTGTTGTTATTTAGGTACATGCATTTTTAACTAAATTGTTTTTGAATTACTTACAGAATCTACAACATTACAGACTTTTACAAAAGTTTTATACTTAAATCTTGCTGAATTTATTCTTAATAAATAATTTTATCATTAAATCAATACTTTTCTTAAATTTTTTATATGTTTGATGCAAAAAAATTGGACATAATCATTTTTCATATGCATTTTAATGGAGGCTATAATTACTGACGCCTTATTTAAAATAAAAATATTGCATACTTTTAGGTAACATTAACTAAAGCAAATCAACCATGTGCTTCGAATATGCTAGAGTGCCAGTGCAGACAGAAGCTACAAAAATATAATGTGTGAAAAATAAAAAATATTATTATTTAACTGAATATAATTCATAAATTATTTTTAGGAGTATTTTTTGCTGAATTTTATAAAGAATATTGGTGAATTAAACTTTGTAATTATTTGCTGCTCAAATAAGCAAATAATTTTTTGTAATAATTTGTTTATTCTAAAAAATATAAATTTGTAAAAATTTTAATTTTGATCGGGACCTTTAAATACACAAATAGTTGTCATAGCAACTTTTACCATAAGGCAATGAAAAAAACGGAGGGCCAATAGAACTAAAGAGAACTAAAATTAGGGAAACACTATTTGATTTATTCAAAATAAAATTTGGACTCTAATCATATATCAACTATAAGTATTTTTATATCCGTATGAGTACAGGTCGAGAGAGTATACTAAATTGGCCATTACGTTTGTAAAGCGGAGAACGAGAAGAGATAGATATAGATTCAAAGGTATGAATCGGATCAGAATTGAAAAGTAAATCGAACTAACTATGTATGTCCGTCCGTCTGTACGTCTGTATATTAAAATTACTCTTCCGTTTGTAACGCAAAGATCTAGACGAGCTAGACCTACAGTCAAAGGCATGTACCGTATCAGCATCAAAAAGTAAATCGATCTAGCAGAGAGTGTCTGTCCGTCCGTTCCTATGTTAGAACGATAACTTAAAATCTAAAAGGGCTAAAGTTTTAAAATTCATACAAAGACATTTTTAGATCTAATATGAATTTCTTTAAAACTAATAATACTGAGATGATGACAATTACACACTGTACGTTATAATATAATAATATAATAAGTACTTCTGTGAAGTTTCAAAAAGTTATGACTTCATTTTCGGGCAGCTGTTATACAATTTTTAAACCTACTTACATATCTTCTGAACAATCTACACAACAAAGTTGAAATTAAAAGTGGGCAAGTAAAGCAATATGGCAAGTTCTTTTGCAAATTTTGAGGTTTCTCGGGGCAAAGCTTAGAATAGTTGCCATAGAGATTGCTGGAATCAAAGTGCACATCTTTTCAACTAATAAGACTAGAGGGTTGAAAATTAAAATGAAACATGTTCTTAAAACGATAACTGTGAATGAAGCTGCGAGGTTATAATTGAAAATGGTCAAGTGCGTTGACAAAATTTTGTTTTCGTAATTTTATTTTACATCATAGTGGTTTTGCACGGGTATATAAAAGTTGACAAGTGCAATTATAATCTTCCTCGTTTTTAATTGATTTTTATATATTTTATGATGTCTATAGCATTTTTTAAAATTTTAATTTTTTTTATTTTATTTAATTTCAACTATTTATATTAGACTAATTAATTGATATATAATTAGCATTTGTTTTTTTTTTTGTAAATGCCACAATTAAGAAAATTTATTTGTTATTGTAATTTTTACACTAATTTGATTACAGATTTTTAAATATTTTTTTTTTGCCTAATTGACTATTTTTTCATCAATATTTTTTATTTAAAAAAATAATTATTAGTATTATTTATTATTAAACAAATACAAAAAATATTTATTTCTAAATTAGTAATCTAATATAAATATTTACCTAAAAAATTAAAATTAATGCAATAGATTTGCATAATTTTCATTATAATCATCAATAATATGTGAATCAAATATAATTTGCCTCTAGAGTAATGACAACTAAATTGATTGCTAAATGTAATTGATATTATTGAACGGTAGTTATATAATAATATCGCTGTGATACGTTTATTTATAATAATAATAATAATAATAATAATGTTTATTTACAATTTACAAAATAGATTATGTATGGATAAAATATTTTGTTTTTTTTTTTGTTTTTTTTTTTAAATAATTCAAAAATAAATTTTGTGATTTAATATTTTTTGAAAATATGTTGAAATCGTTAAAATTGATTGAAAAACGTATTTGATAGTATTAAAAATTTTAATTAATTTAATCTGATTATAATTTTCTAATTTTAGTTGAATTTCAACAGCATTATAAAGGTTTCAATAAAAATTTAAAGTTTAAACGTCATGTCATTGTAAAATTGTAAAAAAAAAAAAAAAAAAATTTATTTAATGGGAAGAATAATAAAAGTACATTTTATGCTATGCTATCTCAGCAATATAATATAAAAAAAAACAAGGGACAGTAAACTATGTCAACTTCTAGGATATCCGTATGAACGCCTCCGCTCTCCGTTCCCGCAGTCCAAAAAGCCTAACTGCATAAAATCATTCTTTCTTTTGGCAAAATATGGATTCATCCCGAATTTCATTAGAATCGGTTGAAATTTCCTAGAATATTTAGACCCCATGATACTAGCATCAATTTATGAAAGCTAGTCTTCAAAGGTACCACTTTAAATAAATAGATAGTCTATGTACCAAATTGAACTCAGTCCTACCATTAGAACTCGAGATTTCTCGAAAAGTCTGGTGTTTTGGTATGGGTGCTTGGTACCCGATCAAACACACAAAAAATGCTCGGACTTACGCGTTTCCAACAAAATATAACAACTTCTGTTACTTTATTATTAATTTTCTTAGCCTATTTACTGATGAAAACTTTAAAAAATATATATATAAATTACATATATAATTTACATATGTATTGGATAGTAGGTGGCGCACTAAACTAACGTGTATTCATAATCTTATACAATAGGTACAGTCGAGTAATCAACGGCTTAGTGATTATAACGATTATAGGAACTGGAGTTTCGTCTGAGACTTTTCATAGGAGTGAGAAACGATCAAATACAAAACATTTCCCTTAATACATCAAATAGAATAATCCTTTGGTAGAATTTTTTTTATTTAAACAATAATTCTATTAAAATAATGGCAAAATATAGATTTCATAGGAATTAAGAAAAGTCTTAGACGTAAGTCATAACTTTCTGATAAATGTAGAAATATTTAATAAGAATTTCTACTTTCAATTTCATTGCAGCAAAGACATTTTAAAAAATTCAACAAATAATATTCAAATAATTTGGGAAATGGAGGATTTCTATCCATTCTGTTGCATCCGTCAATTTAGACACAAAAAGAATAAAAACTCTTAATATAAATTACGATAATAGATATAGAAATATATAACTATATATAAAAGTATATAAGTATGAAAGAAATGATTTTCTATTGAGGAAATTAAAAATAAAATGAACAAATATTTCCGTTGTGAACAAAAAAAATTAAGGATAATATTAAGGATGCTTTGAATTTTTTTTCTTATAACTGTTGATTTTTTAAGAGGTGCATTTAAATTAGTTTTTTTTTTTGATGGGAAGTTCAATTTCCACTTAAATTATTTAACAGGATGGTCATCCTACTTGCATAAATGTTATATGTTTGAAGACAAGACTATAAATATAATTTACACCTTAATGGTTTGTTAAGTGAGTCATTCGCCTTGCATAATAATTAAATTGAATTATAAAGTGATTTTGAAAAAATTGAGGTATACATGGGGAATACAGAACAATTATTAGTTTAAAAATTTTAATAAGTCTGTTGGAATAATTTTTACCTTAGATTTTAAAATTTTATGGGTAAAGGATTTTAATGGATCTTTTAGTGATAATTGTTCAATAGGATGTTATAAAAATAATAATAATGTTTTTTTGTCTTGGGGTAAGGATGATGGAAATCATCGAAAGATACTTGCGTAAAATCATAGTTATGTGCGATTTTTACAACACCCGCCCTGTTTTAAAATATTAAAACTAGTCTTAAACTAGAGATTAACCATTAATTTTGCGCTAACAGCTTATGATCTACTGTAGTTACAGACATCCATCAGGCTATTTGAATTTACCACTGATTCTAAGATTTGAATATAGTAGGAGTTTTGACATTTTTATGTTTATGTGAGCTTCTAAGTGGATCTTATGTTTTGTTGCATATTTTTGAAACCCTATGTAAGTCGGAATTTCGTACATACCAGGGAGCACTCACCATGTTACGTAGCACTTAGGAACAGCCCCAAAGTTGTATGCTGTACAACCAGATAGGCTTAATTATTTGGTTATATAACAAAATTTTGTACTTTATTGGCAATCTAGATTTTTGATCCAGGAGTAAACACAAATATAGAGAAATGTAATATTAATAATAATAAAAATAATAATAATAAAGAGTACATAAGATTATATTCTTATTACTACAAATTGATTTAATTTTTACGCCAAACTGACCTAGGTCTTATTAAATAAAGATCTAAAAATATTTAAAAATTATTTTAATATTATTAATACTATTGATACGAGCCTTTTTGTTAAAATTTTACTTTTTTAATATGAATGTTTACTATGAAATTTAAATAGACATTTTATAAGAATATTTTAATTTAAAACAGTTTAGATTTCCTGGTTAAATATAAATAGTATTATAATTGTTTTTTTTATTAATTATAATAATTTGGCTTCAGACAACTGTTTAAATTAAACAGTATACAGCCTCTACCTACCAAAATAACTTCAGATTTTTTTAAGTTAAACATTTAATTTAAAAAATGTTTTATTTAATTTTAAAATGAGTTTTTTTTTCATAGAATCAAAGTATCAAATGTCGAATTGCCTAGTGAAGGTTCCACGGGCATCATATTTAAAAATTGTGTTATAAATTGCAAATTAATTTCATGTGAACTTTCACTTAACATTCCCAACAATTAAAGTGGTTTAATAAAATAAAATTGTGTTTGATTGATACAATTTCATGTTAAAAGTATAAAATAAATTGACCGCAATAAAATTTATGATATTAAATTTTAATTAAATATTTACAATTAAATAAAAGAGAAATTAAAAAACAAAATGTTATATAAAATTTAAAACTAATGTAAGATTGTTAATTTGTGGTTTAACAATTAATACGAAAAGCAAAAATCAAATTTTGTATAGTTTCGGAAGTAAATTATTTTTTTCTTTTTAATTAATTGTGGATTTATGAGCGAACCTCATTGTATACAATAATATTATTAATTATTTATATTTTTAAAATATTTTATTTGCTTTTTCAGTTTTTTTTTAACATTTTAAAATTAAAATTTTATAAAAAAAACCTTCCGGATCATTTGAAATGAATAAATTTTATGTTATACATATTTAAAGAATTTTTAAGACTTAAATTGAAATTAAAAACTTATACAGTATAAGTACTTAAATTCAACATTTATTCATTAATTTGTTATTTGTAATAAAAGAGTGAAAAGTTAGTTTAGCTGTTCCCTGCTAGTTGCTTGGAAGAGAAGCACTTGGCATATAATGTTGTTATTTTTAGGATTGATTTTAAAGATTTCATTTATAAGATAGTACTAGACCTTATATCATGATAGATATTAATAAATACAATTCTACTATAATCTATATATATATAAAAATTTTTTTTTCGAGCTCCGTTAACCCATTGCGACCCAACAGCTTTTTATAGTTTTGGTTACTTTACTCTAAGTTAGAAACGGTTTAACCAATTTTCTTCAAATTTTGTATATGTGTTCCGTTTTGAGAATGGAGTAACTCTATTAACAGACTTGAAATTTGTTAACTCATTCTGTCCCGACAATTGTCAATACAAAATTTTGGAAGCAAATTAAGTCAAATTTTGCGCAATACTGCTTTGCCCAAAGAGAAAGTCTCAAAATTTTTTTTGTTTAATTCCGTTAACCCATTGCGGCATAGCGGCTTTTTATAGATTTTATCGTTACTATTGACTGGCAAAAAGTTTAAGTTCATTTTCGCTTAGAAATTACATGGGGGGTTTGAAAATGACAAGTAACTTTTTTTTAAAGATTTGATATCTATTTGTTTTTATTAGTTCCAATATTTTACCGTCAACTTTGAATCTTATATAGTTCAATAATAGTATTGTATTTATCTTATATTGTATACTTAATGTGTTTTATGTTGAAATATATTTTTTTAAAACTTTCAGTTTTTCTATTAATTTTTCGTATATGCAGTGAATATAAAAATTTACTTTCAAATGGTTTTGTAATATAGTTTTACTTTTTTTTTTAAACGAATCAAATAAAGAAAAACTCGTTCTTGAAGGAAAATCTTTTAAAATAAACTGGAACTTTTTATAGTTTCTGACAAAATATTTCTACTTTATGAAAGAATAATATTTAGATATTATTAAGTTTAATATGAAATACAGGAACTACTACTTCTTCGTTAAAAATTAAAGAACTAAGTTTCCACTCATTCCACTCTTACAAATATTACGTAATTCCCGCTCATTCCACTCTTACATATATTTCGTAATTCCGAATCGTTTTCAATCAGCTTCTTCCTTAATCCCAACGCTTACGCTCAAACTATACATTTGAATTTAAGGAGTAATACTAAGTTTAAAATTAAAAGAGTTTAGTTATATTTGGTAAAAGTTCAACCCTATCCATAAGACCCCATGTGCAGTTACTCTAATTGTCCTTCAATCTTTTAAAAAAAAATTACAAAATAGTCAAGGATTTTGCAATTTCAATTCAACTGTTTTTCATCGTTTTAAATTAAAAACTTTGAACTCTGACTCCCAAATCAAATACAAAAATTTTAAACTTTTTATAATAAATTTAAAAGTCACATGCTTTCATGCTTCATTTGTTTTGAATTTAAATGACACTTTAGGTAAAACTATGAATAAAAAAGTTTATTGAAAAAATTTAACTTTTATTGCAAAAAAAAAAATTTGACAACATTTAATTTTTTATAAGTATGAAAATAAAAAAAATAGTCAAGAGTTTACATTGTTTCTTAACTTTTAGTTCAACCTTCACGAATTTTTAATATACTTATATTAAAACAAAAAAATGTTACGTAAGTTAAATTAAGAAAAAAACGAGGAAGATTAAAGTTGCCCTTGTCAACTTTTAAATATCCGTGCATACCCACTATTATGTATACCTATTACTTTACCTGTCCAGTTTTAATTTTAACCTCGTAGCTTCATTAGATTCAAAGTGATCGAATTGACGACTTTGTGTGGTAGCTCCCCGAAAATGGGACTGTAGTATTTTAAAACTTCAGGTGCATAGGTGCTTGATCTATTATATAACTAACTGTGTGTAATGTTCATCCTCGTAGTATAATTAGTTTTGAAGAAATTCATGCAAAGAAGTTGTATGGCAACTCCCCGAAGCCTTGGTCCGATTTTCACCAAAAACAAAAGGGAACCTAGAAATTGTCTAAAAATGACTTTGTGTGGTTTTCAAAACTCTAGGTCTTTTAGTTTTTGAGTTCTCGTGCTGACACACGGACGGGCGGACATACATAACTGGGTCGATTTACTTTTCGATGCTTATCCGATATGTACTCTTGACACTATATCTAGCTCGTCTAGATCAATACGTTACAAACGAAGGAGCAATTTTAATATACCCGGTCATATATGTATCAACGGGTATAAAAAACAAAATTTTTATATAAGTATATATTTTCTCATATTAATATGAGTATCTATTTGAAATTTCATATCATAACAATTTGCACAATGTAAGAAGTTTTTCCTCCATTACCTGGTAAAGAAAATGGAATTATTTTTACATTCAATTTAAAAAAAAAATAAAATTTTTTATAGTTTTTATTTTAAGCTTTTCTCAGCATAAAATCATTCGGTATTGGAGAAATACAATATGACTTTTGTATATTGACTTCTATAAGGATCCCATTTTTGTAGATCCAGAAGGATATATTAACAAATTACATACATATTATTATGTATTATTTGATTTTGTTTTTTTTTGTTGTCTTTTAAAAACAAACAATAAGAGGATGAACCTCATCTGTATTCTATTGTTGAAATTGACTACCTATATGATATCACTAACAAAAAAAATTAAAATAAAAACAATAACACCAAAGCTAAAATATAAAATAAAATAAATTGAATCTAATATTGGTACTAATATTTAGGAAAATTAAATTGATTCGATCATAATAATGTGGGAAGAAAAAAAACCAAAAAAAATCGAAACTTATCTGATTGTATGTAAACTGTATGGAACAAATGCAATGGTAAGATCACGAAGTCTAATATAATCATTTGTAGATTATTGGAATAAAAAAATCAGTTTCACCGGAGTGCCGGTTTTACTTTTTATTTGTGTCAAGAATTTCTTAAAATATATTCTTCGTTTGGGAATCGTAAGGTTTTTTTATGAAACAATTTTTAGGGTAACCTAGTGCTTTGTTGACAGTTGCGTAATGTTTATACACATTTTTGACACCCATTAAAATGATAAGATTAGAAGTTTGAAAATTGAACAGTGCAAAATATTTAAGAAGACAAATACTTTTGTAAAATTATTTGTTATATAAAGTTGGTTCGTCCCAGAAGCTCGCCCTCTTTAATCTCGCTCACAAAAATCTCGCTATGACATAATCTCGTTCACAAAAATCTTGCTTTAATAAAAATATCGCTTTTATCTCGCTATTTCGTGTAAAATAAAAAATAATAAAAGAATGAAGTAATTTATAGTTGGTTACAAAACCTGGATTATACGTTTTTTCTAGAATATTTATATATACATAATACGTAATACAAAGCAATATTTTGACCGGGCGAAATTTTTGTAAGCGAGATTTTTGAAAAGCGAGAATTTTGTAAGCGAGATTAAATAAAGCGACCTTTCGTGGCAGACCTATATAAAGTATTACAGTTACCTTAACAGATGAAAGCAAATAAGTTAAGATAATAAGTTATAGCTTTTTTGGAAAAACTGCTTCCTTCACAGAACAATATGCTATTACAGGAAAAGCATATTGTGAAATTTCTTTCAAAGATTATTTACCGACGTAATATTCGTAGTATTCGTAATAAACGTATATTTTCATCAAAGTAATATAACGTTTAATAATTATATTTTTATTATTCTAAATTACTGCATCTAATTCAGTATCTATTCAAGTTAATGTAACTCGAGGTTTATTTCAAGGTTAGATTTTATCAAAGAAATGAATCACACGTCATTAGAATTTAATTTAATACAAAGATTCATATTTCAGATAATATAGTGGTTGGTAAAAATCAATTTTTTTAATTTTTTCAACTACAGAGCCGAGCAAAGACGTTCTAATTCCATGTGATTCATTTCTTTAATGAGATCTAACCTCGAAAATGCTTTATTTTTATTTTTGTATTGTGAATGAATGACTATTATTGTCTATTTTTAAAACTGACTCTTAAATCTTTAAAAATTAATAATGTTTAAGTTGCTTTTAATTATACATATATACTATAAAGTTATAGATTATGTAGAGTTGAATTCAAAAAGCCTTTTTGTTGATCTGAATTTAGTTTAATTCATTGTAATTTCCTATAGTTTCACCTAAGTTTTTCTTTTGCTGATGAGATGATATATTATAACTCCTTTATGCCATGTCCCTTAGGGAGTTATGAAACTTCACTTTGTGACAACTGACAGGAGTTATGACATGTCACCGATATTTATTCTATTTTGTTCCGTCATATTTTTAATTTTTTTTAATGAATGTTACCCAAACTTAATTAAAGGTTTCTAAAATAAGATTAAGTCATTTTTATTATAATATTAGATGAATTTTTCGATGAATTCCACCATTTAAAGAAGTGTCAAATGAAGAATTTAACTTAAAGTTAACAACAATTATATTCTGTCAATTTTCTGCATTGTTGTCAGTTGTCACTAAAATATTAGATTTGACAGCAGTGTTCTAAAAATATCATATTCATTATAGACTAAATTGTCTTATACGAGTATTTACTTTGCAATAGAAAATTGAAATAATTTCAAGAGGACGTTAAAATCATCTGGTTATAAAATATAGAAAAACTATCAAATATTTGTTGGCTGTTTATTTTCTGAACAAATTTTTTGCACAAAAAAAAAAAAATTTTCCGCCATATAAAAAAAAAAAACAAAAAAGGGGCAGAAATTTGGTTTCAGATTTGCATAATACTTTTTATTAGAAAAGTAAATTTTTAAGTATTTTGATTTCATTTTTAAAATCGCATTTTTTTTTTTATCTTACCTGTTTTCAAATATCAAAATATTTTTTATTTAAATAAAATTCCTATTAGATTCTAAATTTTTATTTTATTCATGCAGCCATATAGATTTTTTTTTTGTTCAAATTTGGTAACACGGTTTTATAAATTTCAATGATTTTTATTTAAAATTTAGTTTAAAAAAAAGTTACATTAATATAAAGAATTTGATATCATCCGCCTCCATAAAATTACTGAGAAGGTACTCATTTGCGATATACAGTGTGGACAAACTGAAATTGGCTGATATGAAAAATTTATAATTTTTTCATTTTTATTTCATATATTTTTTTTCTAGATAATAAAGAATTTTATAAAATTTTATAATGTTATCATGTTTAGTACAAGAACGTGTTATAATTTTTTGAATTTTACTTGCGATAGAAAATACCAATTTTTCAAGTACAACTGCTAAGTAAAACTGCTGAATTTAGGATACGGAAAATCCGAGAGTAGTGAATCAGTGACAAAAACACTCTCCAAGATTCATTTTTTGGAGTGGAATTATGACTAATAGAGTTATCGGTTCTTTTTTTTTGAATATGAACGTGAGCAACCAGAAACCGTTTATGGGGGCGTTATTCTAGAGCATTTATGAAAAGTTCATTCGTTAGGTAGTTCTCAATAATTGTTGAATATGGTTCCAGCATGAAATTATTCGATGATATATTGAATTATTTTTTAATTATTTGCATAAAAATCCGGAAATCCTTCCCTAGATTAGAAATTCCCTGATTTTTTTGCGGTTCTTTGAGGAAAGGGGCTGCATCAATAAACCAAAAAACATTTAGGTTTTAAAGCAGAAAATTTGCACAGAAATTGCACAATTGGAGCAAGGAACAATGTAGAACGTAATTCCAATGTCTTCAAAAGAGTCACTAACTGCCACTAGGAGTATGGAAACAGTTTAAAGGATGTAATTTTTCACATTTTGCTTGTTTGTTCTTTGTTTATTTGTTGTTTGTTTGTTATAAGGGATAGTCGGATATGTCGTCCTAACATGTAGGTCTTACGGCCCGTTGTGCCTCCTATTTTCAATACTTTCTATCAAATTATAAGTAATATTATTTATTTTTTATATTATGTATTTGTATATTTTAAATTATATTATGGTTACCATGGAGATAAGTAAACCAAATGCTTACATACTATCCCACGGTGGCTCCTGACTTCATTTAATAATTTTATACTTTCATTAAACAAAAATGAAGTCAAAAAAAATTGTAAGCCCAGCATATCATAAAAGTTAACAGATCTTACTAATAAAAGCTAAAAACGGTTAAATTTGATAAAAAGTTGAAATTTGATAAAGAGTACAATGCCCTAGAATTTAGATCAAGTGATTAAAAATATGTTTTCAAAAATTATAATACGTACGTTTAAATAAAATGGTGAACTAAATTTTAAAATATAAATTTAAATAAAAATCATTTTTTATTATGAAAAATTAAATTATTCAATGCAAATTTAATATATTTATATATAATTGTTTTCAAAAAATTTCTGTGTAAAATTTTAGAAAGTTAAATTATTAGTTATCATATACGTTATGTGATTTTATAAATCATATATTACATAAAATTTTATGCACATATGATGAATACATTAATAATTTATAATATTATTTTGTTTATTTTATTTGGAAAATCACATTTATTATTAGTGTTTAAATTAAATTTGAAAAATTAGTAAAATGTATTTGACAATTTCCTTTTAGGAAAGAATTGACAAAATTTTGAATATGAAATGAAAATTATATAACAATTGAAAAATTTATGTTTTCATGTAAACATAAAAAATAAAATTCGATTATTGCCATAAATTAGTTTTGACAATTTATAATCAAATTGCACATTGTTTTATAATTTAAAATTTACAAAAACTAAATATAATTTTTTAAAAATTTGTAAATCTATCTTGTAAGTTAGGCTGTCTGTAGCTGTACATGATTAACAGTAAGCTTTGAAGGATATGTTCATTAGGTCATGGCAAAATCAAATACTTCTGACTTTTTTTAATGGGCTAGCTTTTAAAATGTTTAAAGGGGATGGATTTTTAGAATCAGTGTACTATGATAATTATTTTGTATTTGAATTGTTTTTTGTATCTGCGAGTTATATTTTAAAAATTAAATTATTTGATTATAATTTTTTTAAATTATATAAATGTAGATATATTAATTATTAGTCATTTCAATTGTACTTCTACTGGGATTCAAGCCCAGAAACCCATAAATATGGGTTAGATTTTTTTTAGCTTTGTGGTAACTGTCATTTTGGCAATTACAATTTATAGAATTTTTGTGTTTATTGGCTAAAAGATTTAGAATATGATTGATCTAAAATTTTGCTCATGTCCAGCTTTCTTAATTATTTAAAAAACAATTAATGAAACAACAGTAAGTCGAACCAACTGACTTAGTAATACCCTACACTTAAAAACTTAAAATTTCAGGATTATTAAGAAAACAGAGCAGAGCTACATTGTACCAAATTTCAAGTTTCTATATGTATCAATTTATAAGAAGTTGCCTGAAAAACTATTCCAATTAATCCCAAATTAAACGCATATAATGGAAACGGAACAGAACATTATTGTATTAAATTTGAAATTTCAATCTTTTGGTGGTTACAAAACGCCGTAATCAAATTAAGGTACCACTATATATATTTTAGTGTAAAAATTTAACATTAAAATTAGTTTTAAAATTAGATTTTGTAAATCTCCGGCAATTAAGTGAGCAAATGAAGTCCTATTTTGTAATTAAAATCCTTTACACAAAATAGAGTGAAACAAAATTTTTCCCTAACCTTTTGCTGTGCAATAACTCTAAAGACTGTGTGAACGAACTTTATTCGTTTATCCGGCGTTATGAGGAAAAGCTTGGTTTCTAAATCTTCAATACTAATTTTTATTAACTGGAAAAACAGTACAACACTATTTAAGTTTGCAAGGAAAATGCATTCTTCAAATTTTAAAAAAACATATTATAATTTAGAAATTTGTAATTTTAGCTTCAAGTTGTATATAATAGAGCATTAAGTTGTACATCTTGATACCCAATTAAACATTTTAAGGTTTTGCTCTTATATATGTCTTATCATCTCTCAATTGTTATATTTCGTCCTCAAATTAAATTTTTTTTTTAATTCATTAAATCTTCTCTATTATTAAATAAAGCTCTAACAACTTTAATCATTCTTCAGGGTTATCATTTTATATTATTTTCTTAATTCTTCTAGTTAATCTAGAATCCAATATAATTTATAATTATAAAAAAAATAAGAATTAGTTAAGTCCCTACAAAAATGCTTGTATTGCATAATATATGTACTTATACAGATTATTAGGAATTTACTGATGTACTTATGTAGCTCTTAAGATATATTCCTTAAGTAACATAACATCCAATTATTTTTTTAGTGGTTGAAATATTATGTTCCGATGTTCATAAATAACTGAAAATAAATATCTCTACCGTTATTATATACTTAAGGTATTTATTGTCCTTTCGATTCAGAAAAAAAACCCTTAACATTCTTATCATCTTCGTTACTAACAATTTTTTTCATCTTAATCGCTTTGCATTAATATTTTATTATATGCTTTATTTGTGTTCTCTAGATATTTGTATGTATGATAGTATGTATGTATGCATGTTAAAAAAAATTCAATTTAATAAGGGATTCTTTGTTAAGAAGGTAGGTAAAATATAAGCGTAAATTCAATTTGCATCATTAAATAAGTTCTATTAAATAGAGTGTTAATAGTTTACGATTTTGTAGTGTATTGGATTTGCAATGTATAATTTGCATCCAATGGAAAATATTTTAACCTTATTATTTAGTCTCAATAAATGCATTCAACACAAGAAAAAATATATGTTTGGAATTAAAAATATGAACTGGAACAAAATTTGTTTTTAGATTAATAGTAAGATTTTAATAACTTAAGAGTGATGAGATAGTTCTTTCTAGAAGAAATTGCTCCTGGAATAAATGAGAAATTCATTCTGAATATAATAGACATCAAGCTAGAAAGACCACCTTTCAAAATTTTTTTTACCAATATAAGTTGATAATATGCCGCAAATTCTGGCGGAACAGAATATCCAACGATAGCCTTTGGATACTAACAGGTGAAGAACCCATAGCTAAACAAGTCAGGCGTAAGAAATGGAGCTGGATAGGCCACACGCTTAGAGAGCCTAGTGAAAGTATAACACGATTGGCATTAGAGTGGAACCCTCAAGGGACTAGAAGACGGGGTCCCAACATCATATGGCGCAGGACAATTTACCAAGAAATGGCTAAATGTAACATCTCCTACACATTTGACATTAATATATTAGCGCGGAATCGCGTGAGATAAAGGTGGAAGTCCTATGCTCCCAAGAGGAGTAAGGAAAAAAAAAAGTTGATAACAAAGGAAAATTCATTCAATAGATTCCGAATTAGTTTTTAAAATATTTTTGAGAAAGTACACATGTTTGAGGTTAAAATGTCTTCGGCTTTAAACTTATTTAGAAACTGTTATATTTAAAATGAAATGAAATAAAACTCTAGTTTTATAAACTTAAAATACCAGTTTAACTCCATTTTGAATCTATATTTTTATTTATTATAAGTATATAGGTCTGTATTATATTTACAGGCACACATGTGTATAAATTAAGTAAAAAAAATTCTTAAAAATAATCAACTTTAATTTTAAATGAAAATTTTATTGAAAAGTGAAAATTTTTAATAAATAACAATATTTTCTTAAAATCTTTTTATTTATTCTATGGTCTATCATTTTTTGTATCTTGATTCTTGTTTCTTAAACTTAATTATGTATAATTAGATATATGCCAGTGTTGTTGAATTTTAAGATTGAACACAAATTTTGTGTTTTTGAAAATGTTATGTTCGTTTTCCAAAAAATTAAATGTACATAAGTAATAGCATAAATAACTGGCATTGTCGTATTAAATTAACACGTTAAACAACAAAAATGTATTTAAAGATTTTAATATGACGTCAGCCACAGGACCAAAGTTGTAAAATAATTATTAATGCATCCATTATTTACCAATTTATTATTATTAGTGAAATTCTTGATAATAGGATATCTTACGTACTTTAGAAAGAGCTAAACGTCATGCATCCGTATTTTGCTACAATGATAATTTGGGGTTAAAATAGGTTAGGTTCTTTCATATTTGGGTTTTAATTTATTTTTGCAGTTATTGGGTCTACAGTTCAACTGGTCTATGGTTCATTGGGTCTACGATTCAAGTGTCCTTCCATATATTAATGTCAAATTTATGCGACATAATTGAGCTTTGTTGATTTGTTTTTATATTTTTTGTGTATTGGTCCTTGACAATGAAATTGACTGCAACAATAGACTTACAATTTGTTAACCCTTTTCGGTCTGCAGACTGTTAAAAGGTTAACAAACAAGTGTTCGGTGTAATTTTAAATTGAGCTACATTAACCTGTAACTAAGTTCCAAAAAAGTTTTCTTTCAATTTAAAACGGTTTGACTGTACTTTTTATATTAACCGTTAGCGGGACAGCGCCTTTTTTTTATTATGAAACAATTTAATTAAGATTGTAGGTTGTTAACTATTGATATACAAAGCACTTTTTCAGGAATATTAATATTGATAAAGGCCGGATTATAAATTGTGGCTATTAAAGTGTTGTTTGATAGATACATCTACAACTTTCTATACAACTTTCTATTCTAGATACTGATGCAGTTAATTAATTTTAATTGAATCTTCTTTTACAATTCATAACAATAAGTCGATTGGCTAAGCCGTTCTATGATACTAACTTAATAAAAGAAATTCGATTAATATTATTAGAAATAAACTCGCTGAGGCCGTTCTAAACTTCACTTCATATGAGATTTTACTAAATAATTTGTATAACTTTTTTAGTAAATTCCCCATGTAACATGCGGATCAGTTATAGAGCTTTTCCCTCTTAAAGATGTAAGTTGAGTATACAATAATTCTAATATCCGCTTCACATAACTGTATGGTGTTTATTATGTTAAAATAGTTAATGATTCCTGTTTTGAAAATACATTTAAATATAAAATTTACATTATTTAGGGAATAGAAGTATAGTATATGTTAGTATGGTCAATTGACCAATTAATATTTTATCTATATGAATATATTGTATCCTGTGGTTTTAATACAGAATATGTTAAAAATTTTTTGGTTTTTCTATATATAAGTTTACAATTTTGATAATGAATGTTTTTGTTTTTGTTTTTTATTCATTCGGACTTTATTCCAATGTAACTTTGTTATAGAAGATTTTAATAATAATACATAATTTCTATGTGTGGTATATTTAAACTAAATTATACACAAAATTCAAAAATTCACATGGGTATAAATATAGAAATTGTATATGGGTAGTTGATGCTAACACGGTGACCTGAATTAAGGCCCTGTGAAATAAAGCCTCCGAAGTGTTATTTCCCATTTATTTAGAAATAACGCCCTCGGGTTTTCTTTCTCATAGTAATTGTGAAATAAAGCCCAGGGTTTTATTTCTCTTTTAAGTTGAACTACGACTTCTGTAAAGCCTCCGGGGTATTATTTCTAATTTAAATTGAAAGTGCAAATGAAAAAAACATAATGGTTTCATAAATTTTATGGTTTCATACGAATATATACAGACTTTCTTGAACTATAATATTAAAAATAATTAGCACACATTTTAGAGTTCGAGTCGAAATCAGGGGTATTTATTTCCCCAGAAGTCGAAGATTCAATTGAAAGAGACACAATACCCGGGGCTTATTTCTCATAGAAGTCGTAATTCGATTCAAAAGAGAAGTAAAATCCCGGGGTTTTATTTTTTAATTACTATGAAAAAAAATACCCTAGGGCGTTTTTTCTCATTAAACGGGATATAATACCCCGGGGGCTTTTTTTCGCGTGGCCTTAATTCAGGTCACCTGCTAAACATATAAACAAATATATTCATTTAAGAAGAATAAGTTATTAAAAATAATATAGGATATAGTATAATTGATTTAAATTGGTTTCGTTTCTGTACTAATCATGTTTTATTTGGAAATTTAGCAAAATTTAATTGTAAATTTATTTTTTTTTCTCTTGTGGTTGAAGCCTTTAAGATGATGACTAGATTGCAAAATGTTAAATAATTTTTTAAAATCTATATGTATATATAGCATAAATGTGTAAAATGATTAAACTATTATTGTGGTTATTTAAGAAAATGACTATCATTAAATATAATATAAATATGTTTTATTTTGTATATATATTTAAATAAATATATATAAATATACATATTACATATAATTAAATTGTTAAATATAATTTAGGTTTATTTTAGTTAGGTATTAAATTTATTTCAAATATGATTATAATTTATCTTTAAAATATAATTTCAATGTTATTAAAATAGAACTATATGAGCAAATGTATTATATATGATATACTAGAAGTTTCAAACTCTTATTATAATTAAATATATTTCCCAAGATTATTAGAGGTTGTATTTTAATATTTTATATAGAAAATAGATGTGTATATATAGAAAATAATATTGTTAACAACTGAATTAAATATTTTTGACACTTGTAATTTAATATCTATCATTTTATATTATGAAATTTTTTTGAGTCATTCAAATATGTTTAGGTTAAGTCGTGGTTCTTAATTTGATGAATTTTTTAAGAATTATTTAATTTTTTAATAAATTGTAAATTTTAAACGTTTCATAGTAAGTTGTATATATGTTATTTGATTAAAACTATTTTTTACATGAGTTTGATCCTTTTTGTATACTTTTAAAAGAACTTGCCTGTGTCTATGGCTTTATTTTTCATTCTGTCAGTTAGTGATACATTTATATTAGAAATCTGACCATAAACTTTTAAGAATTGTATGGTTCTGTGGTTAGCATGTAAAAAAATCTGAGTTCGATCATCCTAAATAAAAATACTTTTTTTTTTTTTTTTTAAATTCAACAGAAATAATAAAAAAAATTACAAATAAAATTAATTTATTTGGATAGTTCTTTAAAAATTTGTAAATTTAAGAACTAAAATACTTCACTTTGATAATATAAAAACACAGACCAAATAATTATATAGACGTTCAGATTCATATAAAAATTTTTAAGGGTTTGTTTTAAGTCAGTCCGTACATTTTTGATTCATTAATTTAAAATTTATACAAGTAGGTACTTAAATATTGATATTGAAGCTTAAAATGTTGAAAATTTTTTTAACCAAAAATTGATGGTAGATCTTTTGCATTTAAAAGTGTTTTAATATAAAAGTAAATTGCGGAATTAAGACCAACTGAAAGAAGAACTGTCTCTCATTTCAGCAATTTACTTTTATAACAGTAAAAAATTTCCAAGATCTACCTCCAATTTTTTATTTTCTACATTTTAGGCGGCTAGTACAACTTTAATAAAAGTATATATTGAAAAAAATATTTTTTTTTATTTTATTTTTTTCTAATGAATCAATTAATTTTACAATGAATTGTTTATTTTTAACACAATTTGGTCTTTTTTGAAATAAAAATTGATCACGGAATTTTAAATGAAATTAGAAGACCCTATATCTTGTATGTTAGAACCCAGATTTCAAGCTGATAATTTTTGAAGAACCTAGTTCCCAATTATGTAATAGAAAATAAAAAGGGGAAATAAGATAAATACGAAAAAATGGCAATGAGCATTTAGGCTTAATGATTTTAGGTTTTCAAAAGTTTATTATAGGCGATATAGGGTATCGAATTAATGTTAAATATTTTTCTATGGATTTGCTAGCATGTGAATATTATTCGAGTGCTTGAGGCCTTTCAGAGTGATAATATGTTACTTTGAACGATTTTTGTCACGATTTAAACAAGTGCTGAAAAAAACCAAGAGTTTTTAAAAAAAATAAATTATAATATTATAATTTAGTTATTTCATTAATTCATTATTAATTATGAATAATAGTGAAATCAATCCTTAGACAACATCCCAATGCACTCAAGAAAACGAAAGTACGAAATATAATGTTAGAGCTTCAATGTTAACGTTTAATTTTGGAAAAGTCTTAATTTTTAAACCCAAATTGCACTTCAATGAGGAAGGTTTCCAAATTTTTACTTAGCACACTTATGATGATTTTCGCGGATTTTTCGTTTTTAGATTGTAAATAAACCCCATAGAACGTTAGAAAAATGTTATACCAATTTAAATATAGAACTTTTCCTGACTTTGAGGGGTTGTAGCTAAGTAACGGGTTGGGCTTTAGAAAAAAGTCCTTCCATAAAATAATTTTTATTGCAATTTCAAATGGTGTTAAAGATTTTGTAAACATTGGGACAGACAGACGGACAGAATGACCCTAATAAGCACAAAATTTTTTGAAAATTTGCTAAAAACTAGACATCCTTGCTGTTAATGAAATTCTTGAATTAAATGAAGTTAAATTTTAAAAATATTTCATAAAAAATATGACTATATCATCAGAGATACTTCCATTTCACAATTAAGATAATTTCTTAATTTTTTTATGACATTTTGTTGATTCCTATTCAATCTAGTAATTAGAAAATCCAAAAAGGTTTTTTTTAATTTCCAAATACTTATTTATTCCTATAATTTAAATATGAATAGATTTTGTTTAAAATTTTAAACATATTCCTGCTAATTGATAATAAAATGGGTAAAAACTTTATAATTGAATTGGAAATTTAGTTTCCAAAGTACTTAAATTTTAATTTGGTGTTGATAAAATAATCTATACACCGAGTCTATAGGGCATAAATATAAATTTATTAAACCACTATATATAAAAAATAAAAATATCTAACAAATGTTTTAAAAATTTTTAATTAACTTATTAGTTCAATTTTGAAAATTTAAAGCCATTAAATAAAAAATTCATTAATTCGTACATATTTTAAAAATGCAAATTATATTGCAGATATAAACCGATGCCAAATAATGTATTTTTAAAAATTTAGAGTTGTTTTACAGCATATTTATTGAAAATAATTTAATTACATTCATTCAGAATTAGGAGTTTTTCTTTTTCAAAAATTTTTAATTATACTCAATTTTCATAAATATTCTGTAAAAAAAGGGCAAACCTGGTTTCATAAAATTCATTTACACACTTATACATTTATCGGAAGGCCTTTATTAGTTCACAAAGTGACTGCGAATATAGACGCTAGTACAGCTGTGGGAGGGTTCCGGTAAGCGCTCATGTATTCTAAAGTGACATGGTTGTAAAATTAAAGTTTTATAATTTTAAAACAACGAATAGACGGACGAATAAAAAAAAGACAAACATATTGAATCAATAACAAAATTTCCGCAAAATTTTTTTAAAAAAATTGCCATTTCACAATTAAAGCTTTAAATATTATTCTTTTAATTTTTATTCTGTTTATTTTTGTGCAAAATAAATCTAATTTTATATTTCTGCACAATAAAATTCTGTTAAAGTCCAGAATTAAGAATTTAAAATAAAAAAAAATTTATATAATAAAATTTTAAAAATTCTTTTCATCTTTTACTTAAAAAAAAAAAAATGTGAAAATAAATTGTTAATTGTTTTGATGACTAACTGCAGCTCAGAACACAACTGTATATTATTTATTTTCAGTATAGATGAATGAGTTGTCTGAGTATATAAAAAAATATAAAAAAATATGTAAATTCAATATTTATCGTTAATAAACTAACGGTAGAATAACTGTAATGTTTATTGCGCTTTTATTAAACGAAAGTCGAAATACTAATATTAGCCTATAAGTATGCAATTACCTAAGATTTTTTTTCATTCTTTATTTTGAAAGAATCAGCGTAATGCCTATAAAAACATTAGTAAAAGAGTTAAAATAATTTGTTACCAAACATTAATTAGGCCAACAATTGTATATGGTGCACCAATATGGTACAACATTAGTACAAGTTTAATGGAAACAGTACGGAAATTCGAAAGAAAGTGTATAAGAGTTTGTACAAATATAAACAGAAAGCCCGAATCCGACTACAAGCATTTTTACTTCAATAAATACTTGTACAAGGAAGCTAAAATCATTAGAATAGACAATTTTATAATAAATTTAGTCAGAAATCACTATGAAAGAGCACAAAACACTCCAGAAAATGGTTTAATATCACATATATTCTACCAAAATATGGAGTACATTAGAAAGACCTTGCTCACAGGCTTTATAGCCCCTGAGCATTTTATCTTTCTGGAGAAAAATGGCTATATTCAAGACGATAATCATGTCCCCCTATTAGACCATTATAATAGACGGGCTACATACAAAGTCATAGAATATAACCCGGGCGAGATAAACGGAGAACATCTGAAATACGATATGTCAATACCAGACATAGACAAATTGCTAAAAAGAAATTATTGGTGGTTGGAAAACACTTAAGATTAGTCAAAATAAAAAAAAAATCATTAGCATCGTAATGCTAATTGCGTAGGTATTGTAATGCGTAACATTCGAATAATAAATAGAATCAGCGCCGTTTGTGACGAAATAAAATGTTCATTTGTAAAATATTATATTAAAAAATTTAATTGCATAGAGATCCCACTTGGCATCTACATCTCACACTGTTTCCTGATACTGTTTTTACATTCTCCAATATGACTTTGCATTGGTTAAGTTCATTTATAACTAAGAGCCTTCAAATATTATTTTGACCGCCAAGGCCATGCAACTTAATGTTATAACAGGCACATAGGTAGGCGAGTTCCACGTATAGACATCGGGTTGGTTTCTTTGGTTTTTATATAATTTTTAGGCGTTGTAAATGAAAATACATTTTGGAATAATAAAATGTCAATTCTTAAGAACTTTTTCAATTTTTACGAACTTTTTTAATTCTTAAAACCTGGGACGAATTTTTTAGAATTAAAAAACTATAAATAAATTTTCCATGAAATACAGACGGTTCAATAAATAATTCAAATATTATTTTTTGTAGTTTTAACTAAGCTAAAAAAATTAAAAAAAAAAACAAAAAAAATACAATTATTTATATCCTTCGGGATAGCTTATACCTGTATTTGTTAGAACGTTCATAAAAATACGAGTTTGTTTGGAAAAAAGAAATTTTCATTTATTTGGGTTCTTTCTCAAGAAATTTTTTAACTACACTAAAATACTGGTATTTTTGAGTGTATTAGAAATACAAATATTTATATATATATATATATATATATATATATATATATATATATATATGAATTCAGGTGTGTGAAAATATAAAATGTAGGTTTCAGCTTAAGGATTTAAGTACGTCCATAGAGATATTTTTTGTTTAACCTTGATATATAAAAAAATTCAGGATACGTGTTTATACAATCCTTTTCATTTATAATTTTTTCATCTTTTTCTTTAATCTTTATCCAAATATATAAATATGTAGTTATGGGTGACATGTCACAGCTCCATTTGTTATAACTCCCTAAGGGACTTATGACATTTTGTAAAATAACACAAAGTGACATAAGTCCCTTAAAAAAAATAAGTTCATTCGAAGTGTCATAACTCCCTTTATGATTTATGCCTTATAATTTCACAAATCGAAATTTTTATTATTTATTTCTACATTGGGCTGGACGCTGGTCGGTTTCAAAATCAAAGTTGTTCCTTTTTCCAGAGTGCTGTCTATATGCATATCCAGAGTGCTAGATTCTATATTGGAAAGAAAGTTAAGTTAGTTAAAAAATCATAGTTGATAAAATATAAAATCCCTATATTTCTGAGAAAGGGAATATATTATCCCCAAAATTCTGGATCGTTTGGTTAAACTCCTGGAATAGATTGCATATCGTCATGCATCAATATAACAACTTTTTTCGTCATAATACTCTTTAAGGGTCTTATGATAAAGGGAGCTGTGACATGTTACCTAGTTATGACTATTGAAATTTATATGTTTAGGTATTTATTTATAATTTATGAATACGATTATAAAATAGTTAAAACGTTTTTAATACTTTTAAGATAGCTTTCAACAGTATTGATAAACTTTTTTAATTATAATTTCATGAATTCAAAATATATTTTGGTAAAATAACACCAGTTGAATCTGTCAAATGGGCTTGGTTTCTTTTGACAGTGCGAAATTTTAACATAGCCGTAAGGTCCCTTTTGAACAAATTTTAGCATGGGGGTTTTGGTGTATATATATCAGTTGTTAGCAATTTAAAAGAACACTTTGAGTGGAATAGGACTGTGCATTACAACTAGTTTTCGTAGGCTGTGTTGCGTTACTTGGATAGTTTCATTTTTTTGGAATGACATTTATTCGTTCTCTTTTGACGTTTGAAACCTTTAAATGAAAGAATTATATGTTTTATTTACTTAAAAACAGTGTGCAATTATTAAATTTTTATTTTCTGAAGCGATTAAGATTGATTTTAAATTGTAATATATTCAACTGGCATATACAAATTGTAGTGTGTTTTAAGAATAATTAGTTTACAGTTATTTACGTATTTCTAAAAAAATGTGGAGAAACTAGAGTAAGGTAGAGAAACTGATAACAAACTTGTTTCTAAATTTTTCTAAAATATATTTTTTAATAATGAGTATTAATTGAAAGGTGGAATAATAAATTAAAAAAAATTTAAAACTTCAAAGACAACTACATTGTTTCATTTTGAAGATTCTTATTATCTTCTTATTTTTTATTAGCTTCTATACGTTTTTATTTCTCAGAAGAATAAAATTTGTTTGATTTCAAAAATTTTTATACGGTGCCCGTAAAAATTTATACGGTGAAATAAAACCCTACGAAATAGTAAAGGTTTTTTATTTATATATATTTTGGAACAATACAAGGACACTTTTCCCTTTTTATGCGCGAGGTATGTCTAATATAATTTTTTTTTATTTTCTGAAAAGCACCAGTCTACCTTTTTTTTAATTCAGTCTGGTAACCCTAATTTAGTTAAATGAAGATTACTGTGAAAAAATGATTCAATTATTATGAAGTTTTTATTTTTTTAATTAATTTTAAGACTTAATTTTAAAATTACAAAATTAGCTTTTATTACACATTTAATTAGCACCCCGTGGCTTTTGGGTAGGGTACATAAACACAAATCACAAAATTCCAATTATAAAATCCCAAATTACAAAATCCCAAAATATTTTCAAATATATTAAAAAAAATAAAGCACATTGTAAAGCACATATTCTTCCTGTAAATTCCCTTTTCCAGTTTAAAAATTAATTTGGCTTTTTCCATAATAATAATTTCCGGAAGCATCAAATATCCCGTTTTTTTATAAATTTCTACTGTTGGTGTCAGCCAGCTAAACTCGTATAAATTTTTTATTGCTCTGTTTATCAAAGTACTGACTTTGTCTTTCAGCCATGTAGCGCAACTGGACCAGTTACATATATTATACCTAATATGTGACATGATATGAGCATGATATATATTATTGGCAGCTTTCCTGTTTAGTTTAATTCCACTTCTTTTAATGGCACCAAGCATTGGCGCAATTTTGGATGCTATTTTATTGATATGATTTTCCCATCTCAGTTTTTCATCAATTATTACACCAAGGTATTTATATGTATCAACTCTTTCAATTTGGACATTGTTTATTAATATTTTTAGATTTATATCAGCTTTATTCCTCATTTTATATGTGATAAATTTAGTTTTATCAGCATTTATACTTAATTTGTTGCCTTTAAGCCAATTAATATATTTGTACAAATCCTCATTTATTATTCTTTCTAATTCATCTCTGGTTTTAGCACTGTAAATGAGCAATGTGTCATCCGCAAATATCTTGTAATCGGCTTGTAAATTAGCACATTGGATGTTATGGATGTAAAGCAGATACAAAGTAGGCCCGAGCACTGATCCTTGTGGAACACCTATGTTTATACTACACTGGTTACTCAATACATCATTAACTTTTGTAGCTATTTTCCTATTTTGTAAATAAGATCTAAGAAGATCCAGAGCTGTTCCTCTTATACCGATTTCATAGAGTCTGTTTAACAGGATTCTATGATCAACTGTATCGAATGCTTTTTTTTAATTAATTTTAAGACTTAATTTTAAAATTACAAAATTAGCTTTTATTACACATTTAATTAGCACCCCGTGGCTTTTGGGTAGGGTACATAAACACAAATCACAAAATTCCAATTATAAAATCCCAAATTACAAAATCCCAAAATATTTTCAAATATATTAAAAAAAATCCCAAATTGTAAAATCTTATTCGGGTTGGGTAATGAAATCCTAAAAAAAAGTGAAGGATTTATACAAATATATTTAGTAAAAAGAATTTATAACTGTGATTTTTAATCCAACTCTAAAATCCTTTTTAAATTGAAACCACGTATGGATATACATGTGTATAAATATTTTGAAAAAGAGGAAATCCTGATTCTGAATCTAACTTTAAAATCAATGCTAAAAGTATATTAATGCTTACAGGATTTCCTACAAAATTATTAAATTTTGACATTTATTTATGAAAAACCGTAAATTTATTAAATATTTTGACATTTTTATATCAAGAAAATCAATTTTGAAAAGTAACATTAAAAATTTCTAATTTTGGGGTTTACAGATGAAGTGATTTTGGATTTTGGATTTTGTAACTTTGAAATTTGGAATTTTGCTACGTTTCCCCAGTTTTTATATCTCTACATTTGGTGGTTTATCTCTATTTTGGGATCTAATGTATATCAACTATCTATTAGGGGTCAAACTTTTATTTTAATATAAATGTTATAGATCGACATTAGGCATTATATCATATGAACCCTATTTCACAAAGCCTTATTATTAGGTTAAATTAAAACACCAAACACATGCTCTTTATTTTTACTTTGTATGCTTTTATAATTATTGTTGAGAATTATACAAAATGAAAACAAGATTAATACAATATAAAAGCTTACCTTAATAGGTCATGAACAATATAAAATATTTTTATTTTATTTTGTATTATTTGAGATTAACAATTTTTATAACATTTTTGAAAAGTCTCAACCACATTTCAAAAAAATTTTTTGTTTTGTAAAATCCATATTAATAATATAAAATAGCACCACAAATTATAATAACTTAATAATTTTCTATATATATGTATATATAGACATACATATATACATATACTATACATATATATACATATATATAAAATAAAATGAAAACTCAAAATATAAAAAGGAAGAAAGAAAATTCTTTTTGAAGGAAATATTTTCAAGGATAATCAGATGCATTACCTACATATATAAATATATATACATTTTATTGGTATTGATTTTAATTCTTCTTCGTGTAGTCTAATTCTGTTCAATAGTTTGATTTAGTTTTTATTATTCTTGTATTGTAGAAATCTTTGAAAAATATTTCCTTTATAAATCAATGTATGTATGTTAGTGTGTGTTATGTTTTATAATATAATATAAAAAATACTTTTGATGGCATAAATCTGTATAAAATAACAAATAATATTGTATTTGCCATTTTTTTCAAGATATATCCTTCAATTATATTATGACGTATTTATTTTTTAAGGTCTGTTAGTTATTTTAAAAAAAGAATTATTAAAGAATTTATTTTATTTAATATTGCGTAGACTAATATATAAAATTGTATAAAATTGTTTATATATTTTTTAAAGTACGTATGTATAGGGTAGATTGGGGCAGATTTGACACCTTTACTACAAACTTAATTTGCACCTTACTTTAAACTTAATTTGGAGCTTTTTTTATTATTATCACTTTAATGTGTTGTATAAATATAAGTACATATTTATTATAGGGCCGGTTGAATTTTATGCATGTGGGCCAGCTCAAAATACTTAATAGTTACAAAGTTAAATCTAAATTAATTAATAATTATATACTAATGCTAATTAATTACTAAATTTTTAATTATTTATATGCTTATTTCAATCTAATTTTTTTTTCTTTATATGTGTTTCCATATCTCGTGGTGCTTTAAAAGGTTTACTATTTTATTTATGCAATCCCGGTTGCGACTTGCCAATGCTATTATGGGTGAGGCGAATTCTTTAGCCCAGTATTTTTTCGATTCCACACAGTCTGGTACAATGTGCTTTATTGTGGCTATTCCATTGCAAGAACGGCACCTAGGAGGATCCTCTCCGTTGAATACGTGCTTATTGGTTTAGTAGATACATCCCATTCGGATTCGTGAATTTTTTATTCCTGTATTTATGAGGTTGTTTTTTTGATATTAAGATCTTGTGAATAATAGTTTTAAAAAACATATACAAAAATTTTATGCAATTTCAAATGTTTCCAACACAAGTGTGAATATATCAAATATTTTAATATCTTCTTGTTTGTTAATATATTTATATTTATTACTTATATATAATATGTATATTTATTTATTTTTACATATATTTACACTATATATTTAATATAAATTGAATTCATAATATATAAATATACAAAATATACATCTAATATCAAATAAATAGTATAATTATAATATAAATAAATAAATAAATAAATAAATAAATATATAAAGGTAAAGTATGTTTATGCACTACATATATTCATAATATATTATATATTTATTTATTTAATTAATTTTTTAGTTAAAAACAATTGAAAGTTTAAATTTAATTAAAGAAAAAATTTAAACAAAGCTACAAAAAATTAAATTTTATTTGTAAGAGCTAAAAAATAAAAAAAGGTTTTTTTTGTAAACATTTTACGAAGATTTAAAACTTTTAAGTGGCTTTTTTAAAATGTCAAAGGTATCCCATCTGTTAAATGTGCTCCATTCTATTATATATATTATATTAAAAAAAGTTTTATTATATTAGATATTTATTTCTTAACATTTCAAAATAGTTTTAATAATAAACTTTTTTAAATTAAATTTGAAATAAACATTGATAGAATTATATTTAATGTACGTATATATTTTAAAAATGTTTTAATTTCAAAATAAATCAATACATTATTTTTTTTTTTTTTTTTATTTTAACTGTGCTATAAACAAAACAATTGATTGATTTTGGTATAAAATAACACAGATTAACCTAAAACTAAACTAAATAAAGACAAGCAAAAAAATACATGTATACGTGTATAATATATATCAATATATAAATATATATATATATAAGTTATTAAAGTTATATACTATTAATTAAATTATTATTATGTTAATACAATTATTCATTCTGCATAACGCTGTCAAGCAATATGGTATCCCGCTTTAGTAGGTACTTCAGATTTTTAACAAATAATTTGATGTTAGAGGTCTGTTTAAGATCATTTGGTAGCTTATTATAGATTCTTATAGCTGAGGATAATCCGCTGCTGTGAGATAACTCCGTTCTAGATCTTGTATGATTTAAATAGTTCAGGCTTCTGGTGTTATAGTTATGTACACTATTTCTTTTTGTAACATTAATATTCTTCCTGTAAATTCCCTTTTCCAGTTTAAAAATTAATTTGGCTTTTTCCATAATAATAATTTCCGGAAGCATCAAATATCCCGTTTTTTTATAAATTTCTACTGTTGGTGTCAGCCAGCTAAACTCGTATAAATTTTTTATTGCTCTGTTTATCAAAGTACTGACTTTGTCTTTCAGCCATGTAGCGCAACTGGACCAGTTACATATATTATACCTAATATGTGACATGATATGAGCATGATATATATTATTGGCAGCTTTCCTGTTTAGTTTAATTCCACTTCTTTTAATGGCACCAAGCATTGGCGCAATTTTGGATGCTATTTTATTGATATGATTTTCCCATCTCAGTTTTTCATCAATTATTACACCAAGGTATTTATATGTATCAACTCTTTCAATTTGGACATTGTTTATTAATATTTTTAGATTTATATCAGCTTTATTCCTCATTTTATATGTGATAAATTTAGTTTTATCAGCATTTATACTTAATTTGTTGCCTTTAAGCCAATTAATATATTTGTACAAATCCTCATTTATTATTCTTTCTAATTCATCTCTGGTTTTAGCACTGTAAATGAGCAATGTGTCATCCGCAAATATCTTGTAATCGGCTTGTAAATTAGCACATTGGATGTTATGGATGTAAAGCAGATACAAAGTAGGCCCGAGCACTGATCCTTGTGGAACACCTATGTTTATACTACACTGGTTACTCAATACATCATTAACTTTTGTAGCTATTTTCCTATTTTGTAAATAAGATCTAAGAAGATCCAGAGCTGTTCCTCTTATACCGATTTCATAGAGTCTGTTTAACAGGATTCTATGATCAACTGTATCGAATGCTTTTTTTAAATCAACGAATACTGAACATACATAGTTCCCTGCATCTAATTTGCTCACTATAGAGTTTGTTGATGCTAAGACTGCCGAATCGGTTCCAATATCTTTTTGAAATCCAAATTGATTATCATCAAAACCTACTACCTTTTGAATAAAATTCTGTATTCTATTATTTATTATTTTTTTTTTTTTTTTTTTTTTTTTTTTTTTTTTTTTTTAAATAA